>SEMN01000071.1:162791-546358 GCA_005408345.1 Macquaria australasica
ATATATAAATAAAAGGGTTCTTTCTCCCAGAGTCGATCCATTTCCCCGCTTCCCGTTTTGTTGTCCTTTGGGAAAGGCAGAAGGAGACTGTAGGTGGGTGTAAACTCAGATACCATTAGTCAGGTCTGTGATGATGTTGGCCTTCACCAGCTTGCGGAGGAACTCCTTCTCCTTGGATATGTTGTGTGTCCATGACTGCGGGAGAATCAGAAGAAAAAACTAATTCATGATCTATGAGAGAATACATCAGCATTCGAGAGCATTTATACCAAAAGCACTGCTATATGCACTGAAAGCTGTAGCATAGTTCAGGATTTTCATATTCCCAGTGTCTATATGTGTGGGTGTGCATATACATGTGTAAAGCCACACTGGGTCAGTTTTCCTCCCTGCTGTGCTATGAGGATTCTGTCCAGTGGGCCGACATGTAACCAGAGCCGGTGGTTCCTGTGTGGTGCTTTGGGATGCAGAGACTAAGGAACAGAGAGCAGATGAAGGAGGCAAAGGGTGGAGGAAGAAACATACAGGAGGGAATAGGAGGAAGAAAAAAGAGGAGAGCTACAGGAGGTTGGGCCTTGCAGCTGCCTCTGGTCTATCCTGCTGGTTCAAGACTCTCCTACAGAGTCTAGGCCTGTCTGGGTCAGGCCTCCTACTACTACGTGACAGGTCACAGCAGGAACACCAGGAACAATAAGCTACAGTTTTATTGGAATAACATAAAAAAACAGGACTGTAATGTTACATCAGAATTTAGCCTGCAAGCCTCTGGGATGGCAAGCTGGTGTTTGACTGACAGCTGAGCTGGCAGGGCATAGAAGACACAACAGTGCTGGTAAATATAGCTTACAAGTCAAGGACTGGAAGTGTTTTTGGTAGCAGCAATGTTGAATAAGGGCCAGCACCACTTTGCATCTAAACTGTGTGACGTTGACATTTGAAGGCACATTTTAAGCTGTTCAATAGCTCTTTAGCTGCGAAATGCTCAACTGTGTTCACCAGCTAGTCGCCATCTGTGTCTACAAGCAACCACTTTCACAGACAAGTAGTCATTTGATCCATTGTTAATATAACAAAAAAGTATCATAGCAGCTTTAACTAAAAAAGTTTGATTAGCTCTGAGATAACAGAATTGAGGATAGGATAAAAGTGGAGCGTCTCATACGCCACAGCAGGTGACCTCAGTAGCACCACACTGTCTAAAGTGATGTATGTGACATTTTACTATCAATTTTTGTGTGTCTTGTGTATCACAATTTCCATGGTGCTTTAAAGCATCCATCCAGATGGGAAACAGGCTCTTTCTCCAAAGCAGCGGTGGTCAAGTGTTCCAAACGAAAAAGCCAAAAGTATTCTCATTAATTAGCCATGTGTGGCTGATGATGACAATGTTGATGAAGATGATGATAATAAATGCCAAAGGTTCACTGGGAGTTTAGACAAAGGTTATCATCATACTGAACTCATGGTTTACACACGTCAGCACACGGGTGACATCTTTGATTCCACTGGGTTTCAATGTAAACACAGAGGAAGACTTGACTGATGGAGAGGAGAGAGATCCATCATGGGGGCGTTAGCATGTTGATACAGTGACTGGTGAAACACCAGTGCCACTTCAAGATTGAACCTTTTGATGTTTTCATTCTTCAGTTTTAGTTTTGATTTTCTGGATTAAGTTTTGATTTTGTTTCAGTGTTACTTTTTTTTAGTTTCAGTCTATAGCTTTATGTCTTCAGTGCTGCTAAGCAAACAGGATACAAGAGAAGTTCAAACTATGCACTTTATTATAAACACTGCTCCTCATTAAAACACACTAATGCAACATAAAATGAATACTCTAGGTATATTTGCCTTAACAGATAAAAATGAAAGTAATTATAACCATAAACTTATTCTAATTTAGTTCAATCTTTTAGTTAACATTTTAGTTTTGTTCTTTTGTTTTATCATTTCAATTCTGGTCCTAGTAAAGAACAATGTATTTTTAACCAGTCACTTAGATTTTTGCTTGCATGTTTACAATAACTGATGTCATCATTGCCAAAAAGGCTTCTGATATGATACGATTACATGGCCATGACACAAAAATGACACTATGTACAAGGTACATTGTACTGTGATATTTTATAAGCTTAACGCAGTATAAATCTTTGTAAAAAATCCTACAAGGAAGCCGAGCCAAACAAGCATATTTTAACTGATGGTACAATTATCATACAAAGAAAATGCATCTTATGCCACAGCCTCCCACCATCATAGTTTTAACAGAACCAAAGAGCCTGTCATTAAACCTTCATGTCTGAATAACCTCATCTGTCAGGACAAAAAGCTGATCAGCATGAGTCCTGAATGACATCTAATTAGAGCAACTCCACACATTTTGCCACAATGTTCATCAAGCTCAAAACTGTCAAATCTTTGGATGCAAATACAAAAGCTGAGAGCAGCTCAGTTCATGCACTATTCGTAGACTAATATTAGACTACATAGTGAATGCTTTGTAGTGAATGTATTTTGGCTGTAGCTTTTTGATGGGCTCTCAACAAAACCCACCAATGATTTTTGGGTGCTCAGATGTTCAAAAACTCACCTCTTTAATGGCGGACATCTTGACAGTCTCATAGTAGTGCAGAGGTGCGTGGGGCATGTTCATGTCGTAGCCGAAACCAGCCACTGCCACCTCATCACAGTTATGTAGTGCCATCGTTACAGCAACTGTTCCCAACGTTGGAATGTTCTGTAGTAAAAGCAGAGAGGCCGTCAGAACAGCACAGCACACTCAGCACATTTATTTAATCTAACACGGGGATTAATATGGACAAAAACATGTGCAGTATTACCATTTTCAGCCAATTTTGAAACTGATCATGGTTTCTGACACTAGTTCAGAGACAAATGTCCACTCCCTCTCATGTATCCGCTTCCCTCTTTTGTACCTCTGTCTTTGTTCTGCTCCACTGTTGCTAACTGACTTTGAGCACTTGGTGATTAACTATTACCTTTAAGATGCGACCCCTGCAGACCCCTGCTACGACACAGTGATCTACAGGGTTGAACTGTGCTTCCTAACCGCCATGGGCTGCCAGAGAACTGGGGGGTACAGGGGCTGCGTGTGTGTGTGGGATTGTGTGTGTTGGAAAAAAAGTGGGTGCAGAAGAAAGAGTGGAGGGAGGCCCCATTTAAATCATTACCCTGATTTGCAGCCCTCAGGGTAGGTGGAGCTGAACCAGCAGCTGGCCAACCCCCTACTGCGTTTTCTAATACAGATTAATTTGCGCGCACACACACACACACACACACACACACACACACACACTCAACATAAACACTAGTATAACAAATAGACCTCCTCATTAATCTCCACATACATAAACATAAACTACGACGGTCAGGAGATAGACAGGAAAGTGTTCTAGGGACAGAATGTGCCAAATCATACAACTCTGCAGCCTGTATTGTATGGGACAGCCCTGCAAACACCCAGACACAAATGTGCGCACACAATTGACCAACACACACACACACACACACACAGGCCAGATGCCCACATGTTGAACACATGTTGCAGAGTGGAGTTCATGCAGGGGTGTTCTGGTGGCCCCAGAGGGCAGAGTTAGGGTGATACACTCCTCATGTCCTCTCCAATTCTCTAACAATATTCCCCTCTACTGACCAACAAAACACACATACACATCTCAGTGATATGAGTACAAACAGTCTTGCTTATATGCAACCATGTACACATACACACCAGTATTTGACATCAAATACTCCATGATCATTACTTTATATTTTTCTGCTCTGTACTCTAGCAGGTGGTCACCAACATTTGTTCACTATTTCTGGTCAAGACCTGATACAGCAGGAATCCAGACAAGCATGATTCGTGAGCAAAGTGCATACATAAACTTCTAATATCAAATAAAAACAATAGAGGACTGTAGAATTCAGACTGGACCAGGGTTGCAGCAAGTATTCAACATTTTGGCAATGTCAGTGAGAAAGCTTGGTATTTCCTTTTAATTTCCTACTTTCTTTCTCCCTCTTTGTATTTTGAAAATGGTGAGGGTACACCGCTGCCATTCTGAGGTAAACAACCTCCAACATAGCCTTCAAAACAAAGATTAAAGTACAAAAATACTACAGTAAATACAACTGAAGAGCAAATCATATACATATTTATAAAGATGGTGATAATTGTCATAAAGTACATTTCAATTCTAAAGCTTTGGTACAAGTGTTCCCTAATCAGAGCTCCTTTTACATTTTCATGATTTTGTTACATTGATTATCAGCTCTCAAGGGAGACACATTTTCCTTTTTCCTCTTTCTGTTCACGTCCCTGATTCTATATTTCCATGAAAATGTGCAAATTCTAAGCAAATTTACAAAAAGTTGGCAAAAGAAAATCATGACGTTGTGAAGCGTGTGCCTGCATGTGTCTTACCCCTTTGCCCATTACGCCATTGTTAAAGGGCAGGCCTATGAACTGGAAGGCAGCCTCCTGGATGAAGTAGGGATTGAGGATTCTCATCTCTGTCGGCTCCCGAGGCACATAGTGAGCCACCGACTTCCAAAAACCCTCTGTGCCCCTCTGAAATGACAGGAAGACAGACAAAAAGAAGACAGACGATTGTGCATTAGTAGTTTCCAACATCAATACTGGACTGTTTTTTCTCTGCAAGGTCAGAGTCATGTGCATAAAACACAAAACTGACATTTACATGACACTGTGGGGTGGACAGCCACCTGCAATTTACCAACCCAACATCAAAGTGAGATTATCCTCTGTAACACTGACATAAAACACAAAAGCCAACCAGAAGCCAGACCCCTACTAGCACTCATTAGGGAAATGGCTTTTGGGCCTTTAATGGATGATGTCAGGGTGAGGGGCTCGCAGGACATCAGTAATTACGACCCCTGGGTGAAGGGTGCAACTGGCCTGGACTGCTTTACAGTCCCACTCTTGAAGTTTTCGTTAGTTGTAGAGAAAAGGGTTGGGGACTTGATTAATATGACAATTCTTATTATTTCAGCAAAATATTGCCATTACATTTTGTCTCCATTTTAGGGAACAAAGTTATTCTAAATGGACATTTTTCAGTGTAGTATTTCTCAAAGTAACCGCAGATACAAACTTACTTTCACTCGTACTCTATTTTAATAACTGAAATTACTACGTTTATCAAGTCTTTCTGTAAAACCATGTTTACACGCACTGACTCAGGAGCAGGGTTTTCCTTTCCATCGCTGGGTTGATCTTTTCCACTTTTTCCCCCTAAGATGCCGTCATAAGGATTCTCCCTGGCTTTCCTATCAGAACTTACCGCTTCTTGATCACAACTTCTGCACTCCCGACAGACAAGTTGCTCATTCAGTGCCGGTGTTTGGTCAGGCTTGATGAAGGAGTTTGGTTTATGCTTTAATAATAGTATACTGCATGAATATTAATTGTGGAAAAATGGTGGTTAAGTCTACATTTAGTATCTGCTGTTATTTTGCAGTTGGGAAATCACAAACCCCAAAACAGCATCCCTAACCAACATCCAAAGTGAAATACGGCATTTGAAAGGAAAGTCTGATGAAATGCACTTTCTCATACCAACAAAATAGCCACTGGTTATTAGGAAACAGAGACACAAACTCACAAAAAGGTACCCTTGAAAATGATAGAGATTATACATCATGCAAATGAATACCTCATTTTGACTAATTGACAAGATTACACCTCCAACAAAATCAGTCCCCTTGATAAACTAAAGGAACGTGCAACGAACTAGCAGTGCGTGATTGACTCGCCTGACAGTGTGACTTCCTAAAAGACATGAAGCCAGTAGGGTCAGCAGATGTAAATGGGAATCACCTGTTCAAATAGTCAAGCACCCGCCCGGCTGCCTTTGATACAGAAATGTATGACTGTGTGTGTGTGTGTGTGTTTGTGTGTGTTGGCAGAGGCAGTAGCAACAAGTCTGCTGGCTTTGTGGCTTCAACGGTGGCGGCTCTTTTTGAACGTGGGCCCAGCTCTGTGCCTGCGGCAAGCTGCAACAGGAACAGCAGCTCATCTCTCCTGTCAACACAGCTTGTGTTTGCCAGGAATCTATTTAGCAGCGCTGTTTGGATATGTGCACGTCTGTGTACGCTGAATAAAGAGAGTGATGCTTTTTTTTCTTTATTCTAGGAAGGAGAGAAGCTAATGACACACAACACACACCCCTCGCTTTACACAGCAATGACTTGACATGTACATAGACACAAATGTCACGGGGTGGGGATCTCTTTGAAGATATTCAGACAACTGGCAAAGTACAGGTGGCTTTGAGAAATGTAAGAGCAATTAGTATGTAAGGATTTAGGACTGTGAGGAAGGAGGGGGTTGTGGGTGCTGTTGTGAATTTAGGAATGTGGGAAGTTGCTTACATTAAAGGTCACCAACTCAAACCTCCGCCAGTTAGGATGGACAGAAGAGGGGAAAGTTAATAACACTCCACGTTCGTTTAGCTCTCAAACTACTCCAGAGAGACTGTAAAGTGACTGCAATGAAGATTTCGTTTGTGGGTTGCTACTGGGTATGAATACTAAAACGTGCAACGGTGATACAAGGTGAGTTTCGTTAACAATTCACCAAGCCTTATCTGGTTAAATAAAAGTTAAAACAAACTTGTAAATTATGACCAACAGTTGTGAAGATTTGCTCAAAGACTGTTAAATATCTGCACTGCAGAAGAAGCACTCAAACCTCTATGTGAGTGTATTAGTTTGTCAAGGGAAACACAGCTAAGCCAGTGGCATTTGACCATAGAACAGGAAGCTGCACAGTGGTCCTACGCCACATACTCAACCAAGCCCTGACACACACACACACTGACACACACACACACACACACACACACACACAAAAGTGAACAAAAGTGTGTAGCTTTGGTGTTTGGGCTGTCGCTGGGCTGTGGTCAGAGAGGAAATGGCTGTTTCCCTTCTCCTGCGACAGCTTTATGGTTAAATTGGTCTGGATTATTAGAATTAAGTGTGTGCACGAGGCTGTGTGCTCCAATAAAGCACCTGTTAAAACAGCCTTGAACTGGGAGAGTTAATTGTTTGCAATGCAAGGAGATAGACTGTAGAGAGGTCGACATTATCCATTTTTATGACAACATTTTCGTATACTTCATACAGTCTATTGGCATCATTGTGATTGTAGCTGTAGGTGCTGGTCCTTTATTTGCACCAAGCTGGGAAATTGCCCTTTTTAGCATCTTCAACACTGTTGAGTCTGAAATACAGAACATATTTACTGTATATGATCATGTTGAAGAGCGTGTCAAATTTAAATTCCATTCCTTTGCCTTGCCAAGTGGTATTGGTGCAAAAGGAGGTGCCGTTTGTGTGTCACTGAAAGTAGACTAATGCCATAAAAGCACTCAGTTTCTATATGTCAGTGTTGTCAATTGCAACAGAAGCTTTGCAAAGGCTAAGTGTATTTGTCTTGTAATTTCACAGCTGTAGGAAAATCATAGCTATACAAATCATCACCGAAAGAGCTTAAAGCGCAGGATTAGAGGGTGAGGAGAAGACCTACCATAAGCCAAGACAAGTGAGGGATCAAACAGATGGAAAAAGTGATGTGGACTGAGAGATATAGAGGGTTAAGAACAATGATATAATGAGTGCTAAAATGGAAAATTTACAACTTTCTGAAAAGGCATGTTTCATGTACAAAACTACTATAAACATGGGAAAAGTAACTATGGGCTCAAGGTGGTAAAAGACTTTTAGGCTGGGCATAAACATGACAACATGCATCCTTTTCTAGCTGCATAAATCTGAAAAAAAATACACCTCAGTTGCACAAATGTAAAATGCTCAAATAAGAAACAGCTTGGTTTAGAGCCTGGACTTATCCAACCCTGCATTTATGGTTTTCAGTGTGGTTTGGTTTCAGTGTGGCCAATGCAACTTAAATCACCTTTAAACTAAAATGTTTCTCTGTGTTGAATGAGGCAGATAGCTTAGTTTATAGTTCCTGAGGGACTGAGCGTAGAAATGTGGAGCACTGAACAGAACTGTAATATGAGGGCACATCTGCTGGGTTACTAAGGGTGGCTTTAAAGCCCCTCAATGTAAACAAACACAAACAAACCTCAGCTTTACAGATAGTAAACCCCGACCATCATGTCACCAGATACAGTGTGTGCGTGTGTATATGTGTGTGTATATATATATATATATATATATGAGATTTCAAAGTTTCGGCCTATTCTTGTGTATTCTCCAGAATGATCTCATAATACGGCTGGAATGACACAGATCCCTTCCTCTTTGATAGGCAGCTCTCACACAGCTTGGCTCTATCTGGGTTATTCGGTCCTCTAAACGACTGTCTGAGGATGTGGTGGTGTTTGATGTTTATGGAGAGGACAACTCAAACGAGGTGGACTGGATTCCGGAAAGGTAGACATAGCGCAATTTAGAAACAAAAAATGGCAGCTCTGAACTGCTAACAATCACAATTAAGGTTGTCTGGAGGTCATTAGCACTGTGTACATGTTGGACCTTCGAGTTTACGAGTTGCAGTGTCTCACCACATAAGTGCTCCACTGAAGAGGAACCATTTCAGAAAGAATGTTTGAAAGGAGAGAGGTTTTCCATAGTAGGTGGTAAATGCTGAGGTGCACAGCAGGGGATAACAGTTTCTAAAATCCAGAGAGGTGAAATTCTGGACAGCTTTGATTATTTTATTCCCTTTTGTTAGCCAGGATTCTGAAGCATTCCCCAATTTGCCTTTGCTTTTCTTGACACATACCAAGACCTCTGCCCTCATTAAGGTCACGGTGGTTTCTCTTTTCCTGGCCTCTCTAAGGTTATCCACTGTGTGAAACCTTCGTCTGCACACTCCCATGACGGCAAACGTGAAAACAGTGCCAGCACTTGACAGCACTGTGACCCTGAAGACTTGTATGTGCAACATGGTCTCCGGGTAAAAATTGGTTACTGCTTTGGCCCACTGGCAGGACCCTGCTGGTATCTGACTGAAAAACAAATTAGTCCTTCTAGTGACCTATTATGACATATCAGAGTAAAGCTCCTTAAACTTGCAGAAATACTTAATTACCCAACACCGATTGCATCAGAACACACCACTAAAGGAACTCGGAGTACAGGAGTGTTAATCATTGCAGGCTAGGTAGCTGACTCATATTCGAAACACAACACTCATGGTAATCAGTGACATCCGGACCCTATGTTAGTCACTTGGTTCATGTTCAAAATCCATGTTTACAAGTATGTAAATGTTTATGAATGCATGTATGCATGCTACTTTGGGCTTCTGCACAGATGTTTGGGCTTAAAAAAGAGCCATATAGCTGTTATTTCTGTCCCTCAATGATTGAGTTACAATAAACCTTTTAGGTTAAAATGACAAACTGAAAAGCCTGGGCGTTACACAGAGATTAACAATAGGAAATGCTTCATAACAGTATTCTAGCAGGAAGGAGTTAATTTGGAAATTTCACGGTAATGTGAAGCAACTGGCTATTTTTTGGTAATTCCTTGCACACTCACTTTCTGGCACTGTCTACAAGATGTGCAATGTTTTTAAAATATTGGCTTCGCTACCTCTGATCAAGAACCCCTGGCTGTTTTCCTATTAAAAGGAGAAGTACTCTCTTCCTCAAATTGTCTCCATCCATCCATCATTTATCTCTCTGGCTTGCAGAGAGCAGGGAGAGCTCCTGTAAACAAACGGGAGAGATAGAACACCGACACTCCACCTTGGAACCCCGTGTTTACCACCGGCTGTATATCCTTCACTGGCTCTGTTTGAAAATATCCCCGCATATACAAACAACTGCGGCTGTGTGTGCATGAAGCGTGAGTGCGCGCCGTGCATGAGGGCAAAATCAAAAACTAGACAAATAGGAAAAAAGAAGATATCTGCAATCGTGGAAATCATGTTTGAGCACACGTGTAAACAGTATGTAACCGGGCAATCAACCAGGCTGCTGCGTATGTGGGGTCAGACTTTAAAGCAGAATGAGAGTCGTAATCACATAGACCTGCGGTAATGAGGGATTAGGGAAGTAGGAAGCGTTATGATGCTGCAGCGCTGTAATTGTATATGTAGTAGAAGGCTTCACTGATCTAAAATGTGAGACACATTCAGAGAAGGAACCGTGTCTGCAAGCTGAAGATCTGATCAGGACCAAGGTCAAGTTTGCAAATCTGGGCTTGCCCTGAAGTTTATCCGAGTCTGTGCGTGTGTGAGTGAGTGAGTGAGTGGGAGTTTATGAGTGTGTGTTTGTGAGAGTGCACAAAACACTAAATAACAGATTGGGAAATTGCATCGCTAATTTGTATTCTGTTCAGCCATCCAAGGCTGCGCTGTAGGCATTTTGAAAAGCCACAATAGCGCAGAATAGCTGAGCACTGGCTGGATGAGTCACTTGTGGCTGTTGTGTATGTACCACCCACAAACCCTTCAAAGAAGAAGAAATACACTTGCTTTCATAACCGCACAAGCAGAGTGAAAAGGTTTTGCATCTCTTCCAGCTGTGAGTGTGCAGGTTACACAAAGAAATCCCCTGCTGGACCAAACAGACGTAAGAGCTTCCCAAAGGACAACCGTCTTGAGTTACATTACGTCTCCCTCTGGGTTGGACTCAATAGACAAAGCAAAGGGAGGGATGCTTGCTGCTACTTGGTGAGGATGTCTTGCTCCATATCCTAAAGCATGCGGTACTCTCTAAACCAAATGTCCCAGACAGCTGCCTCTTACTGATTTAGATACCTGTTGTCTGGTAATAAGTGGAGTAAAAAATACAATAAAAACATTTATGAGTCAATGTTTTGGGAAATGTATCCCTGAGCTCACAGAAGGCACATAAACACCTCTTAATGTTTATGTTTCCACTGCATAAGTCTATGCTGGGTGTGAGTCAGATACAATGAAGCTAGGATAACAGTCTTTTAACAGGACTTCAGTTCCTTTCATGTTGTTGCTAAGACTTAAAACCCACTTTCCACAGTAAACAGATATTGTTGCCCTGGTAATGTGTGGTTTTGAAAATAAAATGCCTTTATGCTACTTATGTAGCTTCTTATGTGCTAAAATGACACTAATTTTCATGAGAAAACTAATTAACTGCTTGTATATTTGTGTATTCTCCTGAAGAGAGCACTTTTAAATCAGCAAGAAATTAAAAACATTAATTGGCATTATGTGTATAATAACAATCGTTTAAATTAGCACAGAAATGCTACAGTAATTTAAATTAGTTAACTGATCAACACTGCCATTCTTGGAGCCTGGACTCTTACTACCAATTTAATCCCATTTACTACTGTTTTTTGTGGTATATGTGTGATGTTTGTATATGTAAGTATATGTATGATTTTGCTGACACGGTGAACAGAGCTTATCTACAATACGGTACCAAAAAGAAATTTCAATGACCCTGGTTGTGCGATCATTATTTTGGGTACATTACAAAAGCAACATGTACATAGGGTGATATATTCATATTATAGTTTATTAACTACTGCAGATGTATTAAAAAAAAAAAAAAAAAAAAGGAAGTCCATAGGTCAAACATGGGTCTTTGCACATCTGTCAGTTCTCTTCTTCCATATTATCATCAAGGCTCCGACCAAAAGACACCGTTTTTTTTGTTCCCTGATTTTTAACCCATGAGAAACATTCTTCCTTCCTCAGCAGATCAAAGAGGACTGAGTCGGACGCCAGGGGCCAGATCAATTATCCCAGGCAGCCATTTCCACTGTCCTCTCCTTCTGACACACCAGAAAAATCTGGGCCCTATCAAAGGCTGAAGGGGCCATCAGCCAGCCAAGCAAGCTATTTTCCTCCATTTTACTTCACTGTTACCTTCCACTGCTCATTTTCTTTTCCCCAGCTATTATCCCTTTAACCTATTTCACTTTATCCGTTCCATCCATCTTTCCTCTATTCTCCCAACCTTTAATCCAACTTCACACCATTACTTTGTTTCAGCTTGCCCTTTTCATCCCCTATTATAACAGTACTTTCCTCTATTTGTTCTCCTCCTTCCCTCACTCATGACTGCGCTATTCTGACAAATGTCACCCTGTAAAAAATCCATGTGGCAGCTGCTCTCTCAAAATCACACAGCTGGGCTGGAAAATAAAGCAGGTTTCTCTGATTCTGGGTCGCCCGGTTAGACAGAAGCATCCCTTGCCAAAAAGGAGTTTTCTGCTTGTGTACAACCTGAGCCTTTTACAATTGTTCATGTGCGTTTGCATGGTTTAGCCCATTTGTTTGCAACTTACGTGCAGTATCTTTCATATAATTAACTAAATTTGCTATTTCCAACCTTTTTTTTGTGTTTTACAATACATTCCAGTAATGTTGGGAACGCCTGGGATTTATCATTTATTTATTTAAATTTATCATTTAAATACAGTAATGCCAAATTACTGTATGAAATAAAATGAAATGAAAATCACAAGTAATAGAGATATGTAGTAAATGGGCTAAAACATGTAAAAACACAGATTCTGTCCTTTAAAATATGACTACCTTTATTTTAATGACTCCATGAAGAGATTTTACTAAGTACTCCCACTGTCCTGGAGTTGAATGGACTGAAAATAATCTCAAAGAGATACCAGAGACTGTTCGACAAGAACAAAATGAAAGTGCTTATGAGAGCTTTTTTGGTGACAATGGATATAAAAGGACACAGGAGCCATTCAAAATGACTGCCTTCTGTAATACTCAAAAAGATAAGGAAAAGCCAGTTCTGTTATTCAGTCTGACCCTTGTGATTAAAAAGCCAATTCACAGCCACAGTCATTTAACTGTGGCAATCATAAGATTCCAAAGGACACCTAAAAGATTTGTTATGGAGGTAAATGAATTCAGAATTATTAGTTTGGCAACATCCAAACATGTGAGAGAACAGGTTAAGAACATAATTCATGAGAAATTGGCAACGTAGCATGAAGAAAATTCACTCTGTTGCCAGAGAATAACTTCATGTGCTCCTCATTGGTTTGTCTCAATTGTCCGTTCCACGTTAAACATTTAAACCATCTAAAACATCCCAATTATATAGTTTTTGTCCTCTTAACCGCTTTATGAAAACGGCTTCCACTTCCACAGGAAGGAATGTGCAGAATGTGAGAGGTTAGGCTGCCATGTTCTGCTAAAAAAACAACACATAACTCAGATATTCAGACGCATTTAGACACCCAGAGAAATTCTCTGCAGTATAATTCAGTGGGTGCAGGAATCCTAAGTGAGAAAGCGAGCCTGATGAAAAACATGCAAAGACACCTTTGAAAAAATGCTGAAATTAATTTAAGAAAATCTAATTGAGTCTAAAGCTGAGTTTTGGTGTGCAGCAGATTTGTTGCTCATGTTGGATTCTTTTTTATTGGAACACCCACTCAAACTGTTTCAAATCTGTCAGCTGAGTCGCCATTCCTAGATCTTTCAGGGTTGTGTGTGTGCTTAATATGTTCAAGACTTTCATTTTCATATCTTCATGATTTAAAAAATATATCCTCACCAGTTTCTCCTTGAAGACCATCTGTCTGAGCCACTTGAAATCCAGCGGTTTGAAAGCGGAAAAAACAAAAAGTGAGTCTTTTTCGTAGTTTTCAGGCTTCTGGATAGCTCCCTCTGGATAGGTAATCCTCACGGTGGTTTTGGTCCCGACGTCTTTGCCATAACCTCTTACTGGGGCTTCGTTCAACCTGCCAGCACAAAAGAAATGTCTCAGTGAGTGGAGTTTGGGTTTAAGAAAAGCCCATAGCACAGAAGTTAAGTGCCTGGAATGCTTTCATCAACTACAGTATTATACACTTTAATAAGGTGTTCTTTAAGTTAGGATATAGTAAATATCACAAATAGTATCGTTTCCATCCTCTTTGTACTGTTTTGCCTTGTAAACTATTTACAGGATTTGTACAGCTTTTTAAGAGTAAAATTCTAGCACGTTTCAAGCACTTTCAAGACCAAAACTTTCAAATATGACGGGATCGTTTCATTTCAACTATCAAAAGTTTTTTGGTTTAACATGAGTGATTGCGTAGATGAAACACAAGATTATGTTGAAAATCAAGCGTTTTTCAAGGAGTATATTTGAATTCAAGCATATTCCTAACCTTGAAAACATAACAGTTAAAATTAAGCATTTTCCAAACTTTCAAGACTTTCAACGAACCCTGTATATATAGTTTATACACAACTGAGGGACAAATTGCTCAGACATTTATACTCAGTGTTTTATTTTACTATGGCGTCCTCTTACCTCACCACAACATCGTAGTCATCTATACGGGAGCCCAGAGACTTGTTGGACAGGATGCCCCCGTTGCCCACAATGATGCATCTTTTACAGCTGAGACTACAAGGCAGGAGGGTCAGCAATTAGTCAAATTAAGACCTGATGGATAGACAAAAAACAGGACTTTCTGTTGATGTGGGTGAGTAGCAATAATTACCTGTCTAGCACCTCTCCAAGTCCGTAATTTTTCGTGGCAGTTAAAATGCTGTCTATGATTCTTTCTGCAGAGGGGAAAAAAAATAAAGAAAGAACCACCATGAGAGGACAGTTAAATGCACATTAAGTTGTCACCTACACTGCTGTACACAATATTACAAATGTACTTCTTACAAGAGTGTTCCAAATGTAAATACGTGTGTATTGTATATTGTATATTTATTGCCCGGAGCAGTTTGTGTATAAATACATTGGTGGATAATTTCTTTCTTGGCAATGAATGGGAGACTGGATACATACAGCTAGTGTCAAATACTCTACAGCAAAGATACTGCATCTCATAATTTGACACTGGAAAATGTACCGCTATTGTCGGGGTCAGTCGCCTTAAGCACTCACTCCTTATGGAGCAGTGCATCAGTTTAACAGCACAGATGATGTGATGTCCTCCAATAATGAAAATGAAATATTTGCAAAGCCAAAACTGAGGCTATTGCCCCTTTAAAAGATTAACAAACTGTCAAGGACTTCAACATACCACTAGAGATATAGCAATCTAGGTGGTCTTAAGACAGTCGGAGGAGAGAACACCTCTCTCCGTTTATTCAGTCACAGATAAGGAGTGACCAACACACCCTTCAGAAACAGTGGTGATGGGATTATGGAGGGAAAAAGGCTGCCGTGTTCCTGAGAGGAGTGAATCTGGGAGAGACAGACATACAGGGTTCGGGATGGTATGCGTGTGTATGTAGAAACTCTCCCATAAAAGCACTCAGAGAGGAATGCTGTTTTCAAACAAGCACATTCTCCTGGTTAAGTAGGCGATGTTGAGCTCGTCTCCCTGCGTGGCTAGCACCCCTCTGATCGCAGGGTGAGAAACGGGGATGTTTAGCCATAGTACACATTCCTGCCATGTTCTACGGGGCATTCTGCTAGAGTCATGCTTCCAGCATTAGATATTACATATATTTCACTTTTTCTCCTGACCATTTTTAGGCCTCTCATACTTGTAACTCACCCATCATCAACATCCCAAATGTGCAGATTCCATTACAGTTGTTACTATCTTTGATCCACATTTGCAGTAAGGTAGGAGCACCATAGAAGGACTACTTGGATTTAACTACTATCATGGCAGTTAATCAGGTTCTCTTTATTTGCATGCCACATGGGGAAAATCAAAGTCTCCTTGCGTCACATTGTTAAAAAATGAAAGGCATTTTCATTGTCCTCTCTACTTCACTTAATATAATCACCATATAGCACACAGTCTGCAAAGGGGGGCCAAGAGAAACAGCAAAAGCGAGAGTAAAGGCAGAGTGAGAACAAGAGAGTTTAGACTGGGGCCTCAAAGCAGTTTGTAAGACATATTACAGCCCCATTCACCCTGGCTAACGATCCTAATGATTAACCTGCTGAGGAGAGGCGAGCAGAGCAACAGCCCATTGTTTGGATGTGGTGTCGATGTCTGGCGTCAAGCATCACCCCGAGAAGCATAAACACAAGGCTGAGGACCACACCTGGATCCAAGCGGGTGAAAAGTGAAAAATCACAATGGGCAGGACTCTCTTCCAGAGGACGACATGGGAGCTAATTGTTATAAGTACCCGGGGTAAACATTTCAGCAAAGTATGTCTCGTGGTTGAGCCAAAGACGGATGGCTGAATGTCCAGACATTAGTCCAACATGGAACTTTTGAAATGACAAAAATCTTTACTGGTAACATCGAGGAAGATCGGAAGCATCACATAATACATAAACACAGACACATTGTTGGGAAGAGTGTAGCCTAAACAATATTAAAAAAAATCATGTGATGAGAGAGTGGTATTTGTTAGGCCTGCACTTTAGTAGGCTTTTGACTCAACATCAACTGGTAAAAAAGAAAACACGATTATTTGATTGCAGCTTGATGACTAATTTATCAAGGATATTAATAAGCGAACAATCCTGAAAAATAGCTGCACGGCTCAAGGTGGTACCATCTTTATTTCCGTATTGTGGAATGCAAATCTGAGGTGTGTTCAGATCTTTGGCACCAGTTTGCTACGTCTTTCGGCCTGAATCATGTTTCCTGCTAACTATGTGTAAAGTTGCATAATGGTGGCACACAAATATATCCACAGTGAAAACCCAGTGGCCCAGTAATATCAATGATCAATTGTCTGAATTTTTTCTTCACAACTTAAATCATTTGCTACAAATAGTACTACAAATTACACTTCAGGAGGTTCAATACACCGCCATCTCCATAAAAAAAAAGTCTTGCTGTGTTCTGTGTTTTTTTTACCAATTATTTTTATGAATGTACTGCTTTTGTCTCGTGTTGCAAAGATAAAGCAGTGAATTACCTCTCATATCCAAAGTGTGATCATGTGACTGAGGCAGAACTCGTGTAACCATCATACTTATGTTATGTTAATGCAATTCTATTCATAATCAAAGTAAATAAAACATTACTGTAATCTGCAATCAGCTAAATTAAGAGACAATTCCTGTGAATATCTGTCATCAACAGAGCAAATACTGAATGAAGGCCTCTTTCGTTAGTTAAAATCCCTTTAGCCAACATTTTCAAAGCACTGCAGTTCTGGGCACTTCTGTGTACTATGATGTCTACTAATTATTTGAACAGCCAATGTTATTGTATAATTTCTATCTTGTGTACACCAAACTTTAAGATATTCTGCACATCTTCCTAAAGACGGATGATAACAAGCCTAGAGATATTTAACACAGTAGTTGAAACTACTCCACTCTAATTGTGTCTCTTTAACGCACTGTGTCCTCCTGCCCAGCAGGTTTCCCAAATAAAGCACATAAAGCATTGTAGGGCTGCATTATTAATTAATCTGACAATTATTATTTTTTTGATTAATCGATTCATTACTCCAAAAGATTTCCAAAAATTGTGAAAAAATGCCCATTGCAACTAGTCCATGGTGACGTCTTCAAATGTCTTGTTTTGCTCGACCAACACTGCAAAACCCAAAGACATTCAGTTTACAACGAAATATGACAAAAGAAAAGCAGCAAACCCTCATATTTGAGAGGCTGTAACCAGAAAATGTTTGGCATTTTTTCATTAGGTTTGTTTAAAAATTACTGAAATGATTAATTGATATAATTGATTATTTTTCTGATGATCTACTAATCAATTAGTCAGCTAACTGTTTCAGCTATGCTCCAAAACTAACTTCTCCCTTCACGCCTTTTCACACACTTTATAGACAGTTCAGTATATCAACATAAACTACTGTAGCTGGTAATGATACATATCGTACCTGTCAACATTAAAGTGACAAAAAAAACAAGAGAAGGCTGATAGAAACTAAACTCTATTAAAGGATTTAAACATCAAAATAAAAATGCTGATTTTCTCCATTTGTCAAAGCAAACCTTTGAAAAATACCTCTTTCACTGTATAAGTCTCTGGCTGATGAACATCATCATGTAAACAGCTTTACTTTAAGTCCACTTTGGACTGCAGAAAGTTATTACATAATTTAGAGAATAACATTTCATTTACTGTGAGAATAATATTTAACAATTAATGCAAATTATAGCCTATTACTCAAATTGCCCGTTTGGGGCCTGACTGGCTTCCTGCGGTGCTGAAAAGTATGTTTTTTTCTCTGAGACCAAATCAACACAGCTTTACTGTTCTCAGGCTACGGTTGATGTGTGCCAAAGATACCTCTTGGAAGAATAAAAAGTAAAAATAAAACTCCCGCCCACTGCCGCCACCACTTCATGTTCCCAATTTGGAATCCTTTGTGGCGTTCTATTCAAGATCCACACGTATCATCTCTCCACATGAGTAGCACTAAAAGGGAAACCCCACTGCCATCGCAGTCCGTGGAGAAAACAGAAACCAGGTGTGACACTCACACAGGGAGTGCTCTTTTGATAGCGATTGAGACAGTGTGTGTGTGTCTGTGCGCGCATGTGTGTGTGTGTGTGTGTGTGTGTGTTCGTATGACAGCGGAGAACTTGCCAGAGCACAAAGGTAACATTCACTGTACCTTCTACTTGTAAGTATTGGAAAATATGTGATGCGATACGAGCATGTCACTGAAGCCAGCTTAATGTTATCTCTTCAGTTCCCATGGCATTGTGTACTGGTTTGATATCTGAAGTGCTGGAGTGTGTTAAGGTCAGGGAACAAGCACAAGCACTGTGTGTGAAGACATTAAAGTCAGAGTGTTGGGAGACGTGAGTTCCCTGGTCCCAAGATAGAATTCATCTCGCAAACAAATGCACATCACTGATGAGGTTGTCATTGTGACACACACAGAAGTCTACGGTGCCTAAATTGTATATAAATGACTAGAAAATATTCATATATTTTGACTTATGGGCACGGCACAATAAGAGTATTATGAGCTTAAAAATGTCTTGTTTCAGCCTGGTCAAAAAGTTTTTTTTGGATCTGTTTAATATGCTATATAGCAGGTTAGCTTCATGTCATTTTGAAGCTAACCTGCATTTTGCAAAATGACAGTTTTTGGAGAATGGGCTTTCCTGTGAGCCCCCAGAATCAATTAGATCAGAAATGTTGACATGATATCAAATCAAAGGTTAACTGGGAGATTCTGAAATTGACATAAGGTGATCAGGTAGATCATTTCTCCAGAGAAGAGTCACCACTCTGTTGGTCCTTGCGTCCAGTGGTGTTACAGAGTGATGGGTCTTTTCACTCACAAACAATCTTTGGCGATATACAGACACTGGCTGAAGAGAGCACACTGACCAGAGAACAGCCAAACTTTTCATTTAAGCCATTTATAAGCAATTAACATTAATTAGCTACAGTTGATGGAATCTGCTGCCAGTGATGTCTGTCATTTGAACCAGCGACAGTCGCTAAAAGTGAGAAGACTGCTGCCTATATGTTTTCCATTGCTCTAATAAAAAAAGAGTGAGGAGAGATAAAAGGTTTGATAAAAGATTTGTTAAGAATCAGAGCTTAAAAGATCTGGGTATTTTGCCAACCAGGAACTGGATCCAAAATGGAACAAGCTATCGGAACCCATCTCTACCCAGAAATCAAACTATAATCAAGCATGAATGATGTGAGATAGAAATTAGGTCATTTCTGGCATTAAAAAGGCTGCCGTTTAGCAATTGCTTCTGACATCTCCAATGTTGGACTGTCCATGAATAAAGTAACAGAAGGAGTTTTCAAAAACAGCCCCTGCTTGCATTACTATTTCATGATAGCATAACTTGGCAAAGACTAAAGGTGGCTAAATGTACACTATGATGGATTACCTATCTCACTTTGTCTCAGCTCAGGACAAGGCAGAGCAACAAACCTGAGGCAGAATATATTCTGCCAAAACCACCAGCCTTGCAACAATGACAAATGATGAAAAGTGCAAAGTGGCAGAACATTGGCATTTTCCACCGCTGAACCATCCAAGTGAAACCCTGATGATGAAAAGAGCTTAAAAAAGAACAGGTATTTGGACATAATAACTAGTAGGGCTGGGACGATATGCTTATCTCCCAATTCGATACTATCACGATACTTGGGTGCTGATTCGATATGTATTGCGATTCTTAAGTATTGTAATTCTACAAGTATTGCGATTCAATATTACGATTGCGATTTTTGTTTGCTTTTCAGGCAGTTTGAGTTTTATTTCAGTAGCATCATTGCTATACTGCATATAAAAGTGGTAAATAAAATATTAATATATAATTGATGGAATGAACCTTTCTTACCTTGCGTTTTGAATCCAAATGGAGGTAAGTAATTGTTGACTTTTGCTAGACGCTTGAAGTTCCGATCGAGAAACATGGGTGCTGGTTTCATAAACCTGCAATGAGATGCAGAAAGAACGGAAGGAGGAAGAAGAAAGAGAAAGTTTTCATCAGCTGAGCACAAAGAACAAGATAAAATGTGCCATGTTGTAATAATTACTTTTCTTAGTATGGCCACTCCTGTAACCAACCCACTATGATTAAGAATGATTCATTTTGTTGTGCATTCCCCCACCACACCTTTTCTCCTCTCCATAGAGAGACCCTGTGGCTTCCCATAATCCCTGCTCCACCTGGGACAGTTGTGTTAATGACCTGGGCATGTTTTAAGCCAGAAAGTGATAAACAAACTCACTTGTTCTACTGTCATTAATGTAACAGCATCACCACCTCCCCTGTTAAAGCCTCCCAAAAGAAGCAAAGCCTGCACACACATTAGCAAGGTAGCTAAAAACTAAGCTGCTAATAAAAACTGAGAGGCAGGGGGAGACACAGAAGGCAGCTGCAGTGCGTAACCAATCAACATAACCTCTCCACCCAGGCCTAAATCACAGCTGACACACGGTTTTGATAAATCTGCTGAGACAATATACTCATGCCAAAATGCTTTTCCTCAAATGATCGGGGGAAAGACCGTTTCTACAAACTGAATTAGAGCAGAAGAAGTTGCTCTCACCGTGTCCCAGTTTAAAGGAAAAACACACCACAAAACAACAAGTATCCAGGAAATTCAGAGGTTTGAGCCTGATATGTGAAATACCTGTGTTTGCCCATGACAGAGTTCAGACAAGTAAACCTACTCCAGCGCGAAGCAAGTCATCCTGCCACATTAAAAAACTAATTGAGTTTGATATTCAAAAGCACGTCTGCGACCAATGTTTTTAATGCCCCATGAACTGCTACTTCCAGCGTCGCCTCTTCCTTATCCTGTGTGTCTGTATAAGTGTGTGTGTGTGTCCCTCTTAGATTAATTGCAGCTCTAAAATCAAAAGAAGCCATTTCCTCTTAGTCACGCCTGCGACCCGAGTGTGGCTTCAGGATGGATGTGTGTTTTTATGACCTGCTGTCAAGCTGGGCGGACACGAGAGGAGAGGGAGACGGCTGCTCTCGCCGTCTCTTAACAAGCATGGTGCGTTTCCATGTCAGACCTAAATGATCAATCAGGGGACACACACAGAAAAGACAGTGCTAGGCGCCGTGGAGAGATCTACTGAGCTGGTGTGTATTATTTTGTTTATGATAGAAGAGAGTTACAGAGATTGTTTTCTCATTGCCGGAAACCAGACCACCAGAGACATAACTGCATCTTGCTGAGGGGCTGATAGTTGCCCACCACACACACGGTTGTTCTTTCTCACCAACCATAAATTATGGCTCCCACAGCCGACAGACTACACTAACTGGCAAAGGCATTTTAAACTGGAATCAGAAGAGGACACACAAGCACCATCACACTCTCTTATTTCTCAGCAGGATTCCTGGATAGCTTGTTACCATAACACTGCCATGGGTTCACATGAAATATGTGGAGCTCTGAGGCACAATGACCAAACATGGCCGACATTATTGGGAGGCCTTCCGGTTAGCTTAAACCTCTTCCAAGCACCCTAATCTGTCTTTGACACCCTCGTTATCCTTCAGTTTTAAAGCATGAAAGCAGAGCGAGACTCAAGAGGAGAGGCAGTTATGTATGACTCTCTCCTCCTCCTCACATCACCTGACAGGGGCACACACACACTCAAAGACTTCTGTCCTGCCAAAACAAATGGAGATTCATTAAACCCAAGACTTCTGAGGCCAGAAGGGGATATAAATAACACAAGAGCATTGCAAGTCACCAAGCCCTGACCGACAGTCAGTCACTGACATCCTGACAAAGCAGAGACAGGGAGCTGCTTGTTGTTAAATAAAAAGTGAGGGCTCCCAAAACAGCCAACGCGCAGGGATGCATTGTACTCATTTCCTTTGCGAGGTCCATCTCTCACGGGAAATATTTTCATAACCGTGCCGCTTCAAGTTCACTGCCAACACTTGATTTAGGGCTCCAATACAAACAGTTTTGGGTAAAGCGGAGAGGGGAGGGGAGGTGTGGAAAATAAATTGGATTCTGCAGGGCAGGGGCTTCAGAGAAGACAAACATGGAGGAAGCAGGAGATGATTAGAGGGAGAGCCACAGGACCTCACTGCTAGAGGTTAAGTAGGTTTTCTCTAACAGCTGAACTGTAGGCCACACCTATTTAAACTAAATGCTAACAAGGACTTTGTTAGGAATTTGTTTTTGCCTGGTAAACATACAAAGCAGACCGAGAAAGAGAGAACGGGCAAGTTAACAAACAACATGTTAATTGGTCGACTCCCTTTCACACAGGACACGATAAATCACATGCAAACTCACATACTGCACGGCTGTGTAGGTGCAACCATACACTCTATGCATACAAACACATACATATATATACACTTACACAAAGTGCGCCGTTAATTGTGCTCATTGACCTTTGTGTGACTGGGGTGAAGGTGGTAGTAATCAGTGGGCTCCCGGTGGGGGTTCTGTGTTTTACAGAACTTTGATCCGACACGTGCGGCTGATTAGAGGAAGTCATTACCAGGGAGGACATTGTTAACACGTAGCCTCTCAGATAGGTAGAGGGCAGTTCCACAAAACTGCTTTGTCTGTCTTGTTAAGCAGCGCTGCGATTTACGGCCGACAGTGCGGCTGACGGTGTTGTTTAGAATTGGTTTGTCAGTTCATTCAACATATACTGTATACATCATGCCATATGCTTTGGATATCTTCACTTAAAAACACTTTGAGAGCATTTTATTTTTAAGTGTTTCCTTTTAAACAGAATATTGTGGCAGAATATCACACAGGCAGGGAGAGAAAAACAGTTTTAATTGATTGGAAGGTTGGTAGCAGGATTATGTAAAAAACAAAAGAAAAAATGTAAAATGTGAATATATAAAGAGTTTTGTAATATATAAGATTTTATTGGTGAACTAGGTTACTCTAATGTTTTTCATCTAAAGCTTCGAATGTAATTGAGCATCTTCAGGCAATAGATAAATCGGGTTCAATACTTATGCTTGGAAATGGGTTGTCGAATTTGTCCCATAACTAGGTCAAGCACTGCATTGAAGTGCCACTGGCTATTGTTCAGCAATGCGGTAAATTGCCCCTTTATTAGCTTAGCTCCAAGAATGCTGATGGGACAATGCCCTATAGATCGAGCTGAGATGGGCGGCAAATGGAGGCAAAGAGAAAAATCAAAAGAGCCAATGACATCAGAGAGGGCCGTGGAGGATTGTGTGGGCTGGGTACCAGGAAGCTCGTGATGAGTCAGGACAGGAAGTTGGTTGGTGTTGCTCATAGAGAAAGCCTCTAGAGCTCTAGGATACGATAGGAGAAAGATGGGAGACCTTGTACTCGGATGACAAAGGTTCTTTTGTGCAACAGGGGGATCACAAGGACACAGTCGAGGTTTTGTGGCGGGGGAGAAGATGATTGAAACTGGGGAAGATTGGATAGGAATGAGGAGGCTTCTCTGTTTCCGACTCAAAACCCTTAAGGCCAAGCTGGCTTGAGGAGTGACATCATGCATCTTGGTATGCTCAAGCAACAGTTTTAGCTTTCCTCCAGCTGACATCCAATAAAATGATTTGTTTGTGAAGCTCCTGATTGTGTATGCAAAGTTCTTAAAGCAGGTTTAAAAAGAAGTCTGCCTGCATCCAATGCATCTCCACACTGATATATGAAATTACGTGTAAAAGAAAGAGCAGTCCTTCTCACTTGGGATAGATGGTGGTCATCTTGGCTGCTGCATATCCTGGCTTGCACACTCCTTCACTGAGGTTGCCATACTTGTATGCCAACTCTGGTGGCCTGTACATTAAAAGGAGCAGAGATAGTGATTAATCAGACACATCATGATAACTGATTATCAATTATACTGACGCATTTCTAAGCCTCAAAGACAGAGCATGTCAAATAATCTGCTTGAGAGATAGGGGGAAAAAAAGGGGGTTGCTTAGGAAGTTGGAGAACTCAGCAACAGCTCAGCAGATCACCTGTGTGTGGCAAGACAAAGCAGAGGGGCCTTGTTCAAATAATCACACTGGCGGTGCTAAAACTAGAACCTCCAGATTACTAGCATGATCATTAATAACCTGATGTATGCCATGAATCTAGTTCAAATAAACAGGGAGACGGGAGGGAGGCCCAAGTCTTAGCCCAATATGAGGCCTGAAAATCAGAGGGGGTTGACTGGGGCCTGCTTGTGCACAATTTGAAGCTTTTCTATGCTAATATAATATATTTCAGTATGAACTACAATGCTGTTCACTTTCAGTGTGCCTTTAATTGGCCTCAAGCTGGTAAGTGATTTGGTGAGAATGAAATCTAGGGGGCACTTTTCCATCAGCCAGACCACCAGCGGGAACAAATTACCCAAGTCACAAAACTAATTACTAGCTTTAAGATGAATTGCACTATTGTATGCATGTGCTCTAATGGAGTAATTAATGACACTGTGGATATAATGTAAGGAGCTGTATTAGATAAACTGAACCCATGTGAGAACCACCTTAAAGTGTGTGCTGACATAGTGCTTACAGTGTGTGTGCCGAGTGCGGACAGACGAGCCCCGCGAGGGTGGCGATGGCAGCATATGATTATTGCTGGCATGGTAATGGGGGGGCCAGAGAAAGGGCCTTATCATGGCAATTTAGAGCAAGAGTGTCAAACCAATTCAGGGAATTATACACAAAAACAGACACGCTGACACAGTGACAGCTGCGTAATGATTCAATGTAGCATGTTCTCATCCTGACAAACCACAGCCGCTCTGGAATAAACGGGAAAACACAGACTACCATCTCAATTCACACAAATCTCTTAATGTATTACTCAGACCACCAATCAAATCTGTGCATTTGTCAACAGGGTTTGGTTAGGACTCCAACTAGATGCTGTGTGTTTGTTTAAAAAAAATCAAGTGAGATTAATTGGCCGAAGGTTTACGTTTTCATGTTTCATGTTTTCCCATTGATCAAGCAAAACCTGTATGAATAAGTATCCAGAGGAACATGATGTAAAACATATCTAAACAAATGGAGTCAAAGTCTCACTGGGAATTCAAGCTGTTCTAAACATAACAAGTTAGAAATATCCCACGCGGGACACGAAGGAGAATTGCTAAACATGTTACAATAAATGACAGAAATGTTCACTAGAAAGAGATGTACTCACAGTTTTGTGTCCAGCTGCAGTAGAAAGCCCTGCTTATCATACACTGGAAAAGAAAGAAAAACAGAAAGGATTTATTACCATGCAGGTCACAAAGTACGTCGATACATAGTATGGCATCTTTGTGGTTGAAACTTTATATAGTTGGATCATAACTCTGGTCATCCAATCTACATCATTTCAACTATCAGCTCATTAGCTGTAGTTGTGAACAACCTGTGCAGCTTTCACAGGGAAAACCATATGGCGAATGTAAAAGAAAAAAAGCATTAGAATTAAGGATTTGTGACAAACAAGCGAGGGTAGGGAGAAGCCAGCCAAAACAATCTGTTGAGTTTAAAATAAAGTTAGAAAAGAAGTTAGAGATCACCTATGGACAACCAGAGAGGCAGCCAATAGGTGCCTGGTGAAGCGTTGAGGTAGAAGACAGAAAATTAGGATATGGAGAAATGAGAACTTTATTCTAATGATGTCATTTGAGTATCTACTGCGGTCTTATATTTTATAGTGATGCTTACAGGGTCTATAAAACACTTATATGCTGTGCTACGTTTAACATGAGCATTAGTTGAAAGTAGGAAGGGCGTGGTGTTACTCCTGTGGTTGTGGATCTTGTCTTCACAGAGAAGCTGGAGGAGAAAGATAAAGAAAAGGACAATGGGAATGCGTGACGGCTGGCTAGGGAAGGCTCGAAGCACTGCCCTGAAGGATGGGAACTTTGCCATAGCAGCCAAGGTGAGTGAGTGTGCGTTATGTTTCTGTTGAGAAGCATAAAGCAGCCAGAGGGCCAAGTCGAGGCAACAGCTTGGGAGAAATTAAAGCGGCAGGGTCCTACCAGTAAAACAAATGTCGGTCTGTGGAACCTTACAGCATTGTGCACCGAAACTCCTGCAGACTACTTCATTTGCCAACCATTTGTTACTGAGCCAAGACAACAGGGGGCAGTGTTGTACCACACTGCAGCTTCATGTGGAGGACAATGGCTGAGCAGATGTTTAATGCCTCACTAGTTGTCATGGGTACCAAATTCAGTATTTTATCAACTTGTATTTACTTTGAAAAACTCTGCTTTCCCTGTTAGCAACAAATCTGGTAGACAAAAGTTGGCTGACTATTTTTTGGAAAATGTTGCTAGCTTCCAACCCAAACTGTGGCTGCTGAAGTATTGCAGGATTTTAAAAAAGGTTCTGTCATTTTCTTTTAAATGGCAGAGGGACAACAAGGATGGGTAGGGGTTCAGTTGGTGGGGCTGCAGATGTACCTGAGCCTACTATTCGTCCCACGGTGATGTCTGTTTCCAACTCTGAAACACAAAATGGTCAGTTAGCACCGTTTGCGGTCAGTCTGTTATGGTAGCATTGGACTTGAAAATAAAGCCAACTGCAAATGTCAGACATTACAGAATAAGAAGAGGAGGAGGAGGAGGAGAGGTTAGTAGCTTTAATCCCAGTAGTTCTGAATTATAACTCTGAGTCTCAATCTTTATTCAAAGACGGAAAGCCCAATGAAGTGGAAAATTAACTGCAGAAAGGCCCCATTGTGTTTTTGTGATTATTATGGCAGTGGTATATTGAAAGTTACCCATTAGGACTGAATGAATGAACGAGCACAAACATTTTTGGTAATAAAACAAAAAGAAATGATGACAGGTAGATGAAAGTGGAAAAATGGAAAGCTTTCATTGTTGAGTTAGCAGAGATTTATATTCCGTGGGGGAAAAAAAACCTCAACAGCCCAGTTTAAAATCACCCGTGTCAATAGTTGAACAGTCACCCAGTATAAATGGGCAGAGTCTCAGTGCCTCTACCTGTAATTCTTTTCACTTCAGCCCCTTTAGTCAGGACTACAGTTGTCTCTTCTGCATCACTGTCTGAAAACAAAAGTGGATTAAGACACTGAAAAAAGATCATCACTGTAGAGCTGTGGAAGCAACTATTAACCATACAACTATTAACCAAGACCAAAGTACTCAATATATAAATATATATTCTAAAAAATGTTTTCAACATCAGCTTTCAGCAAAACACAGACCGCGGCTACGCACAAAAACGGATACACACAAAAGGCAGACACAGAGACAGAAAGTAACCAAACATCAAAGGTTTTAACACTGATCCTCAAATGTGTATCTACCATCACAGAGCATAGTAACAATACAGTATAAGTGTTAAAGAATCTAAAATAATAACTTTTTACAAGTCTGTCTTATTACAGATTTACAGAACGTCACCGTTTCTGTAAAAGAAAATGTGTTAACAGCAGTGACAGACCCACAGTAAATGACTGTGACTTACTCTGAACACGCTCAAAGCCCTGTTTATTATGCTAAGATTTTGGCAACTGCTGCACATTTCCATTCTACTCCCCCTTTCAGGTTAATCATTATCATTTGTATTAACAAACATATAAAAACTGACGACCTTTAATTAAGAAAAAAGTTAGCTTCAAACGAAAACCCACACAGGTTTCGGGGGAAGAAAATGAAAAAAAAATGTGTCTCTCGCTTCTATCAAAATAATCAAGGACAGCTGCCATGTCATTTCGTCCAAATGCCGATGATTAAGCACGACAAAACTACAAAGCCCTCTTCAAAACAGAACAAGAACAACAAGTGCTGCTTGTGACAAAAAGACAGCATGAAGTTCTGCAAATGTAAACTGCTGTACAAAAATGTGTTCTTTTATGATAGGTTGCACAACGCAGCCTCTCCATGTGAGGGCTTCTGGGAGATCAAATTCCCCAATTAGTAAACCTCCAGCTGAAACCGAATAGGCGTATCACTGATGACCACTTCAGCTCCGAGACAAGAGGAGGCAATCCCTGATGTTGAAAACCAAGATGGGGTCAGGAATATCTAGAGCACGTTCCTTGAGCAACTGATGACTTTACTGCTAATTGAGCTCTGACTGACAGAGGAAAGGGGGATCCCACTTAGAAAGATCATGTAGCTTTATATATTTATGAGCAAAGCATAAAACTATTCTTCAAAATATATTTTTAAAATACATACACAGAGAATCACTATTAGCAAACAACTGGATTTGTCTCATAACAACAACATTCATCATGAGCTATTTCAGTGTTTTATCTCAGAAAAGCTGTTTGGGGGTGAAATCAACAGGGTTGAAAGATGTGGCTTGTTGGCTCCTGCTGCAATGGGAGCAGGTTGGCTGGTGGACCACATTCACTTTTTACCTTGCAGGTGTTAATTTCAAGTGTGATTTAACACTCTCAGGTGGTGTTCCTGTTACTATCAGCAAAGCAAACCATTATAAAAGTGACTATGCTGTTGGGAAGCTCAGAATTCAAAAGAAAGTTGGCTTTAACTGTATTATACCACACCTGTTGACAAAAGTTGAAGATGACTGGTCTTACACAGGAGTTGGCCGGCCAGTCTATTTGGAACAGTTGTGTTATGCCGTGGGACGTATGTTGTTGTGGGATCCAAGATTTATATGTGAAAACAACTTTTCAACTAATGTTTTTAAAAGTTGTCCATGCACACTGCACTAAAATGTAAAAACAATAAGAAAACAGCAAAAAAAAAAAACATCTGGTCATCATCCAACCATTTACAACCAATATACAATATATTGCCCATATATTACCCAGACCCAATATGCCCATGTATTTCCCAAATACAAAAACAAGAGACCAAAATCCCATACTTGGGTAACGTGACAACAAGTCAACCATTTCCACTGATCAAACTCCATCTGTTGATGAAAGCCATGCGATCTGGCTGTAAGTTCCGGAAAATGTCCAATCAGTGGACCTTCAAAATTGTTCATGACAGCCATTATCTGGTAAGCATGATTTTTCTACTTGATTTCAGCCGTTTTAAACCTTTTTTTCCCCCTCTAGCCTTCTACTCTCCATCACTTATAGTGTGTATCAATATAGCAAAACACACTATTTAGTTGTTCCCACTCACATATCTTTTTGTTTCTTTTGTCAAACACCTAAACGGTTACAAAATAGTGATTTAATTGCACCTCATAAATACTACCTATTAAACAAGGCCAACAATAATTTCTGCCCTGCTGCACCGGGAAAGTCGATAAACTCACTGTTTTATACTGGCAAAGTTGTCTCACAACATGAATACAGCTCAATGACAACAGCTGTATTGTAATTGGCTATAGTGACACTCAAAACAAGCTGGAGGCGATAGGTTTGCTTTGTTAACAACATGAGAACCCGTTCATGTCTGCACGGGCACACATCATCACATTACTTGTACAGCTGCATAATAAGTGCACACAATTTTTATATTATAATAATAATGTTTTATTGCTATATTTAATTATAGTTTCAAAGTTGAATGAGACAGCCAGAGATACAAGTGGCAATTAACATGCCCTTGTGTGTCAGCCACAGCTATTCTTGACTACATTAGGGTGGGGGAGAAAGAAGTGGTAAAGTGGACAGGGGTCCCACATCACTCCAGCCTTACAAGAGTCAAACATCCACTCCAGCTGACTGAGGAATGACAATGGTCACATGAACCTACTCTGAAATTGACACTCCAAGGTAGCTAGCAGGCAGAGTCATGAGATAGCATAAAACAAATGGCCACAGGAAATGCTGCCTCTGGCCATTGGTTGAATAATGGAAAAAAAACCTACACGAGAAAATTTAAAAAATTAAATAAACAGGAACAGAATTCCACTTTGATCTGATGAATGACTACAGGCCTTATTACTTAAACAATTCTGGATAAACATACATAAAACAGGAGCTAAAGAAGAAAAACAGGACAGGGCACAAACTCTCTGAACGTGGTGTCCATCTGGTGGATCTGCATACAGCAGCTGGTTAAACCCAGTTCCTGTCACAGCCCACTGTGACAACCACCACACACATACACTTTCTACAGGAAACCAGCGTATCAATGCACGGGCTTGTTGAAAATACAACTAACATGGGATCAGAGACCCTGATTCTGTATTAATAAGGATAAATGTTTTCATTTTGTCACCAATTTTTATTGGTAATAACTCAGATATTTCACCTGGATTTTAAATCTGAGTGCATCTCAAACCTGTGTTTTCTGCTGCAAGAAGACAGACATAAAGAGCCCTATAAATAATAATACACTAGCGCTATCAAGCAATGAATGACAAAAAAGGTACAGAACAACTACAGAGATGCTCTTAATGGTGTATATGATGAGCAGGGCAAAAGCCTCTGTATGTTCTATTTGTCTGTGGAGCAGTGAGGAAGTCAAGAATGAGGAAGAGAGATTATCCAGATTTGATCCTCTCAGTGAGACAGCAAATCTTAGATAACCAGGGCAGAGGGCAGGAGAGAAAATCCACATGCTCCTCTGTCCCCTTTGACCATCTTTAAGCCAAACATCTGGCACCACAGTAATGCAGAAAGCCAATATTTCTCACTGCAATCAAAACTCCTCTCCTTTTGCTTTGTGCTAGTCAACACACAGCTCCACACACAAAAGGGATGTTTTTTTTTAGCAATATTGAAAAGAAATGCTCACTTTAGCAAACCCAGTTATGTAGAAAAATCAAAGTCACCAATATCAACTATATAAAAGTACACACATATACATATATATATATATATATATATATATATATATATATATATATATATATTTATATTATATACACACTTACAGTGCCTTTTGGACTTTATGTCAGGCAGTTTGCCAAAACCACCACAGTATGGACAAACTGCAACAGTACATCATATATTTTTAAGGTAGAGGGGCAGAGCAAGGTCAAGTTCAACAATACAGACAGTTTAAAAAGGTTGACGGAGATTCATACACATTGGAACAGGACCCTTTGACTGAGCCTGCTAAATGTAAGTGGGACCAGGAACAGGCATGGGTGAGTTAAAATAAAGGGAGGCATGGAAAGAAATGAAGTTGTGGTGTATGGAGAACCTGAGCAAAAGTACTTACCCATTTCACAATAAGCAAACATTAGTGGCAATGACACATTTAAAGCGTCTTCAGTGCTGGCTCGATGGCCCTTTCAGACAGTAACATTGCTTAATTCTTCTATCTGATGAGGTATTGTGGGGTATTTTGGCTTTTACACAGTTCTGTTATGGTAGAGCTCAATGTTCAAATATAACAGAATATACTTTTACAGACACAAAACCAACGCCAGCACCACTGTCACCTGGCACATAAGACAAGGAAAATTTGAAGGCCTATTTCTCCTCACAGTGGGAGCAACGCTGGAGAACTGATGATGAGTTGAAAAGTAAATAACGACAAAGAGGAAGAAGCACATTCTCAGTTCTCTCACAGGCTCCCTAAGAGATGAAAGTTATCTTGCAGTATAATGTTTATCTCCATGGCTTGACTGCTTCAGAAGCTGTTTAAGCACCAATACATTTTTCTCTACAATTTCATAATTTACTATGTCTATTTAGATATTTAGAACTTATCATGACATTTGAGCCGGGGAGGAATTTACAGAAATATTACTAGGCCCTGTGTAGGCACATTGCCAGAGCAACTTCAGTGCAAAACATTTTTTCAAACATGACATGTCTGTTGTAAAATTTTCAGAACATTTAAGGAGTGAGATACGTGAGCTTACGACAAATATTCCTGATGATGACAATAGTAAAAGCAGAGTCAGCTGCTGATAATTGGCTCTGAGCATAGAGTGGTGTGAACTGATGGGCCCCCAACAGAGCATCAGACCTGAATCATCATATTGCCGACCAGAAACATAATACTACTGCCTAAGATCAGTGTTGCACATGGCTGTATTTTTGCATCACACAGGCAGGAGTTGGGAAAAGAGAGGACTTGACAGGAATGGGCACATTCCTCTGTCAGCCTAAAACTAATCCTAGACAAAAATCCCAACTCCAGTTGCACAGCAAAACTTTACATTACAACCAGTGTGAAAATATCAAGGACACAAGGGCGATAAACAGTTTTCTCCAAGCTTTACACTTTAGACAGCATGCTGTCCCTCTGGCTAGGCTCTCAATCTGGTTCAAAAAACTGACACTGATAACACTGATGTTTTCTGTACCGAAAGCTGCTCACTGAGAATGTTTTCCTAGAAGACATCCTCTGTAGGGGGCACAGGCAAGAAAGTTTCAAAATTGTTAAAGAGAAATCTTCTAGCCCCCTCTGCTGGATTTTGACAGCTGTTTCAGGGCGCACACAGTGTGACATCATTTTCTCCCCTCCTCCATCATCAGCCCATGTCCGCCATCACTACTTTTCTAAATATGGACTCAAAAACTCAGGATATTGAAAATTACAAGGAAATCGCACCGAGTCATAAGTAACACCAAATCATACCAGGGGTATTTTTAAACAGAAAGAGGACAACTTCTTCTCAGTATGTTATACAAGGCAATGCAAAACTGCATTTCAGGTTTGTGAGTTAGGGTTTCATCATCTAAGTGTGGAAATGTCAAAATGCCATTTCCTCCCTTCTACAAAAGTAGATGAGACAATAAGTGCGATGTTTAAGACAGAGTGAGAAAAGGCTTTCATCAGTTTGGTTAACACGTATTCTTATTGTGGCCGAGGTAGAGGGCCATGTGGATTGTCTCACAACCCACATGGGCTGGTTTTAGGTAGCAGAGATGGAGCAACTCGATGTACAAAAACATCTGATTAAACCCTCCCCATAACTCTGGTAAGTGAATAAAAAACGAATTTCATATCGACATGGACAGGTTTTGAGACGCCAGCACACAGCTTGACATACTAATGGTTCAGCAGAGAGACTATAAAATAAAAACAAAAAAAAACAACATAAAAACAGATATAGACAGACGGTTAACTGGCAGAGAGGCAGACAGCAAAACAGAGACAGATTTGCTCAATAAAACAGATAAAAACATGTGTAGGTTTCAAAAGGGCTATGGGCTATGACAGATGGATGATCAGGTGATGAATAAATGTTACAAACAGTCAGACTGGAGTTGTCACTTACGAGACTTCTGGCCCCACACGTGTAGATGTAGCTTCCCGGAGGAGTAGTAAATAAAGCCCAGGACCAGCATGGGGCACAGGACGAACAGCAGCTTGTGTGTGGGCTTCATGGTCTTCAGTCATTCACATGGCACCATCCAGGTCATCACCTGAAATGACAAGAGGGGACAGGGACATGGTATTTACGCAGCCCGAAAGAGAAATTCATCTGTCAGCAGCAAGGCAACAAAACCAACATACAGCGAGAGCAAAGAGGAACACACACATGCGGAGGGAGTGGGGAAAGAGGGACAAGGTGGTGAATATAATGTAGATAACACACATGAAAGGTAGTTTAATAAAGATTGTTTTTGGTCCGATTCCACCAAGGTTGAATCTGAAATCTCTTCCCTTGGCTGCATATACCATCGTCTCTCATTGAGGACTATTCAAACATGTGTGGAGGATAGTCTCCAAAGGCAATAAAAATTACAAAAAACAAAATAATTTCAACCTTTGCTGTTTTTTTTTTTACTACTACTATTATTAATTATTATTAATATTATTATTATTGTGGGGAACCTTGATAAACTTGGTCTAGTAGGAGAAGCAAAAAGTCAGTTTTTGTGGTCGTTATGTTTTGGTGAAACATGACACTGAGTGGTGATGACGGCTACACACTGCTACTTATCAGCTGTCAAGTGGAACACCCTTATCTAAAAACAGTTATGCTCTTACTAGTTTACAGGAAACCACACCCTTACTGCTGCAGAAAACATGTTAGCTATATGATAAAGGAAGTCAACCGTCGTTGTTACTTCATTCAGTTAACAGTGATACAAAATGACTCAATTTAGTTAATCTCACCGCTCAGTTAACCATAATCGACCTGCCTCAGGTACACAGATCTAGATATTATGGACTGTCCAGATTATACATATATTAAACCAGCAAAACATGCCACACTACATGCAGTGAATCACGTCTAGTCTAGATGTCGCCTGACATTAGACAAGACAACCCATTAGTCATCTCTGTGTCTGTGTGGCCTGGTCTCGGTTTTGGACAACCTCTGCCAATTACCTCGAGTCTTCTTCTATCTTATGGACTGTAACCAAGCACCGTGCAATTGCTTTCAACCCCACACGTTAGCACAATCTACAGCTTTCATAAAAACAGGCCCTGCTGTAACACAACATGCTGTGCAGACTTTCTCAGACGTGACATGTTTGAAAGATCAAATTCCATCTGGGGCATCTATATGTTTCATCCTGAGAAATGCAAGAGGCAAGTACAAATGAGAGACTATAAAGCACAAGGAGGTGTCTGAGCCGAGTTGAGCTCAGATAAGAAAGACTGTAATACCTCTGAAAAACCATGCATCTCAAAAGAGCAGTTCAGAGCAGCTCATAATCCAAGAGGCAACAGATGCTATCCACCAGGTTAGAAATGCAACTGGTTCTCTAAAATAAGATGCAACCTGTTGATACCATATGGCTTATCTTACATAAAATACAACGTATCAACCACTACTTCTATAGGTTAACTAAATAAACTGCAAATTGTTAATAAAAAAGTTAGCTGACAAACTGCCAGGCGGTCAGATTGATCACTCTTATTGACTAGGCTTGGAAACCAATAACTCAAATAAAAAATAGACACCTGTGGAATACATTCAACAGCATTCACTGTATAGGCCAATGTATCCAAATGTACACAAGCATGCAGCTTCACCAGTACAACCAGCCAAAACATAGGGTTAATTTCCCCCTTTCAGGCATTGCTTTTTCTAGACTACCTGCAACAGAACAGTGTCCAACAATATGCAACTAAATGGAAATTTCGATCAGGCAGGAAAAGAGCAAGGTTATTTAGCAGCAGAACACAAATGCTTAACCACAGGATGGTGTTTTATCTCACCACATCAATGTGCAGTGGCTTTCAGTAGCAGCAGTGACTGACCGTCCCCTCACACTCATTAATTATGCGCTGTTTCAAAAGCCTTGTGTTTCAGGCCATGTCGAAGGTTAGGTATCTAACGTTACTTTCACTTGCAAGTCGTGTAGTTTACCCAGCAGCTAGCAAGACAAACGTAACGGAACTTTGCCGTCTCATAATTCAACGACATATCTCAGTCTCTCCAGATACAATGTGTACTCAAAGATTACCTGTGGGTTTATCTTACTTCAAATGCTCCGTTCACGCTGAAGTTGTAAAAGGAAAGGACGGACATAGTTAACGTTTACCAGTTATTTACAAACAGAGAAAGTAAACACTGTGGAAAATATTAAAGAGAATATATCAAGCAGCTAACCGTTAGCCAGTCGCTATGCTAACCATGCTACGTTGGCACAAGTGGGAAATTTGCCTTGATCCCGGCGGCAGGCCCGCAGTGTAACACAGCACTGGTTGGGGAATTTTGTGTTCCAGACATGGGCTTAGGAACCGCATTCAGTGGCCGAAACAGTCCACACACCATGTAGGACAAATAGCGGCATGTAGCAACACCGAGTGTACCGAGGTCTGACCAGAGAACAATGCTGAGGTTAGAAGACTCCTGGACCAAAGGTTTGCCCAAACGAACCACCACCATCACTGTCGAGTAAAACACGGCGTAGCAACGTCTCGTAGCCAGTCCCAGTTGATTGGGATAATTGTAGACATTACCTTTTCTTTTCTTCTGAGTCCTTGGCAGAGAAACAACACCAGTCTTAGTTTAATGGGTTGGTCGATAAAACGACCGTGTTCTCCCTCCTCTCCAAGCCATCGTAATGGAGTCCGTGGAAGTAGCCCGGCTCTGTAACCATAAGACGACCAGTCTTGACTGCGTGTTTCCTCTACTGTCTCACCAGCTCTACTTTGCATCAAGACTGGTAAAATGAAAAAGCACCCCCTCCATCATCATCATCATCAGCAGCAGCAGCAGCCCGTTGATGTACAGCTACACGGGTTGTCACCGACAGTCACATGAGGCACCTCTGAATTATGATGCCCCCTCCTGTTTTAACAGAAGATAAAAGCACCTTTTCATCTGCTTCTTCACGTGGTGTCCTCCTCTGCACGTCAGCTGTTAACATCGCATTGTAGCTGCTTTTGCGTTTATAGCAGACGCATCGACCCCCACCCGAATGTAACTGTCCTTGCTCAGCAGCAGTATGCAATAATGTATAGAGCTTGCTGAACTGCCTGCCCCACACTGTAATGGTATGTGCTTGTTCTGCACTATTTTTGGATTGGCTGCACAGGTGAGAGGCATGTTTTTATCCTACAGTCGTGGTTGAATTTGCTGACATCCAAAGACCTAATAGGTTAATAGTGGTGTAAAAGTAGCCTATAGTGTATAGATTTATTCCCAGTAAAACAACCTATTCTAGATTTGAAACTTTTTTGTATGCCTTTGTTTGGAGTCATTTGGCAGCAAGTCCTTCCTGTCTTGTTTAGAAACTGATTACACTGAGTATTTGTCTAAATCCATATCCAACAGACCTTCAATAGACCGCCATCCAGTCTTCCATCAGTCACTGTCTTTGGTGGCTCCGCACTGGTTTGGAGTGTCTTTCCTGAAATATTTAGCTCTAATTATCCCTTAAAGGACTCATTACTTACACAAGTGTACCCTTCGTCACAAGATGTTTTGTGTATTGTATCCAAGGAGGTGGTTTCTACAGTCATCATGAAGTCAGAGATCCCAGGCTCCCAGGTGATCAACTGCAATCATTGCTGAATGGTGACTGCAGTGTCAGGAAAAGAAAAAAAAAACGTAACCTTACACTGGAATTTATGAAAAAAAGATTAACTTAAAGAACCAAAGGTGGTCACCTGATTAAAGTTTGAATAAAGTTTCTAACTTAAAGTATGAAAGGTTCAAAGTGGGATGGGTTTGAACGCTCCTGTCATTCACTTCCATTATAAATGAAGTTGAAGAAAAGTTGAATATTTTGTCAGTGTGAAAGGTATACCTGGTCCAAGATCATGTTGGAAAAGCACCACAGGAGCCACAGGCACTGAGAGCTCATCATTCATATTAGAAAACTACTTATTAACCAGTGTCACGCATGCATACACAGGCAAATAGAAGGCAAAGAAGACGGTGAGGTATAAGAAGTAACCGGAATCTCTCATGTATATACAGCCGCTGTCAGGCTGCCAAGCTTGTAATAACCCAATATTTGCTCTCTATAAGTCTTGCATTTCAAATGTCAGATGATAGATGTTTCAAACTTGATCTCTGTTGTCAGCAAGAGCAGCGACTACAGTTCGGGTTGTCAGACACATATTCTTTTGGGATAAAATATAAATACCTTAATTGTTGTTTTATCTCTAATTTTCTGTTCTTAATGAGCCCCCCGCCCTTTTAGAAAGATTGTCTCATTGCCGGACCAAGTTAAACTCAATTACTGTACTAATTCAAGGTACTTGTACTTTATTTGAGTATTTCCATTTTCATGCAACTTTATACTTCTACTCCACTACATCTGAGAGGCAAATAGTGTACTTTTTACTCCGCTACATTTGTCTGACCGCTTTAGTTTCTAGTTACTTTTCAGATTACAATTTTTCATACCCTTCCTGTCAAGTGAAAACCATGTATCTCCAAATCTGGTGAATGTTTCTGATAAACTGAAGGATTAAGTTTTCCTTTATGGGTTGAAAAAATTACAAGAAGAACATATGATGATCTTATAGAATATGATGCACTGCTGTAGATTAAACTAACAGTATGTAAAGGAGTTCAAATTAGCACGACCCTAAAAAACTACAGTAGTAAAATGCAATGCACACATTAATACAACAGTATATTAACCAAAAAAGATTATATATAGTAGTAAAACACTGGCAGGGACCATTTTACAGAGTACATTTTGCTGATAATACTGATATACTTTTACTTGAGTAAGTTTCTGAATGCAGGACTTTTACTTGTAGTGGAGTGTGGTATTGCTACTTTTACTTAAGTAAAGGATCTGAATATTTCTTCCACCACTGTAAATAATTGAATAACCTATACTCGTCACTTTGCCCCGCTAAGATGCTTAATAAACATTGGCCCTGCAGACCTTGTATGCCATATTCAATGCCGCTTGGGCTTTTACCCTATCATGTGGCTGCTCACAGCAGATTGTTGTATGGCAGCAGATCCATAGTCCTGTCCTCCACACCTGCTCGGGTTACTCTGTTAATTCCATTTTCCCCTTGGATCTTTTGCATCTTATTTGTGCCCTGACATTCACAAGGCCTCATATCCTACATAAACAGTTGTTGGGCTGAGAGCCAAGGTGGGAGAGGGTTGTTGAGGGGAGGGGGGGGGGCAGTCCTCGTTTGTGCCCTGCAAAGAGAGTGGCAGAGTAGCATACTGATCTATTAATATTAAATCAAGCAGGAAATACAATCTGCTCACCCACTGTTCTCCATCTGGGGTCAGGAGATTAGCAGGAACCAGGAGAATAAAATACATACACAAGCAAACTCCGAGCTATGCACGCACACACACACACATACACAAGCCTATTGAAGTGTCCCAGGATCATTGGCTTATTTTCAATGCTGCCTTGGGACTCCTGGTGAGTTGGCAGCATTTCATGGCCTTTGGCACACGGATCATTCGTTTACATCACACTTACAGGAAGGAATGATCAATGGCCACAGAAAACAATGCGAGGAGCTGACATTTTCCATTCTCTAACCATGTCTGGGGAGCACACTTGTTATTTGTTTGTCTGCCAGTAAGGAGCTGTGTTCTTGAAGGGGAAAACACTTTTTTTATACGTCCACACATTGTAATGCATTTGCTTCACTGTACATCCTACTCTAGTTGCCAAGATGAAGCCACATCCAAATTAATTGGATCCTTTGGGGCTTGAAACGTGACTCCATCATTTTTACGATTGTGGTTTTCCTGCTTTTCCTCCGTCATGCCCTGTTCCTCTAATGCTCTAATTATTTTTGAATTGGCAAGGGTACAAATAACAGCCCAGTGTATTCATGAGTGACAGGTCTGTCATGATAACAGAAATACATACTCCGACGAAAATGAAATGCTTCATCCAGTGTGGGTTGTGGAATCAGTGCCACTAGCAGTGATACCATCAGGTCCATCGCTGGAATTAGCATTTCATCTTCTTTGAGTGCGACAGTTTCGGCTGCATGTGTACAAACTCCCACTTAAGTCCTCTCCAGGATCTCAAAGGTACAACAGATCAGTGGGTGGTGGAAACAGTGAAATGGTGTTTAGGAAATTGTAATGGCATTCATGTGCTTTTTGGTGGCAATTTCTATCCTTCAGGCTTTAATAACACTGCATAATTTACATGTAAGCGATAATACTGGGCGACAGCTGTGCAAAAGCTCAACACCAGGAAAAAAGCTCACCAGAGATTGTAAACCGCTTGATAAAATCTGAATCATAGACAATTTATCTGCTCAATGGTGTGGCTTTTGCTCTAGCGGGCAGGCAGCACGAAATAAACAAGTGCTAATGGGATACTAATAGATCCCGTACTTACAGGGGCAGACTAGAGTGACAGCATCTGAATGAACAACATTTTCACTTCCCATTTATTTTATTTACATTCTGTATTAGGCACCATCTTGACTACAGCCACGTATTTTGCACTTCCTCAGAAGACAAAATCATGTGAAACTAATTGTCATTCTTCCTCAGTCAGAAGGAACATTTTAGTGTTGCAATAATTTAGATAAAGTCCTCGCAAAGAAAAGAAAACTATTTTTTCCCCCCGCTTCTTTTAATGGACGTCTGACCAGACCAGACATTTCCATCAGTAATTATCATGTCCAGAAACTTGGACTGTTTTTTTACACAAAGGTAATGGACTATTAATTTAGGAGTGTAACTGCAAATTAAGCTAATTTAGAGGCAGTGATTGATGTTACACTGATGCTAGTGCTTAAAGGAATCGTTTGACATTTTGGGAAATAGGCCTATTTGCTTTCTTGCCAAATGTTAAAAGAGAAGATTAATATCATTCTCATGTCTGTATGCTAAATATGAAGCTAGAGCTTCATTTTGGTATTTATTTAGAATACCAAAGAAAATTCTGAAAATAGGGGTGAAAAAGAAAAAAATCTCTGGTGTCCCTTCTTGCAAGATTATTTTAGTGGTATTGACTGAGTATATTGAGTCAGCAGTAAAACACTACGGCACGCGTGTCCTGCTTTCTCTGGACTAATGATACGCATCCTATATAAAATAACCAAAGGCACCTTTAAATGGCAGGCAAAGAGAGTGATGTGATGTGCAAAGCAGTAATCGCCTTTCCAGTCAAGAGTTTCGACACTTAAAAAGGCAAAACCTGGCAGAGATCTCATTCACATTCTTTCCCCACTCTCTGTTTATCCTCCTCATAGTTTATTTGTTCTCTCACATTCAAACACTTACGCCCTATCTCTCTCCCATGCATGATGTCATTAAACACATATAAGGTGCCTCCAATTAAAGTAAACAGGGCCGTGGTTATTCAGCAATGAATCAACAGATTAAGTCAGTGTAGAAACAGCAGCATTGACCTTTAATTTAGGTATCTGTGCTGTTTATAGATACTTTATCATTTTGTGGGAAAATTCTGCTATTTTAAAAGCAATAGTTCAACATTTGGGAAATCGACTTACTCGTTTTCTTGCCGAGAGTTAGATGAAAAGATTGATACCACTCTCATGTCTGCATGTTAAATATAAAGCTAGTCAGGAGATGGTTGGCTTAGCGTAAATGTTGGAAACAGGGGGGGCAGCTGGCCGGACTCTGTTCAAAGTTTATAAAAACTGCCTACCAGGTCCTCTTAAGCTCACAATAAATAACACATTATATCATGATTGTTTAATCTGTGCACAAGCAGAGATGTGAAAATGACAAGTTGTGGTGTTTTTGGTGAGTTATGTGCTGTAGCTGTTTCTTGGCTAAGCTAATCTAATTGCCTGCTGGCTCCAGCTCCATACGTGAGAGTGGCATCAATCCTCACGTCTAACTCGAGGCAAGAAACCAAGAAAGCGTATTTCCCGTAATGCCGAACTGTTTCTTTGATGATAATACAGTAGTTAATTTGCATCCAAAGTTGAGCACTAATTGTTCAAATTCTATACATTTCACCCCCTTGCCAAAAACGTCTGAATGTTAAGTTTTATCAAATAAAACTTTGTGATTATGAGCAAACTAAAATTCAAAGCTGTAGAATATTTGCAAATTGCAAAACATTAAATTACTGGACATAAAATGTAGACTATACATGGCTTTCTTATTGACTGTACTGCTTACAGAGTCACTTCCTGGAGTGCACCAGGGAGCTTATTTTAAGCCCCACTAGGCCAAGGTCATGGATTCATCCTTGGCCCACAAATAATTCCTGTTTTTGTTTCAAGCTTCTATCTGTGCTCTACAGATACTGTATTTTAGGAGACAGATTATATGGGAAAAAAACATTCCCACACAAACATATAAACATTGCGTCTCCATGCTGGAAATAATTTTTTTTGATATCATGTGCATCATTTGGGCTTTTTAAAACTTAAAACTCATTTTTAGCCTATCTGGCAGTGTAAGGCTCAATCAGCATATGAGGATGTGGCTTTTAGGTTCATTTCTTTAACTGAGATATCGCTCTGTAGAACATTTTGTTTGTGTAAAAGAAAAAAAAAATACAAAAATCATTCTGTCTAATGAAATATGTCTTTGTGGTTTATGACCTTAAATTAATAAATTGTCCCAAAGTTAGAAACAGACATTACCTTTTCAGCTGTGGCTTTTAAGTCCTTAATCCAGAGTATTAGTATCAAACAGACACGTACCGCTGAATGACGGAATCAATTATCAAATGCTCACACAGAGCAGTATTTCCAAAAGAGAAAGAGAGGAAACACAGAAGACAGTCTGATTTGGTCACTGTCCATCTGAAACTCTGTGCAAACATTAGTTAACCAATAACAGGGAGGATTTGAATGACAGAAAATGTTGCCATAGATAATCCCATTTAAACACAAGCAGCTCAGTACAGTTGTGCTGTCTGCAAACATTTGTTAACCAATGACAAGATGGGTGGGAACATCGTTTTGGCCTGTCACACTTTAAAAGTATGACAAACTATTCTGACACACCACATAAAGAAATAACTGTTATCTGGCTGTCCAGTATTGCTTCATAACAATCTCTGGAGAGAAAACAAGGAGATAAAAGGAGAAATTTGGTACGACCTTTGTACCAGAGGTTAGCAAGCACCCTGCAAGCTTGTTTAAATCAGCTTATATTGTGGAGTTTGAAACCTTGGTACAATCACTGGTATATTTGTCTAAACAACAAGATTTTGTGAAAAATGTAACATATTAGTCTCTAATTCTAGGGAATTAACTATATAAGAAGCCACTAGACTGTAAAATGCTCTATGTGAGTCCTGTGTGTTGCGTTACCACTTCCATGTTTGACATTAATGCAGATATTGTTTGGACAGGCCTGTTATCTGAGCTACTGAATGTGAAGACATTTTCAAAAAGTTAGTTTCAAAAGTCAAACTCTTCATAAAATATATGAATACGCATTATACACGGTATATTTCCAGCCATGTCAGACCAGAGCTGGTGGCTCTGGAACCGGGAAAGATTGTGTGCTAGCAGACACAAGATTGCATGGACGATTATGGGCACGATCCATCATGTGATAAAGTAGAGCCTTGGGGAAACCTATGGGCTTAGATTGCTGGTGTCTGCTGCCTAATGAGGTGGCAACAACTGGAGGTCCCATTAGAATGAAACAGAAATAGTGCTGTACATGATCTCAATTGCACCAAAGTACATATAGTTTGTATAGAAAATGGGGAATAAAGACAGTTTTTTCCAACAGACAGGATTCAAATGATCATTTCTTCATTAGCTTTGATATCAGCATCATAAGCAGTGAGCGATGTAGGGAAAAGAAAAAATAATATGCTTTAATAAAGCCAAAAGAATAAGATGAATAAGTAACACAGCAGATACATGAAATTCAGTATATAGTACATTTTGAAATCTGTACTATAAACCAGCAAATGGTGCCATAAACAGCAAAGTCAAACACTTACTCTTTATGTACTGGCAGCTACTGCACAAAACTAGTGGTGTTCTCTCGATGCACTAATCTATTTATCAACTTGTGCTTTCACACCTTCATACATCTAGACTTTCTGTCTCTGTTGCACAAATTCACACACACACACTCTTTCACACGCTTGTGTGTGTGTGTGTGTGTGTGTGTGTGTGTACATGTGAATACTTGATGTTTCCGTTCGAGGCACGTCTATAGGACTGCAAGAGCAGTTATAAAAATGCTGCAAAGCTTTACGTGTGTGACAGGGCTTACAAGTAGGAGGAAGTGGAAAAGCAGCAGATAGGTTGTGACGAGCAGCGTGCATACACTGTGGATAAATGTGTTTAGCCTAAGGTCAGAAAACTGCCACCAGCCATTCAGCTTTGCACATGATCTGATTTCATACGTCCATCCTGGATTTCATACATTGTACCAGATTTCTTATTTCAATAAGATATGTCAATATATATGTATATGTCAATATGACATATGCCAGGCTTTTTGGTACTGTAGCTGTCATTGGGAATCCTTTGAATGGCATTGTGCTTGGCAAATAAATTATTTTGTTGTCGGATTCACTTAAAGCCACATAGAAGCTGTACTGCTTTTGTTTTTTCTAGTGAAAAAGTAGAAACAGAAGTGAGGCAGCATGAGCTCAGCTTTTCTGAAACAATAATGCAAGACTCCAATGAATTAGGGATTAAATTTGATTTTCTACCCCTGTGTACTGACCTTTTAAAGCCATTTGCTTTGTAGATTTTTGATCAGTCACCCATTAATGCAGGCTTAATACAATTTGAGCCAGACAAAAAGTAACCATTATCAGTCCAGGAAGGCACGAAGAAAGTGAGTCATTTGTTGACAGTAATCCCTATTTGCACTGACCTGCGGTTCACCTGTGTTCAGAGTGTAGGGCTATGTAACCATGACAGTGGTCTCGTAGCCCTGAATCAAACTCAGCTGTCAACAGCCTTAAATCACGAAGTGTGAAACACTGTATACCCCTGTTAATGGACAAGTGGCTTATGTCTGACTTTCACCTCATGAGGGGCTTTGGGTAGAAAAGTCCACTGTCTCTGACATGGTAATGATTAATGTGAGTGCAAGTGGCTTTTACAAGCACAGAGAACAGATCCAAATCCTGAAAGATTAAATAGTACCCACAACAGACAATGGATTCTAGAGAAACAAAATGAAGAACATTCACCAGGGAAGGAAAATTGAAAGTAAAAGGAAAGTAAATGATACTGGGAAATACTTCATCAACAGAAGAGTTTACAGTCTGTTTGTTCCACTGCAATAACAGGTGTTTGATAAAAGACTTACAAAATCATTGCTTTGAAATTAAAAGCTACAACCAACGGATTCTTAATGTCTATTGCCAGCTATAGTGCATCTCTCCTTTAAACTAGTTCCACTGAGGAAGGATAATGTTTCCTGTGTTTGCAAGCAACACACCCCATGACAGTGTTGTTGTATCTTCAGCACACTGTCTGTATTTATGTGGTAAAAGGCCTTATCTGATTAAGGAAGACTGGCACAAATACACTATCTTCAAATACACTTGTACTAGCTAATGTGGCATTTAGAAGGATTTACTTTATCAAGTGTGATATATCAGACACCAGTGGTAGGCAGTGCTTAATCTCAGCAACATAGCTTGACGAGTGTTCCTGTTCATTACAGGAAAGCAATACCCACAAACCCCCACGTACTTGACATTTTCCTGTCCACACACAACTCACCCGCTTCAGTTAAATATCATACTGCAGGTACAGAAAAATAAATAAATTAAACTACTACCGGTTAAAAGAAAAAAATTGAAAGTTTCCCCGCTGTGGGACAATAAAGGCTTATCTTATCTCTTAACTACACCCATCAACATGACACAGTCTATTAAATAGTGTGTAAAAAAAGCATATTATTTTCCTTTAACCTTCAATCAGTTGGCAAAACTAGAGAAAACCTTTTTATTTTTTCCTTTATCTTTAATCAGTTGATAAAAATAATTAAAACTGAATCTATTTTACTCTATTTATCTTTCACTAGCACTATTCTATTTTTCAGGTCATTGATTTTCCCTTTGTTTGTTTTTAGCACACATTTAATCATTTATCTAATCCCTGTTTACACCGCACAACATTTCCTATTTTCCTCCAATTTTTGTCATATGATGATGTGATAATGAGATGAGTGTGTCCAAGTGTGCTGGTGTTCAGTATGCTAAACACAAATGTCATAATAAAATGAAGCAAACTCTTGTAACAGCAGCTGAAACATTTTAAACAGCAGGCTAATGCTATCTTTGTTACCTGCAGCTAGGTAGCTAGCTGAAAAGGCTGGTTCCCAGTGTGATTAGGTTAGCTACCAGTGTTTTCACTCTGATTGGAGTTTAACCCTTGTGCCCTCCTCTGGCATTTTTGTACATTTTTCTCAACCTTTTTTTTTTTGATTTGGTGATCATTTTGACTGTGTTACAGCTTGTGGCATGGATTTTTGCAAGAACCTTTCTTTTTAGTTAAATTTTTGAAATCCAATGTCTTTTACTCTTACATGTCTTTTATACCCTCTTGATGCATTTTGCACCCTCTGGACACCTTCGTGGCCAAAAATGTACACGTACACAAAACTGCTATTATATCATCATACATCAATATTTTTTTCTGCTTTTTTTCATAAATCTCAAACAACTTCAAACCTGCTCAAAACTACCAAACATTCAATCATTTTCAGGATTTTAACCCTTTAAATGCCAGTTTAATTATTTGAATTATTAATTATTTGTTACAAAAAACACACAAAATTAATTATTTTCCATATAATAAATAGTAGGGGGATGGGGCTTTGGTGGTGATTAGAGTATTGGATATGTCAAAGATTAGCAACAAAATTGATTTGATTGCATTAGTATTTTTGATGTAGTGTCAGATACTACCTCTGGACACCTTTGTGGCCAAAAATGCATCATTGACTTCCATTAAAACCACATTTTTTTAATCTTACTGCCATTACAGTATAAAACAATGCATTCTGTAATGTCAGCATTTCATTTTGAAGAAAAGTAGTGATATTTGACATTTTTACTGTATTCCACCATATTCAACTATTTTCCCATTGTAGGCTGATGCGTGAAATTCTTGTATTTTTGCCAGTTATATTATGGAGCCGTGTGACTACCAGGGGGCCCCAAGAGTTTTGTGTGTGTGTGTGTGTGTGAGTGAGTGAGTGAGTGAGTGAGTGAGTGAGTGAGTGAGTGAGTGAGTGAGTGAGTGAGTGAGTGAGAGAGAGAGAGAGAGAGAGAGAGAGAGAGAGAGAGAGAGAGAGAGAGAGAGAATCTGTCAGCACACACTGATCCTTTCAGGGTTTGAGGGATGTGTTTCATGTGTCTTTGAAGAAGTGCTTGAGTAAAAACATGGCCTCTTGCCTTTGCTGTACTCAAAAACAAAAACAACTTTTAGTGTGTTCATGCACCTGGCTGCTATCACAGCCAAAGATAAACATGCAGCTTGGCTGAGGGGTCATTTCATTAGTGAGCAGAGAAGGAGAAAGAAAGCACAAAATGCTCACTGGAGTCCTCCACTTCTGTGAGTGCCTCTGACCCTTGCTCTGAAAGTGGAGAGAACACTAAGGATCCTGCCCATCCTAACAGTGAGTGGAAAGCGAAGAACGGGCAAGTCTGCTCTCCATCTCATGCCGAGACGCTGTGCTACATTCAGGCACCCACCAGCATGATGCCAGGGCCCACGAGATATGCGGAGAAAGCAATCCCCCGCGCGTACAGCAGCTGCTGCTGCCGTGGTGGTGGAGTTACAGACCACTGTTGCTGCCCTCACAGAAACCACCACCACCGCCGCCACCGCCACTGCTGCCACCAGCTCGACTAGGAGGAGAGGTGTGTGCTGGTTGTGCACAGGCCTAAAAAAGAGGTCTTCTACCACCTGCACCAACTGTAACAGGTGTATTTCTAGAGAGCACCAGGTCACATGCTGCAGGACCTGCTGGTCTGCTGCTGGAAATGAACTAAACTAAACATACACACACACACACACACACTCTCAATTCATTTATCTGTTTCTCTCAAACACACACACATACATCACATATTTAAAGCCTGGATATTTCTGTTTCAAATTTGTTCATATTTCATATGTTCTGTTGTGTTCTCTTTTGTTGTTGAAGTTTTCAAAGTTGTTGCAGTTTGCACAATAAATGTTCACATTGATGAATCAGATGTTGATTTAAACATAATCCCCCCCCCCCCACACACACACACACACACACACACACACAAACAAATCACTCTTGGGGCCCCCTGGTAGTCACATGGCTCCATAATATAACTGGCAAAAATACAAGAATTTCACGCATCGGCCTACAATGGGAAAATGGTTGAATATGGTGGAATACAGTAAAAATGTCAAATATCACTACTTTTCTTCAAAATGAAATGCTGACATTACAGAATGCATTGTTTTATACTGTAATGGCAGTGAGATTAAAAAATGTGGTTTTAATGGAAGTCAATGATGCATTTTTGGCCACAAAGGTGTCCAGAGGTAGTATCTGACACTACATCAAAAATACTAATGCAATCAAATCAATTTTGTTGCTAATCTTTGACATATCCAATACTCTAATCACCACCAAAGCCCCATCCCCCTACTATTTATTATATGGAAAATAATTAATTTTGTGTGTTTTTTGTAACAAATAATTAATAATTCAAATAATTAAACTGGCATTTAAAGGGTTAAAATCCTGAAAATGATTGAATGTTTGGTAGTTTTGAGCAGGTTTGAAGTTGTTTAAGAGATTTATGAAAAAAAAGCAGAAAAGAATATTGATGCATGATGATTTAATAGCACAAATACATTTTTGCCACGGAGGTGTCCAGAGGGTAGTAAATTTGAGGAGGGCACAAGGGTTAAAGGAAAAATATAACGCTTTATATTTCTTTTTACACTCCATTTTAATTATTTAAGTAACAGTATTATGTATTGGTGTGATCAGTTATATCTTATGACATTTCTGAGACCTGTACTGCCTTAAAAAATCACAGTATCAGTGGATAAGGAATGATACAGTGTGGACAGAAAAACACACAACATACCAAAAGGCTGGAAATTAACATCATCTCCTCTCAGTGTTAAAAAATAATGGATTACTGCTGTTTTTGGGTTCAGTAGTTCAGTAAAGTTCAGTAAACTCTTGTTTAACGCCACTGTCTGAGAATCAGACATCAATAACAAAGTAACCTGAGCTCTGTCACTTGACTACCATGTGACTGGTCTGAGGCAGTTGCAGACAATAATACCCTACTAACAGAGGGACCTGAGGGAGCCACAGCTGCCGGGTCACAGAGAGGGGTGAAAGATGGTGTGAGAGTTTAGATATGGAGGCATGCTGGGAAATGGAGCGCCGGTGTGAAAACAATAAGCGAGCCATTTGCTCGCATGTTCCTGCTCTTTCTCCACGTCTGCATGACAAAATGTACTTTTACATCATTGTTAATGCCTGCGTTGATAGATTTATTTGGCCACTTCAGGTCAGCGGAAACAAGCTGTAAACATGACACTGACGCATGGTCACTTTTTAAGCTGACATGTTAACAAACAGCCTATTTACACATCCAGCAGCAGACACAAAGCAACATTAGCAATCATTTAGAGTTGTGTTTCTGGCCACCTGTTATATATGCAAGTCCAATATTCACTCAACTTTTAGCTCTGTTTTGTTCTCCACCAACTCCTCAGGCAAATATCTGGTGCTCCACTGTGTTCATTATCTAGTCGCTGACTTTGTCTGCTGGGCTGGTAGCAATCAGCAGGTTTATCAGAGCTTTTGTGCTGAAAACAGCTTCCTGCTGCAGCCCAAAACAACACTGATGAGACCGGTGAGATTGAACCATAACAGTAAAGCTACCGGCAGTTAAATAAAAACAATGAGCTGAATGATGCTAAAACTCTCCGTAGAGCTGCAGAGACAGGTCATAATTCTCTGTGGGTTCGTCACTATGGGGAAAACTTTTTACATTATAGTCATTAGATCCATTGTTATCATAAAAGTAATGACTGTAGCCACTTAAAAGAAGACAGTGAATCAGTCTAGACAGTGCACAAGAGAGAGAGAGAGCAAATATGGGAGGTAAATAGGGTATACAAAGATGTGGTGCACACAGAAGATTCAGGGCATTTCAGACTACAAAATGCACAATCTTTATGCACAAATTAGTAATTAAAGGTACTTGCATTTCTCCAACCTCAAATATAGTACAGTAAAGGTTAAAAAAAAACAACTTTCTGAATACTTACATTTGAGATGCCTCCTGTTTTCTTTAGGTAGCACTATGGTTTGTGTTTTTACGATAAATGAGCGCACTGTCATCTGAGCTGAGCTTCTGTGCAAGTCAAATTGAAATGGCTGTATCAAGGAAACCAGCACAACTCTCAGATGAATTCACATGACCCTGGTGCGTTCAGTCATGATATGACCTACTCTATTACCCCACATAAAAATCACTTTGTTCTTTGTGAGGATCCACTTCAGTACATCGGATTGGTTGAGTCACACTTAACTACACAGTAGCTCTTTCATTTAATTTTAGCTGCTGGTGATAGAAAATAATAGTAGCAAAGCAGCTAATTAAATATTTAAGCATTTAGCGATGAGTCATGGATTTCTGTTGTGTAACCCAAAGGAAAATCAATTACACTCTGTGAAACACATCTGAAGTAAAAAGATGCCTTTTATCAAAAGCACAAAAACAGCATACTGGAACACTGAAAGCTTGTGGTGAAAGTTGCAGCTGAAATGAAGGTCAACTGGGAAACAGCACTTTCACTGAAATCATTTAGTACAGTATTCCCTCATTTAAGATGGAAAGTTCTGACTTCGATATCCACCTAAATTAAGAAAATTAGACAATGGAGTTATTTTCTCTGCAACCATATTTTGACAACAGCTGTACAGAATGTCAAATCTACATCCGTCATCAGTTTAGGAAGAGTTTGTGCTTTCACACAACGCAGCAATTCTTTACTTAACGCTTAACAGTTAAAGACAGGTACAGCCCTTATTTGAGAATGCATGAACAAATACTGTATGAACAAATAATACGAACCTCAATGGCAAACAGGAACGGGTAAAAATGTGGTTTCCTATGTGTGAAACCTTTCTGCAGCCTCTACAAATATGAGGTGTACGTGTTCATTGACATCATTTACCATCATTGCATTTGACAAGATATGGAAAACTTGACATATGTGTTGCATATCTAAATGTTTTTGCTAAAACATCTATATTTATATTCTTCAAGTTACTTTTTATAGCATTTACAACTTTGTACATGGTACCATTGACTTCCCCACACCTGGCAGAGGCTCAGGGGGCGAAGGCAAACAAAGCAGCTCGAGCAGGCACCATGTTATGATCCTGTGTAGACGTGGAGGGTGAGAGAAAGAGCGCAGAGCCAGCAGTGACGCTCGGAAAAGACATCTGCTGCAGGTGGTTTACTGACAGTGAGTGTGTGTGTGTGTGTGTGGTTGTGCGCGCATGAGTGAGATAGCTATCTATCCCCCTCTCTCACAACATAGGTTTGTGCCTCCTGTCTGTGTGGTGATGGGCCCTTTTCTCTGCCTTCATTTCTCAGAGCCTGACTTGGCCTCCTGTCAGGTTCATTTCATGACATGAAACGGAGATACAGTACATGTGTTAAAATCCAGTTAAACTAGATTAAATCCAACATGCTATGGAAGCTCATTTAAAAGAAAATTATAATAAGTCAAGTCAATCTCTATCTCATAATTTTGACTTAGTAGTTACATTTCTTTTTCTAATTAAGTAAAAAAACAAAACAAGAATAAGAGTCTACAGTCATGCTTAAGCATAGCAGTGCTTTGAGCTAAATGCTAACTTTAGCATGGTAACACCCTCACAATGACAATGCCAACATGCTGATGTTTAGCAGGTGTAATGTTCACCATGTACACCATCCTAGTTTAGAGCAGGTTTTGTAACTTAAGGCCCACTTCTGATCGTTTCCGAGGACTACCTTCCCAAATAAATGAGAAAAAATAAAAAAAACGTTAGCTAGCGAACAGCAGCAAAACTTGTTTGTTTCTACCTGATGATGTGTCGTGATTGGTGTGGTGATCAAACGTAACTAGTCATTGAAATTATGCATTTTAATTAGACATTTTTTTATTTATGTGAATCCTTGAGCACATTTAGATATAAAAATAACCAGCTTTGCCCACCACTGGGCCGTGGCCCACTGGTTGAGAATGGCTGGTTTAGAGGGAATAGCATGCTAACATTTGCTGAGGCTGATGGGAATCCGTTTTACAAGTATTTGGTTAAGGACAAATTAAAATTCTGACCTGATGGTGGCGCTAGACAACCCTGACAATTAATCTGTTCATGATAATCCATCAGAGTTGCAGAGATATTTCAATCTTAACCACAAATATGAACCTTTTGGTGGTGCTAGAGGAAAAGCCAGGGGGTCACTGAAGTCAGTGGTACTTATCCTCTGGGGACCAAGAGTGTTTTAACAAACTGTTATGGCAATCAATCCAAACGTTGTTGAGATGTTTCAGTCTAGACCGAAGTGGTGGAGTGACTGACCAACCAATAGACCAACAAACATTGCTATCCACAGATAACAGATTCAAATTTATTTTGACTTACTCTTTCATAATTGTAATGTACCATGATGATTTTTACTTTTATCAAGCATAGCTTTCTATCTATTTTTTATTGTCCAGGCTGAAATGAACTTCCATAGCATACATGTTGATGCCATACATTCTTAGTGTTTACCTCCCCAGGTGAGAAAACAAACACTGCAAGAGAATATCTGGGAAAAATATGGTAATTTTGTCTTAATACAAATTGAACCAGAGTGTGGAACCAAGGACTAAGACGTAGTTTATCACAACAGCTGATACCATGGCCAAATCAAAGACTGAGACACACAAGAATAACAAAACCAGAATATGCCAACCAAAAAAGAATTGAAACCAAAGCAGGGGAATAACGGCTCTGAAGCGTCACACAGGCTTTTTTTTCTCGTCATAAGTTTGGAGGAAGTAACACTGACGTCAAAAGTAGACATTAAAGTGAAGATGGCTGGATGTCAGTACCCATTTCTCACTACCAGCCCACAAGTGAATTACCACATCCAAACTGTCTACACAAGAACTGTAAGCAGACTTTTAAGGTTACGCCAACGTAAACAGGAGCTTACGTCAAATAGCACTGGGGCATTTCCTTAAATTGAAGCTAAATCAGTCCAGAAATTCCCCAGAGGTATTTCATTGAAATTTCCCTAAAGTTCAGGACAGCAACTCCATTCATTCAATTAATTCAGCAAGAATGGTTTACTTCCTCATGGCACACCAAGAATTAATGAACCAAACTCACACCCCTTACTGTGCCCATTAACCTCAACCAGACAGTTGTACCTGCTTGTATGTGTGTTTGTGTAAGTAGAAAGAAAACAATTCCTCTTTCAGGCAGTGTGTAGAGATAGATATGGAACGTGGAAGCATCGGCATACTGTGTGCCAGATCTAGCCAAGGGAGAGGATTAAAGTGAATTTCAATTTTTCAACCGGGAATTTTGCAATCACATCTCCCGTTAAAATATGAAAAACACATGTAAGCAGTATATATACAAAACTATATTTTAAAAAGTAACCCCACAAATATGCGTATTAACCTTTATCAACATGTAAAAACACACTCTCCATGCTAAACTACATTATATTGTGTTATAAATGGTTATTAAGTGCTTATATACTGCTTATAAATGCTAAATAAGAGGAGCTGATATTAAGTGTAATCACAATCTCTCATGGCAAGCATGGCTTTACATGTTTATTTTGCAAAATATGTTGATCACTTAGGTATAGCTAGCTAGCAACCAATATGTTTCACATTTCAGTAGGAACCTAAAGTCCCTGCCTCTTGTGGGGACATGTTCAATACCAACAAAATGAAGTGTATCAGGGACTGATCCACAACAGGCTTCCATATAATGCCAAGCAATGAAGTAATGGAGTCCATAATTAATTTGTATATGCCCTTTATATGCTTTGCTATTAAGTTCAATATATGTGGCGTGTCAGCCAAATAGAAAGGCAGACTGCAGACCAGTGGTTTAAAGAAGTAATACACTGTCCATTAAAGATGTTTATGGGATGTCCTATTGATTTAACTGGCTCAGTGGATTTTGGTCAGAACTCATCTTCACCTTGAGAAATCCAGCTGTTTTATATCCACAAATAGTTATTGATTGTATTAGCTATGTTCTAGGTTGAGTCAGAAGAAAGTTTGAAAGATGAACATTTTTGTTTTCTTAAATAAGAGTGTGGGGCTTTCCTCTAAATAAGATGTCAAGTCAATGTTATTGTCAGTCAGGTTAGAAAATGTCAAAATGGATGAATTGAGGTTTGTAGGCAGCCTAAAATAAGAGGGTGAAAGGAACCGACCCGTACTTCTCGGGACTGACCCTGAATAGAAGCTGAAGTAGGAATTTAGTTGAAGAATAATACTCGAGATGGAGAGGTTTTCCCAGTGACAGCTGGCATAGTGACTGTGATGTTTGCAATGCAAACAAGTTCAGATTTTCACGTCTGGACAAGAGATTGTTCAGATATTTTATCAAAGGACTTCTCTGAAAATCAGAACATGTTTTCATTGCAAAAATGTTGAGATATTCAGAGGATTATTCTCGATTATTCTCGAAAGGGAAGCTTTATAAAGTGAATGATTACATGCAAACCTGTTCACCTCAACAGGACATACTTACTTTGATCGCTTCCTTTTCCTGATAAAACTGGTATGTTAACAGTGACCAAGATATGTTTAATAAGGTCTTGAGCCTTCCTGGTGCGATTACTTTTCTGTTAAGTGCAGTTTAGCTTTACTGAAAACTCTTATTACCCGTTTTACGAGTGAACACCCACACAAGTATTAGTGTGCAAAAACATGCCAGTACATGCCGGATAACTACCAAGTTACTGTCTCAAATAAGTAGAAATATATTTGGATGACTCCAATACAACTATAATAAATTATGAACTGATGAATCTAACACATCTAACAACCTGGAGTTCATAGAGGTTGTAAAGAGTGCAGTGATATGGAGAGCCAGGAGCTATTCGTCTAATCAAATTCCAGCAGCGGCCTCCAGACTCGTCCTGCTTTGGCACAGCTGCAGGCCGTGTGGCTGAGGCATCCAACACTAGTAGCTCAAAAACAAATGCAGATGACAGCGTGCTGCAAAACTGTAATGGTTCTAGTGGAAATACTGCCTGAACCTCAGCGCTTCGATCTGCTCAAGTGTGTTGTAGTTGTATAGAAAGTGCAAAAGCTTCTTTTTCTTACTCCAAACTTTACTCAAACAGTTGATGTTAACAAAGAGTGTACAGATTTAATGCTGCCTTGGACATAGGCCCAAATGAAACCAAATAGACAACAGTAGCCATGAAACATAGCATAGCTCAAAAGGTGTCTGTACACCACATCCTCCAGAGAAGCCAGCAACTTTTTATGATTCTTTACACAAAAGACTATTTTAAAGCAGATACAAAGGACTCAACATAAAAGAAAACTTGAGCAAGTGTGAAAATGATCTTCTTACCATGTTTTCTGTTTATCTGGGATCAAACTATAACCTCATTACAATGTTCATCTCTAGAGCTAGCTTTTATCAGAAACACAAAAACATCTACAAAATGTGTCTTCAAAATGGTAAATGTCCCGTGGCAGGAGGTAACAATAAGTGCATTTTGCTTCGAGAGGGACTTGAGCCAGATTGGCAATCACACCTTCCAATCCCAATACAGGAAAGGCGCGTCTCAAAATTTAAAACAGGTGATGTCTGAAAACCTATCAATATAATAAATATAAATACATCTGAGGTTCTCTACAGATTGTGAAAAGGACATGACAAAAATAGCTTTGTTCTCAAACTCAATGCACTCGCATAAATAAAGTGTAATAATAACATTAATTACAATAGTTATAATAAACCTTAAGCTTTAGAAAAACCAATGTATCATTGGCCCTTTGAAATGTAAGGCTTGGGCCATTAAAACGTCTAGTTTTCTTCTATCTTCACAGTAGAAGTAGCACACTGACACACCCATGAGAAGACACACTTATGAACTCTGTAATGCAATGCATTGAGTTATAAGTACAATCAAACAAGATGTGTCAAAAAGTGACCATGAGACATTATTTAATTTCTTTGGGGTTACAACTTAACACAGTTGTTGATGAGTCAAATTGACGAGTGAAACTGTTATTGTGGTCAACAGCTGATTGGCTCAAAGTTTACAGTTCTGCCTTCGTTTAACTTCATGAGTGAAAAAAAACTGACCCAAGATGATGCTTCCTGATTCCCAAGCACATTTTTCTTCACTGCAAAATATTATGAGAAATGATTATGAAAATAACTATGTCAAGAGCAAAAGGTCATTTCTAGAAGAAATATCACTAAAGTAGAAAAACTATCTATTGTGTAATGTGTAAAGTTGTATTTACTTGAGTGGTAGAGGGGAAAAAAAAACAAATTGCCCCAGTTAGATAGTCCAACCTTTTCTATATTTAATAAATCATTGATGGCTTCTTCCTGAGAAAAAGAAAAGCGTAATCCACAGAGTGTGATGGGAAACAGAGGTCTATTATTCAATGCACACAAAAGTCATTTAAAGTCCCAGCCGTAGTTTATAAATATGTAGCCTGACAGGCCGTGGAAGAAGAAGAGGAGGAGGAGGAGGAGGAGGAGGGGGGTTGGTCATTTCTATCAGCAGTACGCAGAAACAGAAAAGCCAGACCAAGAAACAAAGACCTGGAGCTGCATCTCTCTGTGGTGAGTTGACAAGGTGGAGAAGGAGAGGTGGAAAGCTGGAAGAGAAAGAAATGGCCGTCACTCCATGATGGCTCGGTAAATGACGGGCTCGATGTAGTCCTCTCTGTATCGGGAGTTGATGACCCGTTGCCTTTTGGAGTTCTGTTTCACGTCGTTCTGTGTGAAGAGCTCGAATCGCATGTCTGACGCCACCGACTGCGGACCAAGCACAACATCGGAAATAGAAATTAGCGCTTGCTGGGGCTGCAGATCTCAAACATACGATAGCCTATGTTATAAGTCACACCTAGCACACATCATAACACTTCTTCTTAGCATAAAAAGGTTCAGAGATCTTTTGATAAAATGGGGAATTTAAGTTACCATTCGTGACTTGACTCGTTTGGGCAGATTCTCATCTAGAGTGTAGATGTCTTCTCGCTTGACAGAGATTTGTGATCCATCCTCAAACTCCACCTGATTGTACAGGCACACACACGAGCATGTAAGTCAAACCATTAATATACATATAATGGGCATGAAAATTACATTCTCTGCCATGTATTTACATGAATGCTGCTTTAAATAGTTATTTTATTACATGGCACTTAACTCACATGATGCAATAAACCACTTTATATAACTGTTAAACTGGATAATAAAACTACAATAATATGCAGGCTGTTGTGTCATGTCATCATTTCTCTAGACTAGAGGAGAAACTGCGCAATTAAGCCAACCAGAAAAAATAACTTAACTTTAAGATATGAGATACTGATGAGCAAGCTTATCCATTTTTAATGTGTCCCAACAGTTTTACTTTTAACCACACAGATCATCCACATTTTGCGGCTGAGGAACGTAACCCGACATCCTCTGATGTGGTTTGAACGAACTGATGAAAGCCTTTTAGAAGCCACTGCCAGTGAGTCAGAAAAAAAAGAGACAGATAAGGGGAGGTTTACCAGGTACATAGGGATGGAGTGTGATGATACAAACTTGGCTCCATACATCAACCCATCTGTCCATCGCACTTGAACGGCATCACCTTCGACGGGTGGACCGAGCCGGACGCAGTCACGGTTCTGAAAAGAGAGCGAGTGGTGAACTCAGGCTGTGTGTTACATAAGGAAACTAAACAGAAAACTAATATGAGCTCGTATCTGTTATTTAAGTCTCACTAAGTTTATCTCTGTGTTACTACACTTCATCCCTTAATATCTTTTCACTTATTGGAAGCAATTCTATTAACCTCGATGTCCTCTGGGAATAGGTTGTCGCTGTAGGACCCGTCGTCGAACACCACCTCGTAGAAGGTGGCTGTGGTCAGTTCCACCACCTCGCTGTGGTAGTAACGGCAGTTTTTGTATTTACAGATCACCCTCTGCCCCACTGCCAGCTCTCGCATGGAAGCCTTGTTGCGCTAGGGGACAGAAACTGAGCATTAGTCTTAAAATCTTATCACTCCGTGCTACCTGCCATATAAAAGATAAGTGGTTGTAGAGCAATAAACAGCACAAGTCTATAAAGATAATGCAGCAAGGATTTGTCTACTGTAATGACTAAAACAATATTTGGTCAGTAATGTGTAATGCTTCATGCTACAAAAGACATTTTGAGAATTACAGTTGAGGATTTAACCAAACAAGCCCGGACTTGTAGTCACATAGCTCAATACCACAACAGCAAATAAGAAACCTTCACAGCAAGTTCAGTTGCATATTTGTGTTGCTGCATCTCTCTTGACAAAACCAAACAGATGTCCGTCTCCTACAATTAATGAATCAAAGCAGCATGAACATGTACAGCAGTAAGACTCCCTGTGGTAGTTTTGAGAGCTTAGAAAAAAAGTCTTTCAACTATTACTGTGTTGCACAGCTGACTAAACCAGCGCTGGAAGCTACAGTAAGATGCAAAGCTAATGAGACAGTCTCCACAAAGATCCTCTTTGTCAATAATCTACAATAACATGAAGACATTTTAGCACCAAGATCCATCTTATGAGATGGAAAAAATTATTTATCTTCAACTTAAAATGTGACTGGAGACACAGTTCTTAACAGCAGTGTAAACAAGCGTCGATTATAACAGTTAAAATGATTTAACTGAACACAAACAGCAGGAAAAATTACATTAACTGAGCAGTGGGAGTAACTGTTGGTTCTCAGTAAACAGAGAAAATGTCCCAGGAAAATGTTAAGTGTATCTGATTTAATATAACTTGGTGGTGACTGAGCTGTTTGGTTGGGCCTGCCGATTATGTCACCTTCCTGCTGTAGAAATCACTGAACTCTGATTGCATGGAAGGAAACTTTCTTCACAATGAGGAACTGAGAAAAACCTTGTTGAAGAAAATTGTGTTTACATGCAACATTATTTTCAACAGACAAAAGCAGTCTCAAAAGTTAAGAGAGAAAAGTTGGCTTTTTCCCCACAACATGCATGTCAGTACTCAAAACAGAGCAAGTGCCTGTGGACAAATGAGTCATTTCAGTACTGAATATTCAGCTTACCTTTCAGCTAAACAACCTAATCCAAGCTAAGCAGTGAGATCAGACACAGAGCGACAACAGAGTGTGTATCACATGACTGGCTTATTGTTTCTTCTAACAAGAAACGCTTTGTTTAACCCTTTTTTCTCACCAAAAAAACCCAAAAATGCTTCAAAAGATAATGTATGTAGGAATTATGTGAAATTTTGCATCTAATCCATTACTAGTGGCCGCTAGGTTACCTCAGGTAAGATGGGCGCTCTGTGTCTGTGGCAAGTGATGAAGACTATGAACGGCCAGTCATCTGGGTGCATGAGGATCCCAGCTGCCTGAGCGCACGTGGGGTGAAACGCAGTGGAGCAGCGACCGTGGGAGCACTGGACACAGCAGCCCTTCACCTCCCTCTTCATCCGTTTCCTGCAGTATGCACACTTCTGCCAGAGTGACAAAGACACAGGCATGGAGGGAGGGAATAGGGGTCAAGGGGAAAGTTACAAGTAGCAGGTTAGAGGAAAGGAAGTACAGGGGAAGGAAAGGATGAGAAAGGAAACAAGCCAAGTAGGGTGGATGAGAAGGAGAAAGATTAAAAAAAAGTTATCAAAGGGAGTAAAAGACAGGCAGACCCAGACACGAACTGGAACACAGATATGTTAGAGGGAAATTACACAACTTCCTTTTGATAATTTAATGGGGTTCTGACATCATGCACGTATTTAGAAGTAGATCCATTGAGAAAGGCTCCTTTGAGATCAAGACTTATAACAATAGAGACAAGGCCAACTATTGTGAAGGAAGTCCTGCATTATTTCCCACACACTGGTTGTACGTGACTCAAACAAGACAGAAGATAAGCATATACCGTTATTACTTTTTTTTTTTTTTTTTAAATCAAATGTGGTCAGAATGTCACAGCTCCATTATGCACTTGAAACAGCATCTATTATTCAGAAACATCCAGGGGCCAGAATGAGAAGTGAAACTGAGTGAGATCAGCCAACAGGCCCACACCAGTTTCATCATAGTGAAATGTGAAAAGTGTCCTCAGTGAGAACCCCAAACAAATGCCATTAAACTACAGCTCTGTTTACTGAGAATCTGTGTATGGGACAAAAGTGCTTGGCAGTGGAAAAATAGACCTGACTCATAATGCCAAGAATAAGTAGATACGCATCCTGATAGAAGTGAGATATGCAAACCCACAACAGTTAGAAAAGGTTGCCCACAACCATACTAATGGAATGTGGCATTTACTGTCTGTTAATGAATAGTCATATAAGTATTTGAGAACAGTCTTGAATAATAGGGAATTACCTTCATGCCCAAGGCTACATAACCGGTCTGCTAATCTAAATCCCTGAAGTTAGACCAAACGTACAGCAGGCCGCTGTACGTGTAGTGAGTCTTACCAGTTTGAACCGTGGCAGTGGGATTGCAGAGAGGTCAATGGGGCCCCGCTCAGTGATGTTGACAAAGCGAGCTTCCAGCACAGTGATGGCACACAGAACATGAACCCACCTGTGTGAAAGGCAAACATAAAGTAGATTTAGGACAAACAATTCAATGTCCAGGGTGCAGTGTTCCCAGAAATGTTAGAGCATGTATCAAGCAATGTGGTTAGTATTTAAACAAGTAAACATCTAATGTTGGGACTACAAGTTAATGTCTACATATGATCCATAATAATCTACTACTACTACTACTACTACTACTACATTAATTTGCGACGTGCTTTCCTAAATGAAAGAACAAAACATACAATTTAGGACTGGAATTATAACAAATTGACAAATATATATTTAGGGATGAAATTATTATAATTTCATAATTTATTATGGGTATTCAGAAAATCACAACAAAGTGTTACCCACAATTACTAAACACAAAAAAATCCCAAACTTAAGCTAGAGCTCAAGCTAAAGATTCCTTTAAAACAGGACTGTGTTAAAGAATTAATAAATGTGACAAAAATATCCCCATGTTAAACTATGTTTCTAACTTGACCTTGAAAGATCATTCTTTTCCTAGTTTGACAAAAAATAATCTTAACTCAATGTCCACTTACCGCTTTTTCCAGGGCTTACAACTGCATCTCACGTCTTCCTCAGCAGTTTGCATTTGCTCAGTTGCCATAGAGATAGCTTTACAAACTTAATTTGCTGAGGAAGACCATGAGATGCAGTTGAAAGCCTAGAAAAAGCTAGTAAGTGGACCTTGAGCTTTTTGTCAAAGCTTACAACATGTTGTTGACTAGAACAGAAACCAAACACTGTGGTTTAGAAGTAAAACCATGTGATGAAAAAAATATATACACACACACACACATCTACTGTGTGTGTGTGTGCATTTAGCTTAAGGGTCTTGATCCACCAGATGGATTTCAGCAGTAACAGACTGAAGAAACAGGCAGACTTAATGAGGTCAAAGGAGAGCGAATGGTTGGCATAACAATCTGCTGTGTAGCAACCAGTCAGTCTCACTATGCCTGAGCTGTTTTGTAAACATCATAAATCCTTCTTTAGTACTTCTTTAGTACTTTTTTTGCCTTTACTTTCAAACGTTTATGACTGTGACCATGAAGACATTCTCATTAAAAAGGAACAGGATCATATTTTCTTAGAGAAAGCAAATGTGGCACTGGGAAAGCGGAAAAGAGGGTTCTCTACATTCTACTTCAGGAAGATGTTAGGGGGCTTTAACCTCCTGGAAAACACTACATCTTCAGTGGTGCCCTCATGCTGCACTGTAACCGCTGCACAATAACCACCTTCCCGCCCGTCCTATAAAATCAGCTCAGATTTTCAACTAAACATATATGATACAACTTCAAAGTTGGGTAGTTTCTGCAATACAGCTTCTGGTCCACAAATTAAAGCTCTATGGTGGCAGCACTGCTGTCTGCTGGTATTACTTACTTGTCATTGTTGGCTCTCTGCAGAGCTCCGCCTCTCAAGGAACACAGACAGCAGTCCTGGAGGGAGAGACACACAACAATGTGCTATTTTTCAAAATACTAACTCTGGCAACGGACTCCTTTATCGTTATCACATCTAAATCCCGATGTTTGGACATATGATGTTCTGCTGTCTAATATTTACATCTTAAACTGGGGCTAACCTAATCTCTTCTGCTGGATCACATGGATAGGTATCAACTACACAAAGCTCAATCTATTGTAACCCACTGCTCACTTGGCATGGCAGCTGTCAGAAATGCCTCACTGCACTGTCTTAAAACCTATTTCTAAAGTACAGTACTGAGACTACTCAGCAGATATCAAATGACTGATCTGAAATCAGTGGAAAAACCACTTGATGGGGACATCCTGAGCACCGATGTAGTTCTTAGCCATGTTACTAATGAGGAATGGCTAGAAAATCTGTGGCATTAGATGATTAGGAAAAATTAGAATCCTTCAGCTCAAAGATTCTAAAATTGAAAGTTATGTGCATTTGCACGTTGTGATTGTTTGATCCAGATTAAAGCAGCTGTAGCCGTATATAAACTGGGCAATACAGCTTTAACAGGCTGCGCACGCTGACGGCAATCAGTTTTCTGCTCTGCTCAACGTCCGGGCATGTTTGAATGGACTCATAGCGCCACCTGCTGTCGTGGAGGGTGAATTACTCAGGACATTTGTGGGAAAATCCTCAGCACAATCACGGCAGAAAGATTGTGGCAAAAGTCACGAGATACTTTTTGTCTTTGTAGGATACATTTTCTTGAACTTGTAAGGCATGCTGTATTTGTTTCTGAAGCATGATGTATTAGAAATATGTTGTGTATTTGTTTGATAGGTACGTTTTGTATTTGCAAAACAAAATGCATTAATTTGTTAATGCCGTTTCGTATTTGCAAACCACACTGTGTTTGCTGAAGAATCGTAGGGCATTTGTAAAACATGTTTTGTTTGTTGAATTTTGGCAGGAAATTAGCTCCACGGTGAAGCCAAAGTCCACTGAGGTGTCACAGTGAACTATAAAGTGGAGCGTTGCCCACTGGTGGTCAGAAGGTGTTTGTGCCAAACTTGGGCCACATTCTCAGAATGTTTCAGAACAATCTATTGTTTGGAGCGGACAGGAATGCAGAAAGCACAGGAAATTTAAAGATACATTTTACAAACACAGTTGGGAAAAACAAATTCCCCAAACAATAACACACAAAGGAAGGGAACACTCTCACCGTCTCAGAACAAAGGAAATGACAGCATAGAGAGCCAATTTTATTTGCGTGACAAAAGCAGGGCTGCACTGGTTGTCAATTGTATTAAACCATTAGTTCCGTACAAGCTAACTTTGCGGTGCTAGTGTGGTACATAATAGTTTATATGGCGCATTTAGGTAAATACTTTAAGACTTTAAGAGATTGAATGAGCCTCATAACAGGGTGCACAGGAACAGACATTTTGTTTGATGTTCTTAAAAAGCAAAATAGAGCTGCAGTAAAATAAAGAAGCCATCATGATACTCACAATGGTACCACAGTGGTTTTAGCTGCAGCAGCAGCTGCAATTTACTTCAATTTAAAAAACCTTCAATTTCCCTGCATGGGATCATTAACGTTCATCTTATGTTATTACACAGTGGTGACAGTGGCTGTCAACGATTGGCACAGGTCTGTCATCTGAGGAAGTGAGCTGTGAATACAGCGATTTCTGCAATATTAAACTCTTAATGACACACCATGTGGTTTTCACTCTAAGCCGTTCCTAGGCCACTGCTTTCACTATTTAGCACGTTTAATCAGAAAAACAAACACCTGCAGACATGACACATGTAAGGCCAGAGCATTAAATTTCATCGTCAAGAAAATAATTATATTTACGGATACAAAAATAAATTTGTGCATTAATCACATTTCTCTAGGTTTTTCCAATCAATTTTCTCACTGTGCTTACTGTTGATCATAATCCGTGATATTATTTAGTACAGTAGATATTATAGTAGAGGTCATTATTTCGATACAAATAATTAGGAATTTCTCATCATACTAGTAACGGACAAACCCAAAAAATACAGCAGCAGAGTTGTTGTATCCCTGTACCAGGTCGCCTAGTACAGGGATACAACAACTCTGCTGCTGTATGAAATCTACTATAGGTAGCCCAATGAACTAACCTCAGTGATGGCACCAGCCTCACAGCGGGCGCACAGCCAGTCGTCTAGCTCTGCTTCATCCCCAGACACACCATAGCAACCTGAACAGGAACAGAACAGAACATGTCACACATTTCTCAGCATGGTTATTACTGATGTTTGGCAGGTTATTGGAAAAATCTAATAAATAAATAAATCGCACCCACACCCTGTAGTTTAATTCGCTGTACTTGTTATTTTATGAACATGAACATCATCTATGAACATCTGGATCAGAGATAAAGTCCATCTGTGGTCAAAACATTGTGTCATGCCTACATAAAGAGAGGAACTAGAAATGAGAGCAGTATACAGAGACTTTTTACAGACTATTGAATGACCAGGCCAGGTTACACCAACATTTTTAGAAAAGACATCAATTTATTAGCAACTTTGACTTAACTAATAGCGCTTTATTTAGCAAAACAATTAATTTCAGATTAGGCTCTGTGTAAATGCTGTGTATGAGCTCTTGGCGCTGCTGGCTGAATCATTTCCTGTGCCACAGGTGTGTTTGTGCATTCATTCATAATCCATTATGTCCTTTAGTGACAGCTGTTTTTGATATAACTTTGTGTAACAGTAGTTTAAGAATAACCACTGAGTGGTGGTTTCCTAAAGAATAACAAAGGATCTAAATGTACTCTATGTAAGATATATTTCATTTAAGAATCTCTGAAGTGTTCCTACCTATGCATACTTTATTAGATACCTGTTCATCACAGAAAAGGGACTTACTGGTATGTACGTGGACGTAGCACTGAGCACAGCTGACCAGCCGGCTGGTCCCGTCCTCTGCTACATGAGGGTTAGACAGCTGTCCCTCCCCGGTATCGTTCATCTTGCTAGTTTGGGTGTCAAAACACATTTCAGGGATAAGTGGCTTGGACCACTGGCGGCCCCCTGGACGGTTCACCAACGTCATGCAGGAACTCCCACTACTGGGCTCAGACTTGAGGGGAAAAAAAGTCCAGAGGCTTGTTAGCATATTATTTCACGCATTTCTTTATGAATATTTGATGGATCCAATCCTCAGTTAGAAGTGGCTAAGACACATTCAAACCTGTTAAATATTAAATCAATGCACAACTATGTTAACATAATTTAAACATTACTGTGGCAAATGAAATTCACGAGACAAATGTTTTACAAATAATTAACTTTGTAAAAAGAAATCCAAAAGATTTTATTTTCTGTTCCTGGGTCTAATGACCATGAACACTGACAAAACATGGCACTGCACAGTCCGTCACGTTATTTTCTCTGAAATGCATTAATTTGTGTCTGCTTCAAAGGTCGATTGCTATAAATGCCAATTATTTGTGAAGATACTGATAACTACGACTATCCACTTAAAGCAGATGAAAAGGGTGGTAATAAGAACATTAAATAACAGAACTAACTTCATAAAAGCATAAAATGCTTGCAGCTGTCACCTGATGGTAAGTGTGGAAGAGCAGGCAGATGGAGCAGTAGGGGGCCCGCTGGCCCATGGTCTTGTTGTACTCTCTCTCTGCCTGAGGGTTATATGGCCGACACTGCCACAGCTGGGTTAGCGGCTTTGCCCACTCCTCTTTCTCCTCCTGCTCGACCTCCACATCTACATACAGATCTACAGACAGGATGATGAAAGGATGAAAAAGTTGGTGGAAGAATGAGGATTTTTTAAAAATGGGGTGTGAGGATGAGAAAAGAGAAATTTGAGTTTATCATAAAAAAGGGTATTGGAAATAGAATAAAATGGGTAGAAAATGCCATTAAATGAAATAAAATCTAATATTACTGTAAATGTAGTGCTTGATAAACTGGCGCCACACAACATACTACTACATTATGAAGATGAACTAAACAACAGCGTACCATCGTCACTGTGCACCTCTCTGATTAGAGGGTGATGACGGGGCAGCTTACGGAGCTCTTCCTGCTGCTGCTGCTTCTTCACAACTGACTTGCAGTACGACTGCTCTTCTGACACCTGCTGGAGTAAGAAGTGTATAGCAAGACAAAACTTCAACACAGGGATTCTACTGTATCTGTAGCAATGAACATAACATCAGTTGCCAAGAAGTCAGTTGATTATGAGGCTTATTGGGTGCTCTGTACTGGTCTGCATACATTTCCAGATAAACATTGGGTCCAGTGATCCAGAGAATTTGGTCACAGCTAGTAACTACTTACATGATAATTCAGTGCGATCACCTTCACCTCATCAGGCATTGGTTTCCTGACAGGAACGGTGTCTTTCAGGATGACAATGCCACTATCCGCAAGGGGGCATTGGGTACTCTGTGGTTTGAACAGCATGAATAACATTGAACATTCATGGCAGACTTTGGAATAATGCCTGATAAAGCATATTCCGCCACCAGAGATATCACTAAAAATTGTTCCGTTAGTAGAATTAGTAATAATGCTGAGTTCAAAGAGATTAGTATGCATACAGCATGCAAGGAAAATGCATCAGTACAGAGCCACCAAAAAGTCTTGTTGCTGTTTTTTTTCCTTTAGTGCCTACATGCACAATAGTATTATGAGGCAAAGACACGGGTATCTGTGAGCACTAAATCTAAACTTAACAAGTTTAGATTTGTTCAGGAGTGACTACATGCTATTTTGGATAATTTGGTGTTAAGTTCTCAAAAAAAACACAAAGCATGCAGCATAGAACATAACCTGTGCTCAAACATGCACTACAGTGTACAGAGAGCCAACAATGACAACACCACAACATCGCATTTCACCTGTTGCATCTTTGGTATGAGGGTTTTGTCAAAGCGTTTTCTATAAAAAATAAAAAAAATACTACAATTGAAAAAAAAACCCAGACCTTTCGCTTGTTGTTCTTGGGGGCCTCCATCTCCGTTTTGCTCAACTCTCTGGGTTGTGTTTGAGTCTGAGAGGAAGCAGACTTGCTGGTGGGCTCAACTTCAGGCTTCTCCGCTTCAGCCTGAGCTTCAACTGGCATCGGCATTTTAGGTTTGTCCTCCTTTTGCTCCTGCTCCACAAGACTCTGTGCCTCCGATTCATTCAGTGCTACTTTGGTGAGAATAATCTTGGATTCAGGCTGTGACTCCGTCTTTTCACAGCTTGGTGCCTGAGACGAGGACTGAACCTGTGTGTGTGACGGTGTACAGGTTTTGTGCTGGAGATGACGGGGTTGATGCTCTCTGGCATAGCTGTGCACCTGCAGCTGTGTGCGAGGCTGCTGCTGCTTTTCCAGAGTGTAGCTGTGCACTTGAAGAGTGTCTTTTGGACTCAGAGTCCTGTGGAAAAGCAGGCTGGCTACCCCCATTTTGCGGGCAGGCTGAGTGGTGGCTTCTGTCCATGTAGGTGCCGCTGAAACTGAAAGATGTCCGTTCCTGGGCTGGGACTGAGATGAGATGGCAGGTGCGCGAGTCTTGGTATAATGAGGGGGACGGCCGACATCACTGTTACTTTGGGTCAAGCCCCTGTGAAATGGATCCAATAAAGTGAGCTTGGTAGGTGTGACAACCAACTTTGGTGGGCCTGTAAATGAAATCAGAGGACTCTGTTTAGGGTGAGGGTGAAAAATGCATACTTTCATTCTACTTCATTTTCTTTCACCACAAAACAACTGTTATTACAGGCTTCGCTGCCCGACAGGAAACTAGTAAGATAATGCAGAGGCGATAATACCTTTATTTCTCTTGCCATCTTGTGACATAGTACGTGGAGGTATAAGCCTGGGACGCTTCCCATACTGCTCCACATCTTCCTCATCTTCATCCTTGGGAACAACCTCCTCAGGCACCTCCAAACACACTCTGTGTCTCTTGGTCTCTATCCTCTGTGTAGTGCTGAGGGTTTACCAAGCAGAGACTCAACAGTTGAGAACACGAGACCATCAACCCATTTCTTTTTGATTTCTGACATCAGGAAACTGTACAGTAAAATTACAAATGTATCTTTGGAGTATTTATGAAAATAATGGTTTCACTTTATTTAATTCACTTCAGTTTTATTTATATAGCACCAAATCATAGGGCACTTTTCACTGTACTACAAAGTAGGATTAGCAAGGTAACTTCAGGTTTAACTCTGGGTTTTCAGGGTCAAGACGGTGGTTCACTTCTTACTAGGATACATCGCCATGGTAACTTATGCTGCATGCCTAACCTGCTCCGGAGCAGGTTATGTTGGAAATAACAGATTAATGTGCAACCCTGCCTACTGACCAATCAAATTTTTATTTGCTCTAAGTCTGTTTTACACCACCAGGGTTGCAGCTGAAAGAATAAGGCTATAATTGTCATACAAGTCATAAGAATACATCTAAGCAAATACAAAAATGTAATTACAGTCAGATCTACTCACAGTCACACCTACAGGCAATTTAGAATCATCAGTTAACCTAACCTAACCTGCATGTCTTTGGATGGTAGGAGGAAGCTGGAGTACCCAGAGAGAACCCACACGGACACGGGGAGAACATGCAAACTCCACACAGAAAGGCCCCAGCCGGCCGGTGGGTTCCAACCAGGAAACCTTTTGCTGTGAGGCGACAGTGCTAACCACTGCACCACTGTGCTGCCCATTTGACAAATATCTCTTACAACAAAAATTAAATACATTCCCTTTGAAAAGGTTGACATTGCTCAGCCTTAATAAATATACTGTAATTCAATACAACACAAAACCTGCAGCTTTAAAAATGACCATCATGATGGATCGTTTGTGCCCTTTAGCAAGACACTTAGACTGCTCTAGTGGAGCTTTTCAGTGGCCAACAGAGGAGACTGTGGTGGTACTGAGCAGCCTTCAGGTGCTATCGTGATTTGTATTGTCTAGGCTGACTAAATCTCTCACAGGTCACATATATATTCTTTCAATTGCTCAACCACAGGGGGAATCTTGGTTGGTTAGGCCAATCCACTGATGCAAGACAAGAGAGCAACAAAGGCATACAGACAAGGTCACAGGGATGATGGTCTCCAGTCACATGATGTCACTGGACTTCTCATGGCTGACATAACCAAAGGTGTTCCCAACAGAGAGAGCAAAATAACCACGAGGACTAAATCACCCAAAGCATGTGCTAAAATATTTCATGATATAAACCATTTAAAACAACAACACATATATACCGAAACGTTAAATGTAAAGCAAACGACCCACCTCTTCCGCTCTCCGTCCTCCCCAAAGCTCTCCATGGAGTTACTGTTACTGTTGCCAGTGATGTCATTATAGGACTCCCCCAGGAACTCCTTAGCCTCTGGAGTGGGCCGTGAGTGATCAATGGGTGCTACATCTCGGCCTGCCAGCCACGTTTCATAGCGATCTGGCTGGAATTTCCTCACAAATACATCCATGGAAATCTTTACCATGTCTTTACGGCATGAGCACTAAGGGGAAGAAAGGCAAAAAAAAGGCAGTGATTCAAATGACGGACGTTACAGATAATACTGCATGAACATCTATTAACATATAGTTGATTATATGAATGTGTATGTTTACATTCTAATCAAACCTGATTCAAATTAGGCTGATTATGGTTTTCTATGCTGTCATTTGGCAGTCTTACCAAAACTGCTTGCTTGCCATATTCAATCCATCGCTCTGTGGCAAAGTTGGTGGATTCTGCACAGTTGAAACCGTGGTTGAAACCAGCGTGATAGGCATAGGGGAAAGTTACCATGAACTCACCAGCCTCCTGAGTAATCTTAGGGAGAGGTAATAAAATAATTAGTATCTGCAGTTTATACAGTTGGCGTGTGTAGTGGGTATGAAGCAAAAGGTCCTCTGTTTGAAATACAAATGAACAAATGCTCTACTCATACCTTATCAAATGGAATGCCATACTTCTTCAGTATAGAGGGAGAGATGAGCGTCATCTTGTGCCTCAAAAAGGCCTCACAATTTTGGGAACTACCAGGAAAGAACCCTAGAAGAAGAGAGAGCAGATAGATGCTAGAGTCCATGATAGTTAACAGTCATACACCAAATGTATCTACAGAAAATAATCCACTGGCCTCTTACCTTTAGCCAAACGCTCCAATCTTTTCCCATGCTCTGGAGGAACACAGTACCTGCACGTATTCAAATCAGTCTTCTTAGTCACAGTAAACCGTTATTATGCACTTATGTATATACACTATGCTGTGTGTTGTCAGGTAGTGTTGCATTACTCCGTGGAAAAGGAGTCAGAGCCAAATTTTTCATCTCACTATCCAACATTATCTTTTAAACAAAGCATTCTGGTATAGGATCCCCTGCTGCATTGATGCCGTAGTGTCACTAATATGAAATAGGAACCCTGCCTTTTCTGTGTGAAAGGGCCCTTACTTATGTAAATGACACTCATTTCCATGGCAGAGAAGATTTTATATCAACATCCAAATCTAACAGCCCATATTCCCTAACTGCAACTCCTCTGGGTTTCAAGCAGCAGTGGGAATTCAATATCAAAACATTCTCAGATTAATGTTATATAATATCAATTTTATAAGAATGTGTAAGAATCAAGAGCTTAATTTCTGATCAAGAAAAGAATAGTTTGTGTCTTTACCATGATTTGGGCTCTCCAAAGTGCAAGTAGTTGATACTGTAGAGGTCCATGTCCTCAGTGTGCCATGCAAAGGTGGTCTTCCACATACCAAAATACAAGTAGGGTGTATTAACCCCCTCAATAGTGATGCCGCTTTCACGTTCAACGGTATCCAAAATGGTGTCCAGATGGCAAATGTTCCACTCTTTGACTTCCTGCAGGAGTGCAGCAGATAATTCAAGATCAACACATGAGAACACCACTATGATCAGTAATGTTATCAATATATCCCTTATGTATCAGGCCAACAGATACACAGACACCAATTGGAAAACCCATCAATACTGATGAATATTCACAAGTGTCAACTCACAGGGTCATATAGTGTTCCATTAACATCTGCGCCATATATGGGAGGGTTAAATGTCACATTCTTCCAGTACTTCCTTTCCAGCTCCTCAAAGTCATCATAATGTGGACTACAGAACCTATAAAAGGCATTAACAACAGTTAATTAGCGCCAACACTATAAATGAGCGGATGTAAAAAATGTACTGATAACTGAAGAATAAAATGACAGGCTTAAATGTTCTTAATTTCTGCACTTCTCACTTGTCACTGTTGGCAATCTTGCGGAACTCTTTGACAGTCATGGACTTCTTCTGAATGTTGTATTGTGTGAAAAGGCCTGACTGGCCCGTCACCACCTGCTGAATGGGTGCAGGTATCACCAAATCATCGATATCGTCATAAGAGCCTCTAGGCTTCCATTCCTTTGGTGGGACAATCTTGCAGGAGGAAAGTGGACAGAGAGTTATTTTGTTTTCTTAACATTGTTTGTTATCAGGATTATTCACCAGCACAGCTTTGAAGGTATGAATGTATTTCTTTTTTGACAAGCTTTTCTAAACATGCTTGCAACATATGGAGTGATGGAAAACAGATGACCTTATGTTTGTCTAAATAACTTCAGAGAAGAAAACAGATAATACTAGCAATGTCTTATGTTTTAATCTAATGTTTTTAATCTTACCATTTCTTGCTGCTAATAAATATGACCCCATAAACACTGCAAAGGCTGTGAATATGGCCTGTGTGCACACATGAAGTGTATCAGTACTTACTTTAGCCAGGCCTGCTTTATGTGCTCCCTGGGACTCCACATATGCAATGTAGCGGGTGAAGTTCTTGAATTCCTCAACAGTGGGGTAAAAAGTCATGATCCCCTTGGAACCATGGTTTTGGGAAACCACGTCTGACGCCATCCCAAAATTCAGTGGCAGCTCCTGTAGATTGTAAATGGGAAAATTGTGATTGTATGGTGTGATATTTCAATTCAGTATGGTTTTAAAATCGACTATTCCACTATTTATTTTCTACCCACAGCCAGGCATCTTTTAACTGGATCCTGCTTTTTTTTTTAGGCCTGCATCACTATAGCTTAATTGAATAATTGCAAACGAATATCTACAGTTAAAGAATTAAAATAAGATTTTGTAGTAAGTAGCCTTAATAACATATTATACATTTGGGCGCATTTATTTTTCAGGAATTCCCAAAGCGGTTGCTGACAGTATTACTATTCAACATACCAACTGCTTGGTTGCCTGAGTGATGACTACTCAATACATATTTACGCTGGGGCAGCCCTGTTGCTATACATTTTTGACATTGTAAATTAGATTACTCCTACTATGTTATATTCTTAATATCACTGGTTCTAAATATTAGCGAATGCATAACTTTACTTCAGTATGTGCAGTTATATGTCACTTTTGCATGTTTGCATGCGTTTCCTCGCCGTGGCGGGGGGGACACGCTCGTCTGGGACAGGGCTGGGAAAAGCTCTAACCGCCCCTGATTGGTTAAGCCCGCGTCTCTTTAATTTGGCCCCACTGTGGAAGCCCAGCCAACTAGCATTAGCTCACTTGCTAACTTTCTAAAGAAACATGAGCCAATTTAAATAACGAACATGCAAAGACACACAGCATTAACTAGTCTGGTAGCATACATGTTTACACTGGTAGGCAGGTCCCAATTAGTTCTGGTCACGTACATAACAGCGCAAGTTAACGTACACTCCTGAGAGCTGGCAGGCTAGTTCACGTTAACATCGTGATGCGACTATCTCCTGAACCGTCAGGTTACATCCCACCCAGTCCACTCGTGTACTGTGCCGTTAGCAAACTGACAGAGCGAGCTTTCGCGTTCTCACGAGACTCGGTTAAGTTATAAAACTGCAACGGGCTCGTTTCTGAAAACGTCGTTTAACAATTACTTGACTTCAGTTTTACAGACGACACAAACAGTGAAACTACCATTCGTCAAGTCTGTGATATCTGTTCCAGGAAATAGACGACACCCGACGCCTAGCCTCGACACTAGCTGTAGAGCAGTTCCGGCTAGTTCAGATTAGCATTGTGAGTTAAAAAGCTAACATTCTGGGAAGGCCGTAAGATAAGTCGGCATGCAGATACTCACCACCTCCTCTCGGTTGATTCAGACGTTGTTCCTTTGCGTTGTAAATACCTCGTAATCAATAAAAAAAGCAGTTGTGAACAGAAGAGAAAGAAGACCGCTTGCTAACTGAGCCCCCTGTGAGTAGATCACTATCCTCCATTACCACTTCTACGCAAGCACACGCATCTCGAATTGTGTTTACCACAACACGCATGGGACACGCTCAGCCAATGAGAGGGCGGCTCTGATGGCGCGTCATATGATGGGTGAAAACATTACTTTAAAATCTCAGCTTTTTTGTAATGACTGTAAATATTAACGTAACTAACCGATATTTTATCGGCGTTGATGCACTTTGGATTTAAGTAATGCATGGGGACAGCGGTTCCTTACGTTTCAAACATACTAGATTAATATGTCAGTACTGCTTCAACTCAACCATCGAAATTATAACAAAAAAGAAAGAGATAAAAGCTCTAAATAATAAATACTAAATCATAGCGCAAATAACGTTCATGTGGAATTTTGGGGGAATTCATTTAATTAGGTAGACTGCTACGATGATAGGCAAAGAAATTGCATTTATTTAAAATAATTAGCAAAGATGATCTGATTATACTAATGTGGCTGTGTCCTTCATCAACGCTTTAGTCCCACAATGAAGAAATAATCGTGTCTATTTTTTAATCTAAATTTGCCTGCAATTTTCTTGTGTAAATTGCATTAGTGTCATCTTCAGATTTTGTATCTATAATGAAATTACTGTAATTGTTACTCACTGAAAAAAGAAAAACAGACTAAGTGTAAATAAACAAACAAACAAGCAAAATCATCTGTAGACTGTGAACATATGTTTTATTTCATGCCAGGAAAGGCACGTTCATACACTGAATCCAACTGTTTCGATAGGCTATATAATGTTATATGCATCTACATTCAGGCAGTGCATATATTATGATTCCCATGAATAAATGCAACAATAACATTAACACATTTTGTTAACCACAAAAAGATTTAGCACATATGAGCACTGACAATTTGTATATGCACACTTTTAGCATAAGAGGAAGTACATGTGCACCCTGTAGTCCATACAGTTTTACTGACCTTTTACACCAAAGGAGACATACAGTACAATTGCATCAGCAGCACTTGTTGGTTTTTGGAAAGTCCATAGAGAATATATAATGTTTTTGAGGTGTCAGTGCCAGGTCAGTTTATTTCCACTCTATTTCTCTCTATTTTGTTCCAGTTGCATAAGACCAGTCATGTTGCATCCGCATTCTGTCAAAATGAATATATAACAGACCAGCATAGTCAGTACAAATGTCCCTATTCTAAGGGGACTTTCTCCTTTGGCTGACTCATGTTTGATGTTAGGCTTTGCACACCCTGTCTCACAAATACACCAATTTACACCATCTGCTACTCAAAACAGTATAAACTATCCAGTCAACAGATAAGCACTATCAGGGAGCATATTAGACTGTGCTTTTACTCGCATCTTACTGTCCCACTATGAGACAAAGCAGCACCCATGAAAGAATGTCTTTCAGTGAGCATAATGTTTAGCTCATTCTTTCTGTCTGACACTATTAGATAAATAGGGTGGACTGGAGAGTAGTAGGGGAACACACACACATTTATCAGCTTAGAGACACAACAGCTTAAAGCGGTCAATACAACCACAATTTGTTATGGCAGTTGCTGTTATTTCAGAATAAAGGCAAAAATAATACTTACACATTAAAAGGAACACTTATTCGATTAGGAAGGAGTGCACTAGATTTTTTTTCAATATGAGAATATATTGTAACTTTCTGAAACAACCCTCATTCCTTTTCATATTCTGTACTCATGCAGGGCCTCGGTACTTTGTATCCTTAGGATATTATATATTATTGAAGAAATGGCTGCTAGAATAAAGGAGGAGAACCTTATGGCATCCATGTTTGTTTACATGTGTTTTTGCAACCAGTTCACATACATCTCTCATTGAATATTACTTAATTTCCATGCAACTATGAATTGATGAATTGGTTACATTGTGCTTAACATAGACACGCATAGCTTTTTGGATTTAGATTTTATATTAGAGTTCAATAAATAGAAAACAATTGCTGTAATTTGGAAATAGATGAGCCAATTGTATTGACAATAGCTGTGATTGTGAGTCTTCATGTTTGAGATGGTGTACACTGCACATTGTATGGATGTGGTTAATAGGTGGCTGGATTGCAGGTGAACAATGCATTTTGTGTTTTTCCTTCTGGCATAATGTAATCTAAGTATGTGGTGCAATTATTAATTACATTTTGCATGTACATCAGTATACATTTAATGTCTTTAAACCATTTGTCACTACCATCCAGTCAGTATTTGATAATAAATTATTATTATCAACACTTGAGTTTTAATATTAGCTGTCCTTCACCATCACACTGGCAAATCAGATCTGTAATTCCTCATTTCACTTCTTATCAAATGTAAGACCATTTTGTAAAGGTAGAACAGAAGCTCTGCAGTATTTTACAGAATATTTAAGATTAAGGTGAGGAAATTCACACACCATTTCATGGATTTTATGCTTTTTGCATCTTGCAGTTGTCAGTTCTTCACCAGAAACATTTCATACACGAATCATGAATGGACATAGTCCTTTTGACCTCCAGGTACTGTGTCGTTTTGCAAACATGACGTGATGAAGCACAAACTGGTATCAAAAAGCAAAGCAGAAACTGACTGTGCATCCATTCCTCTCATCTTTATGTTAGTTGCATCATTCTCTGGTTGGCACCATGTCCTGCTTTATCTTGGAGCACCAGTGGCCGTCCACATCCTTAAGATGTGACCCTGTTTATAACAGCTCTCAGCCTGGGAGCAGCCTTAAGAACACATGCCGAAAAAGGCCTTCTGCTTGGTTCTGTGATCAAACTAGACTCCTTGTTGGTTATTTGTCCATAGACTTATTGATTTTCAGTGTGTGGAGAGTGTCACTGAGAGCAACAGTCTTCTCTGTGTCTGTCTTGCTGCTGTCTTTTCTGGACATGTCAGGCTCCCATAGAAAGAACTCATGGAGGAGGGTGTTGACGGTGTCAGGACACTCCATCATGACCATGTGACTTCCCTCCTCAATGACTTTTAGGAATGCAAACAGGAGGATCTAGAAATGGAGCCAAAAATGAATGCAGAACATTACAATAGGTAACACTGCAGCGCAAACACGACATTTCATAGTAAATATCACATGATAAATCAGCACTCATTCGCATGTGAGGATGTACTATACCTCTGCCATGCGCTGGTCCTCATCCATGGGCACAAACTTGTCACACATGCCATGAACCAGAAGGATGGGCGCGGTGAGCTCGGCATGGTAGACCTCATCCCCCTCAGGCCAGTACTGACCACTCATCATGGCTCGTAGGACAAATGGAGACACATTGAAGGCGTTGCCCTGCTTCAACAGCTGCTTTTCTTTGGCACCCTGACGGGCAAATCCAGCTCTAAAGGTTAGAAAAAGAGAGGAAGTGTTACTTGGAACTGTTAGATGTACAATTTCAAACTCAAAGTCCCCTGAGGTAAATTTGAGGTATTTTTTAAGGTTTTTCTATAAAATGTTTTTAAATGTTTCGACATCAACAAGCAATGCTGTCTTGTCAGCACTGAGAGAAGTTACTGTGGTGTGTCACTGTCTCTAGCAACAATTTTGGCACCATGCAAATGCAGATCTTACTTTAGGAAGCTCCAGGCCAGACAGGGTGACAGGCAGTGCAGGACACAAGACGGCAGCTGGAAGATGGAGCATAGACTGGGCTCCAGAGCTGTGGGACCCCCTCCATTGATCATCACCACCTTGTGGACCAGATCGGGATATTCGTGGGCCAGGAAGGTGCAAAATGACACTCTGGGAGAGATACAATGAGATGGGTACAGCATGTTAATCACTACTTGATAAACTACTAGAAAAGGAACTTCAATCAGCTGTAAGAACTGCTTCAGAGACATTTCCAATGGTGAATGATTTATAACGAAAGCATCTCACAAATTCTCACCCATATGAGTGGCCAATGAGAATGTTGCGTTTACGAGCATATCTCTTAAAGATGGCACGAAGGTCTTCTGCAAGAGCATAGAAAGTATAAGCTGCTGCAATCTGTGGAGCAGTGCTGGCTCCATGCCCCGCCAGGTCGGGCGCGATGACCTCATAGCCCAGCCGAGAGAAGAAGTCCAGTTGGCTGCTCCAAATGTCCAGAGAACCTCCCACGCCGTGCACGAAGAACAGCGCTACGTCCGAGTGCGTCCCTTTGCAGCTCGAGATCACCCTCTTTGAGTCGATTAGCACCGTGCGCTTGGGCTTGCGACGGCGGCGGCGAGGAGGTGGAGCAGGTTTCTGTTCCCCAAGGGGTGGAGGAACTGGAGGAGGAACAGGGTTGGGTTCTGGAGAAGAGGGCATTTCTTTGTAGTCAGCCAGCTCCACCTCTACAGTGCTACAAGGCTCGAGATCCCCATCCTGACACTGCAGGATCTCAGAGTGCAAAACATCACCGAGATTCTCAATCACCAGCTGGCCGTTGCGGTAGACTGTGATCTTCCTCTTGCAGTGGACACTGCTGCCGGTATTGTTCTCATTATTAGAATCCTCAGGAGAGCCATCATCATCACAGTCACCATCCGTCTTCTCCTTGCCTGCAACTTGCTCTTCTGTTTCTACCGGCTGACGCTCTGGGACGATGTGCCGCACTCGCAGGACTCTCCCAGGTTTCACTTCCACAAACTCAAAACCATCAGATGGTTCTGATGACTCCAGGGGCAAGACCAGACTGGCAGTCTTCCCAGTCAGGCAGCACAGTATCCCTTCTGTGATACTGGTCAGCATGGTGCTTCCCTGCATAAACAACATCACACACACATCATCACTCAGATGCTTAATATGAAATATAACAAAAAAGATTACGTAGGTTTATGAAAAGTACAAAATGGACAAACAGACAATGTATAAACACAGGGGCAGGTTTGTGAGGCTTGTTACCCTTCTCCAACTAGCTTTTCACAACTTGTTTTTTCTTTAACAGTAACATAAGCATTATAAATGGATCCAGGTTAATTTCCCGTCGCAGTGTTTGCAAATGTCAACAGCTCAACAGGAAGAAATTGGGTCCTACAGTAGCTTGGTTCCTATACAATTGGACCCAAGCTGTTTCCTAGCAACGCAGTTACAATGAAATGGTCTTCTTTATCCTTTCATCAGAGCACAGCCAGGACCAGTGAGATAAAACACACCAAGAGCAAGGATGCTTTCGGTTTAACAGACTCCAAACCTCTATGCAAATTCAAAATACCATATCCAGTGCAGCTCCAACAGCCTTCGTAATGATCTACTAACACACTCACCTGGGTGACAAAGCAGCTTAACATTCAGGGATTCCAAGTTCATAAACAGACAACATAAAAACAATACTGCACCATAGTTTCAATGTCAGTGAACACTGGCCATTCACATGCCGACCTAGAGATTTGCTATTAATAACCCCTCCTTTACACATGGTCAGAACCAGGATACATATAAATAGATAACACCAATCATAGGGCATGACTGTGTACATGCCTGCAAACTGTACGTCTCATAACAGTATGATAGCAATTTTCCAAAGTATACTGTTTTGGAGATCAGGGGAAAACAATCTTTGTTTTCCTGCCCAGGTCCAGTCGCAGCTAAACTGCATTTTGGCAGTTGTGCAAATAAAGTATCATCAGTCCTTATTTTTCATACAAACACAGGCTGGTTATCTCTAGGAAACAGAGTGGGAAGAGTCACATCTACAAGGCTTCATTGTTTCCTGGTTACAGAAACTGAAACAGAGCGCAGTACGCACATTACTGCCTAAAGGGCAGATTTCACACTACTGCTCATGACATAACATGTAACATGTAGTTTAGATCATGGTTGTGTGTCATGCCTCCTACTTAAATATATTTAATAAGAATGCATAACATCCAGGCATCTTGTTGCTGAGAGATAAAATAAAATGAATGGATAATTATAAATTAACTTTAATAGGGTGAATAAATATACATAACTGTGACTAGTGGGGATTCATTTTCATTGATTTTCTTTATCATGGATAATGGGATTTCATATTTTTGTTAGTAAAGAATTTCTCCAGATTAAAGTCATAGTGTATATATTGAAATAAATGATATATCATTACTATTATCAATCCCTTTCAGATGCAGATTCTTATTATACATGTATTCATTATTCAAACACCATCACTGTAATAAATTCACAATAAACAGGACATTTGTAATAATTTGTTTGTGTTCCTCACCCACAGTGAGGGAAAAATGGAGCTTGTTTACCTATAGTGTGCGTGTGTGTGTGCGTGTGCGTGTGCGTGTGTGTAAGTGTGTGCTGTTGTTGTTGGGCGATGGATGGTCTGAAGGTCAGTGCATCAAGTGCTATTCAGTTACACTCTGGAGCCAAGTGAGTGTTGACTCAGAGGCCTTTCTTTCAGCAAACATCAAAATGGAGCATCGACACAATAAGCAGACACTCCATTCTGCAGCTCAGCTGTCATTCTTAAAAACTGCAGTGAGCTTCATTTTTCTTCTCCTCTGTCTATCTATCTATATAGCTATCTATTTGAAGCCATTCTGTCATTTTGTTATGAACCAATCAGTTGTGCCACATCAGCTACAATGGGTACATGATGAGTAAAAGGTGTCCACTGAGGAAAGTCCTAAGAGGTGGTCACTCATGATGTCAGTGGTGAACATTTTGACAGCATGGGCATCCAGTGGTCTAACCTTGTTTAACAGTTTGGGTGACCCTGGTTGAGATGCCACTACACGTCATTAACACCACACTCACTGCATCAGCACTGATGCAGCAGCCCCGTCATTTAAATCAGGGGTTCTCCTCCTGACCTACTGTCTGTCAATAAGGTCAACCAGGTGGACTGGCATCTGAAATCCACAAACCCTAAAGTCAAACAGGCTGAAGGGTACTCAGCCATGTTATTTTTTTGTCTGCACTGCAGAATATATAGGTTGATATGTCTGCCAAGTCTTACAGTAACACACATTTGGTACACACTGTGCTGCTCCATTTCCACAACATGGCCTACACACCATACAGTACGGCGCAGTCTAGCATGATATCTGCACATGAAATGCGTATATTTGCCAAAATGAGACCATTATAACCTAATTTCTGTTAAAAAGGCCTAATGCACAAATGTCATATTGCTTAGCTGGTTATAAAAGCCTATGAATCCAAAACATCAAGCCATAAAACGCAGTAATAGCCTCCATATTTCAATAATTTGACGTAAATCATTAAGTATCATGTTTCACAATAATAAAAATGCACTGTGAAGGACATTTTTACAAGAGTCCCACATAGGCCCAATTATTAGCGTCGCATCACGAATAAAAAAAGATCAGAAATCCGCGGCAGTCAAGTGCAGAAGGCCATAATTTCTACGCGTAAATTATTGATAGATCTAGGCTATTATTTTTGTGCTGTCACAGGACAAATGCATGCAGTCTTCGTGCAGCAGCTGTTTATTGATGCGGATGACTATATGTTGCACAATAAACATCAGCCAATTAGACAACGCAATGCAATACAAATCGATTCCTTACCTGCAGAATTACTGATGATTAAGGGTGATTAGAAATCTGCACCAAAAGATGACAGTCAAGGGCCGACGAAACTGAACTGAGGAAAACGTTGCATTTGGTGCAACAATTATTCTACGCTAGAGATGCTGCAAAATAGTAAAAGCTTCTTATTAGCCTCATTAGACTGCTATCACAGAACACGGAGGGGCTTGGATTAAAGCATGCATCCATAAAAGTGTGCCAATTGCATCTCAGTAAGACACCCATTACGATAACAACCGACAATGTTTGTTTTTTTCTCTCCCTCAGCATCCACTGCGCACTCAGACCAGACCCTACCCAGCCCTGCTGCCCTTGTATCCGCAGCAGCCACAGCAGTCTTCGGGCATTTTCGCTCGTGAGTGGCAGTGAGGAGGGCGAATAGAAGACAGCTGAACACTGAGAGGAGGCCAATGGGAGAAGCTTGTTTCCTTGTTGCCAGGGCTGACAGAGTAGCAAAATGCGCGCGTGCGCGCATGCGGCCAGGGAGAGTGACCGAAATGATAAAAATGAGAATCCAGCTAATTATCTGAATAGGCTAACACATGACCACGTTCAGGCCTGCGTGTGTGATCCCATTTCAGTCCGGTGCCTGTCACGGAATATCCAGCGGTGACGTTTATGGGGCGGAGAGCCTGTGAGCCAACTACTTTCTGTTATTGTTTGGCAGCCGGTGTAAATAACAACAACTGCTTTATGTTAATGCACGTTCAAAAATCAATTAGGCCAATTAACATGCCAGACAGCCTATGTGGAATTCTGCTCTCCCACATCAGCGCACAAACTGTAAGAAAGGAAATTTTCCTTATTGAGACCAAACAGCACTAAAATGGCAGCTACTGCATTGTAACTAGACGAGAACTTGAAGTTTTTCTTTGACACAATCCTCCAAAGACAATCATTGTTCCCAAAACACTACATTTTCTCACGCCTCATCCTCTCAAATACAATCTCATTATCGTCATATAGAATTAAAATGTATTTGTACAAATATCTTCAATCTACTCAGTGATGCACATGCTAGTTTCATCGTATCGACATGCCCATTGTGTAAATCCTCATAAAAATAATGTATCCAAACGTAACCTTTCAAACATTTGTGAGGACATCCCTGCAGAGGCATGAAGGGGATGGTGTTGCCATGCAAAAAGGTTTTTCCCACAGTGTATTAATACAGTACAAGGGCAATGACCAGATGTGAGGTAGATGACATGCTAATGATACACAGGAGTGTACTTATTGTTCTGAATTTATTTCCACAGTCCTAAATTGCTTTAATTTGTTTGTTTTTTTACATTTGTAATGTATATAATGCAATTAAAGCTTTAATTTGGTTCTGGTTTACAACACTGTTACTGTGAGGTTCAGCTGTAAATGGTACATGATGGGAAGGTATACTGTTCTGATGGATAATCAGCAGGCTTAAACATATAATTGACATTAGCCTACAACTGGGCGATTGAATCTAAGTCTAAATTAGAAATTAAATAAAGAAACAAAAGTATACTGGGCTCCCACATATTGACACAACTATTTAGCCTTTTGACTGTTGAGGGGATTTTAAGATTTCGGTAATAGTGGTGCACTGATTAATGCACTTATTTGACTTTGACATTACTTGAGTGACCCCCTTTGCAGGTTAAGCGAGGTGTTGTGCTGCTCTTACAGTAATATATTGAGAATACCAAATTTTAAAAAAAAAAGAGAGAATTGTGTTTCAGAAAATGTGCTTAAGCAACTGTGGAAAACTGTTAATTTTTTGATATATTATACCCTGGGTATAACCTCGCAGGCTGCATATAAATCCCATTGCTTGCCTTGTTTAGTATCTCTCGTCTGGCAGAGATCAACCGCAAACCTTGACCCTTACAGTTGGAGCCGCTATCCTTGCCAATAAACCGTTTTATCGGTGATACATCGATAAACATCGGTGGTGTCGGTCGGTAAACTGCATAGATAGGCTACTTAGGGTAAACCAGGGGCAAACTGCTGGTGAGTTTAACCTGAAAAGCGCTACTCAGGGCGTTACAGTTACTTCAATCCAGCAACGAGCGTTTCTATTGGCTGAAGAGTCCGAGCCAATCATTTAGCTTTATATAGGCAGGCGGCTGGCAGACCTGTGACATTCACTGTTCTCATGCCTGTTTCGACTGGATACATCTCTGAAAATGAGCGTTATGCTGTCGTGTTTTTCCCGACTGCGCGGAATAACCCATTTCACCAGGTGACAGAGTTCACGTATTTTCATCCCAGGCAAACGGCAGAGCCAGTGGTGTTTGTTTACGATGCTAACATTCACCAGCTAGTTTAACAGTCCGTTAGCAGCGTGGCTGGTTGATCATGCAGGGAGCTGGCTTACGTGAAACGTAATCCCTGTGCTCAGTTCTAGACTTGAATAACCATTTAATCACCTCCTGTATTCATTTGTACTTCAGCACGTTGTGTTTTTAAACCTACCTCTAATTTGTGTATATGTGTAGGTTTTTTTCTGTATTTATGAAGAACTACAACACAGCTTTCTTAGTTTTAAATGCTGAACGAGTGGAAATCACAGGTTGATGTGATTTTAAAGTAGCAGTTTAAATGTGTTTTCAGTCTGTACATACATTTCATCATTGCGTTGATAGTGGAAACCAAGGCTTGGCATCCATACACGAGACTGCTCCACACATAATTAGCAGCACCATAAATTTATTGAGTATAATCAGTGTTATCTTGGCATAATGTTGAGAGAATACCATTTGTTTCTAACATTTTTAATCTGTGCTCTTTCGACAGCGTCGCTGCAGGGAACCTTGCAGTAACTGGCACCTCTCACCTTAGATTATTCAGCAACTGGATCGTGCCCAGGGCAGCTGCAGGACCTCAGATTTCCAGATGTGGGCCTCTTTCTTCACACGCTGAGGGTTCAGGAGTGTTCCGACAGCTTCCATGGCAATACCAGCAGGTACGGACACGGAAAAGAGGCACAGAGTATCAGCCCAAGAACATCAAACGCAAACGGACCCATGGCTGGATTAAGAGGATCAGCTCACAAGGCGGCATCAATGTGATTCTACGCCGCATGTTAAAGGGACGGAAATCACTCTCACACTGAAGGTTCCTGTTGGAAAACCTGCAAGACTTTGCGGAAACAGACATTGGTTCTGAAATGCTGGTGCTCAGGTGCTCAGCAAAGAACTTGTGTATTGGGTTAACTTGTGATACTGGGTGTGGGTTGGGTTTGGCATTCCCACTGCATTAATAATGCGGGGGCCTTCACAAACAAGTTGCATTTGCCTTGGGTAAAAAGAAGCCTGGTAGTTTCACCCACATTGTCATTCATAAAGTTTTTGTCATAATCATTAAATGTTAGCAGATTTTAGGGATTTTTTTTGTGTGAAATCATTTGGTTCAAAGACAAAATGTGTCTTAAAAATCAGTGTCATCTTAGTTGTTCTCAAATGAAAATTGACTTGAAAATAAAAACAGTCCCTGCAAAATTTACAATCATTTGCATTTGTGATTTTAAAATAAAATCAGTGCTTCCCAAAGATAGTTTGTGGGCAAAGGGTTTGTTATTTGTTGCCTAGTTTTCACCTTTGAATTTGGCTGCCATCTACTATTTATGAGTTGTAGGTTTATTCAACTGAAGGCAGTATAAAAAGTGTTAGATATTTTGAAATGATTACTTTCAGAGACCATAGAGGTCCTTGTGGTCCTGTGTTAAGCCAGAATGCCATTAGCAGCCTTTTTAATTTACAAACCAAGAAACTGTTGAAAATGAGAAGTTGTGATAACTAAAAATCAGACAAGAAGAGAAAATGGAGACATTAATTAAAAATGTTATATGCCAGAATAACACACACATTAGTAACAAAAATATTTACTTAAGTAGCATTCTCTTGGATTCTCACTTTCATGGTATTTTCCACTTTTGGAAGTGTTTGCTAGTAATATAATAGAATAATATACAGTTAAACAACAGATTTAGCCCATATGTTTTGCAGTAGCATGTTTGGTATGAGTTTAAAGGTAGTTTTTGGTATGAACGGATATGAACTGCTAACTTCTTTATTGTATATAAACACTTAAATAATAGCATAGACAAATAAACTGGCACAAAGATAAAAATATACTTTAATGAACAACCTGACAGGTAATTCGTTTTTTTACCTTTATACCTTTTTCTTTTATAAAATGTATTTCTTACCGTCGCTGAACTCATAACTGCGAGCAGCAGCAGCTGAGAGACACATGAACACAGTGAGGAGAGCTGTGCTTGTGTTGTTGTCATCTGAGCCCTTGTATTGGGAGATTGGTCTGTTACGTAATCCCTTTCGAGCCAATCAGCACATTGCTTTTTGTCTCCCTTCACTGTTGAACCAATGAGGCACGCTGGCTGTTGGAAGGTAACCGCCCCCGAACCAGACGAACAACAAAGATGGAGTTGTGAACTAGCAGCAAGTTAGCTTCCTAAGAACGTCCGATTTCGGTTTTTATTTATTTTTTTGTGTTATTACCTTTACACGAGTGGGAGTTTCCAACTGACACTGAAATTGAAGTGGCGCGATGCGATCGTATCAAAGCCACACGTAGTTTATGTTTGATAGGAGTCGTAAGAAGCTGTCGAACGGGTAAACAAACCGGTATCTTGGCTACGACAAAGACGGGGCTTAGTGGCCAGCTAGCTGGAACAGCAGCGTCTGCTCGGCCTCACACTCACGGTGCTTAGCTAGCTAGTCCACGGACGAAGAAATGGAGAAGGTGGGTTCGTGTGTTACCTTAAATAGCTGGTGTATTAAATCCTCTCTGTCACCTAATACCACATTACTGCCACGTTATCTGGCTTAGTTGAATGCAGGGGTCGGAGCTCTGGCTCTGGCAGAACCCTCCGTCCGCTGCAGCGACGTGTTTTTGTTCATATTTGTCTGTTGTGTTCACAGGGAGATTTCCTGAAGGGACTACCTGTCTACAACAAAAATAACTTCAGCAGGTTCCATGCAGACTCCGTATGTAAAGCATCGGTAAGTAATCAAACCATGTTGTCAGTTCGTGGTGTTAATTTAAGTCTTAAAATTCAACAGATTGTGTCAGATGGTAGCACTGCTGTTTTTTTTTTTTTGAGGCAATTCGAGCTAATTTGTAGACTAACATGAATCTCAATATTGTTTTAGAACCGTCGACCATCTGTGTATCTTCCAACCCGGGAATATCCATCAGAGCAGAGTAAGTGCATTGACTTTTGAAAATGTTTACAGGACAATGGGAACCACAGCTCATTTTCTGTCAAAATTGAGGAAATGTTGTAGTTATGTGTGAGGATAAGAGTATACCCCAAGAACACATCAGAACTTCTTTTTTTTTTTGCTTACTAATGGTCTCAGTTTCAGGCTTCTATTAGAGGAAATCACCTTCAGATCCCGAATTACAGTGCAGCTTTCACTCAACCTATTTATTAAGTTAATACTCTCTATGGGAACAGCTGATTTCAACTTCATTCTTACTTTCTGCACCTTTTCAACTTTATGTTTCTCGTGATCTAATCAGTGTCTGTGTTGTCTCTTCTCAGTCATAGTCACAGAGAAGACAAACATCCTACTGCGATATCTTCATCAACAGTGGGACAAAAAGGTAAAGTTTTTAAAGACAGCTAATGTAATGGAGGAGGAAGTTGTTGGTACTTGTCTTATTTATGACAGTACATATCCTCCCTTGTTTTGTGATCCATCGTTTCTTAAATGTGTACCTTTTTTTATTTTTATTTTTTTTTACCAGAATGCAGCAAAAAAGCGAGAGCAGGAACACACAGAGGGGGAGAATGCGGCGCCTCCACGGAAAATTGCTAGAACAGACAGTCGGGAGCTGAATGAGGATTCATAGATTGCTGTGCTGTGGATGTACACCCAGCAGAGACTGACCTACACAAACAAAATGCACACACAGATGCAGGATATATGTTTGCAAACCCAGGCCTTGACACTGAAGCACACAAGGGTTGATACATTTCAGACCACAGCAGGCATGACATTAATCCCAAGAAACTGGTCTTAATGTTTGCATTTGACTTCTGATCTCCTCCTTAACCAAAAATGTTGTTCCTCAGTTTAATTACGACTTTCACCCAGAATTTTCTTTACTTCCAAGACACCTCTGCCTCAGATTTAAGAATTTGTAGTTTGAAAATAACATAAATCTACCTCCTTATTCCTCCTGGTTGTCTGTCACTTACACTCACAGTTTCCTTTTAAATATGCAGAGAGTAAAGTCATTGCTCCTCTGCTGCTGTTCACAGCTGTAGTTATTCATACCATCTCTGAGATATGCACGTTTTAAGTTAAGTCTATATAAGTGGCATGCCATCTTTTTTGGCTGCCACTCCATTAGGAATGTTTAGTTTTGAATTATGTAATGACAGTGTTCCTAAACATTTTATTTGAGCTCATCCTTTATGTGATTACTGTCGTTACAGTAACAGAAAATAAAACTGCATTGTGTTCGTTGCTTAGATTTAATCATCCATTCAGGGTTTGTTATGGACTGTTGCGGAAAAAGACACGAGTGCTGAAAGAAATGTTATGTTTTCTCCTGATGAATAATGTTTTATTGCCTTAAATGGAAGTGAGTGTGTTTTCACTAGAGTGCCCCCTTGGTTTACATTGTTGTTTCAGGTGAAGAACTGAACCACTGTTGAGTTGAATGGATATTAGCATGTCTTTTCAAAAAGGACACGTTCAAGTCAATGCAGTCGTTCTAGAGAATGCCAACTCTTTTTGTACAGTGCGACCTGCAGATTTTGTAGCCATATTTTAAGTTTGATGCTCAGTAGTTTGAGATCTCATCTTTATAAGCAGTGCTTGTATCTTTGTAATTGCAAGGTTACCACAGTATTTTATGGAATAGATGATGACTACAGGTATTCAGCTGTACTGATGTGTAGGCTACTTGTAAGGACTGCTGTCAGACCTTGTTATAAATGTGCCATTCACATTTGTTTAAATAGGTTGATCATTTGAGTCATACTGAGGGGAACGTGTGTTTGGATCTACAAGCTTTTGACAGCGGGGCTAAATAAACAGTCTGTGTTTGCTGCTCATGAAGTCAGTGAAGCTCATCATAAGGCTCCACAGGTGTTGTATATTTGTACAGGATGTATATTGTGATTGTTCTGACCCTTTTATCAGGTAACAAGACAACAACTCACTCTGATTTTTTTTCTTCCCTAAGCCAGCCATATTGTTATTTCATTTTGTTTAGCCAATGTGTTCTTTTACGCTGGAGGGATTCAAGCCAGAGTTTGGTCAAAACAAACAAAATGATTTTACTTAATTTGCTCTGCACATTTAGAAACATTACTTCTTGTGCATCTATAAAGAGTAGTCTACTGCAAATTGTGTTTGCCACATTTTCAATGTTTGGCATGAATGACAGTTCAGTCTATTAGAGCACATTTTTACTTTTGTTACAGATTAGTTTTAAAAGGCTACGCAGTATATGCTTGCTTATGCAAGTCAAAACAAGTAGAATACACACTAAGTTTCCCAAGTATGACTTTAAACCAGAGACATGCAGTGTTTTATTTTCCCAGCTCTCCATAGAAGAGTGTTCTAATTCTACTTTTGTCATATGGTTTGTATTCCGTCACCTGATTACGTTTGGAATGTGTTTATTGTTAAATACTTTGCTTTGAGTTTATTGTATAAATGTATTGTTGTCAATTCCAGATCTCGTTCTTGTATAGATTACACTGTGACATACAGTACAGGCTGTGACTCACTTAACAGCAACATTTTTTGGGTGGAACTGAAGAAAATCCTTCCTTCCTATAGCATTTATTGTAGGTCTTTGTATGACATTTAACTGGACATTATCTTCTGGCAGAGATATCTTTCATAGGTGTGTGTTTATACAAAAGTGTGTAGGTTCTGTTCTAAATTTAAGTCTTATAATTTTCCTTAAAATTTGAGTTTACATATATTTCTTGTTTCCATGAAACGAATCAACCCGGCAGCAGCATGGTCTACCATCCAGTGATATTTATTTACTGTTAACAAAATCAGCCAGTGCTTCATCTCTTGATGGATGTTAATTCAAGTGAGATTTATTTGCATTATAGAAGTACATTCACTAATTTATGTAGTAAAATAATTCATAGAAAATCAAAGTTAAGAAAAATAGAATATTTTTTTTATGGTCACAGTGAATATAATCTGACCTATTGCGGAAGAATACAATGGCTTCAAAAGTGCTTCACAACTGAAAAGACATGATGGACATGTAATGCATGCACATGACGCAACATGCATTCAAAACAGGCATCAGGATGAGAAAAAAACCTTGAATGAGAAGCTGCTGTTTACGTCCTTTGACAAAAGGGCTCAATGATGATCAGGTCCTGGTTTTTGAAAAAAGATCCTTCACATCAATGTAATCTGTTCTGGTGCTGTTGGAAACCAGGCAGTCATGCAGTATTTTAACCTTAAGTAAAGGTTATTCAAGCCCCATTCAAGTTACACTTACTGTACATATTTTACATGGAAGCTAGATAATCAAGTGTTAATATAGTATAATACTTCGTGTGAAGTAAGTTGCCTCAAGAGTGAAAGTCTAACGCTTGCTGACCTTACATGTGGTCCTTGTGACTAATGTGTTCTCCTACAGTACAAGTGTGTCGCCGTCTCTGAATGTTGCCTGAACATTTGTACATTGCTCCCCATTGATAATATTACATTGGTACGGTTGAACATTTATTAACTCTTTGAACCAGAGTTTTCTAGATCAGTCAATTGTCTTGATTCTCCTTTATCTGACTCATTAGAGGGTAATTCCTCCAGGGAGGTGTTTAAGTCAGCCCTGTTGGGCTGAGCGTTAGCAGGCTGGGTCGCTGGTTGTGTCCCATTCACACACACCACAGTCCCCTCCGATTTGCTGAAACTGAACAGCTTCCCAGGACTGAATGTCCTGTTGGGGGACTGTGACCTCTCCTGGCCACTAGAGGGAACTGAGGAGCTCACCGTTGACCCTGGAGTTGCTCCAACTGCCACTGCTGGCTCTTTCTTCACCTCAGGTGACTTCAAGAACTTCAGAAATCCCGGGAGCTTTGCCTCACCTCCTGTTGGGGACTGAGCTGGTGAGCGTGAGGTGCCGGAGGAAAACTTCCCCTGGAGAGGGATGATCTGCTTTAGCTTCATCACATTATTGTTTCCCAGCAGGGAGCTGGGTCTCTTAGGCTTGTCCCCTGGCTTGCCGCCTGGTGCTTTGTCATGGTGGTGCTGGTGCTGGGTGTCCGCCTTGTGGTAGTCGCTCTCCTGGCGGGCCTCAGCCTGCAGCTCAGCCTGACGCTGAAGCTCCCCCTCTTCACGTCGGCGTCTGAGCTGCTGTTGGAAGTGCTGCTGGGCCTGCTGCTCGTGCTTCTAAATGGGGAGAGAGAGGAGAGAGAAAGAGTCACAGGAGGAAAAAGAAAGACGGCAAAAGACACAGTGAAATATAAAGGGAGGAGAAAACTGGATAAGGAAGAGTATAAATTCATGTGAGGTAGCAGTGAAAACAGCACACAGTACTAGCAGATTAAACTTTCTCCAGATCAGAGTGTTTAGCGAGAGTAACTGAGCCTGTGTGCCCTCTCTCATTTACTCATTTTGCAATTTCACTGTTGAAGAAGTTGTCATTCTATCCTGCAGTTTGTTCACACAAACGAGCTGTTTAGGTCTTGTTTGCACTAAATATGCTGACTTTTGCTCATAGTTGTGCTTTTCGATCTCTTGATAAGACTTATCTAAGACACCATCAAGACAAGTGCCACTGATGTGATATAACACTATGCAGACAAACATAGTCAAACACAGAGTCAGAAAAGGCTGCACACCAAGAGACCAAGGGACACAAAGGGATACATATACAGAAATATGATATAAATTGTGCACAAAGTGCAGCCAGCAGCAACCCTTACGTTGGCCGAAGGTCTTTCAAGCTATGATACAACTATACCTTGAAAGCTTCCCTTCGTCGGTACTCTAGCTTGGCCATCTCTTCTGCTACCCAGCCAGGGATATCAGGGATGGCAACATGGATGATGTACTTTAGGAGGATTGCAAAGTGCTGTAAACCACCGAGACCACAAAGGGACAGGCTCAACACACAGTTACATCAAGGCACAATCACATTCTGTTTCCTCTTCTGTATTTTTGTTTCCTTCTACAGACCAAACAGGACATCTCATACACATAGCAAAAACTCTTGTGAGGTTTTGTGTTCATTAATGAACCTGGATCAAAAATTTTGATTTTGAAGGTTTTTCAAAGTCACAACAAAAAATAGCAGGCCATGCACATTTATACTTCTTTTGTAATACTGAAAGAGTGTCACTTAGGGAGTAAAACTATAAAACTATTCATGGACAAACCTGAATTTACCGTACACATAACAGTGCATACCTCCAGTAAGACGATGGAGATGATGGTCATCTCAGGACTCAACCAGGGGAACAGACGCTGGAGCTGCCCACACTGACCAATCAGGTAACAGTTAACTATAATGGCTATCAAGCCCATGGCCTCCATTGCAGTCTGATGTTGAAAGAAAGAGAGCGAGAGTGAGAGAGAAATGTACAGGCTGATCTGATCAGATGCCCCCACTGTGTACGATGTAGCCTGGAAGGCTTTTCTGACATTTTTCAAATCAAAACACACTGACCTGCCATTGCCCGATGTTCTCCACCCTCTGTCCAAAGGGTCTCTGCAGGCCGGTACAGAGCTTCAGGGCGTCGCTGCGGATCTCGATGATGTTGTTGATAAGAGCACACATGGCCGCCAGGGGAAACGCAGAGGAGAAGAGCACCACGTAGCCAAACTGAATGAACATTTCCTGGTAGTCCTGAAGCGTGTCCTGATGGGGTCAAACGTCATGAAACAATATTAGAATTTTCATTTTCATGTTGTGAAATTGGATATAGATGATTTTGTATGACGCAAGATCGCTTGTAAAAAGTAAAATGAGCATTTCTTTGCCCCATATCAAGAGTCCCACCTCGTATGTCTGCATACAGCTCTCAATCTCAGCCTGGGTCAGAGTCACAGTTTTGGGTTCTTCTGGTGGATCAATCCATGACTTCTTATTCTCTTTCCCCTCACCTACGATCTTTCTTCTCTGACAGAGAGAGTCAGATTCCTTTGGAGAGGACACAGTGGCATTCTCCTTGGTCTCCTGCTAAGGTAAACATTAGACTACGATACTTCCTCTAGTGACTACTAAAACATCCTTAATTCTAAAGCTTTGGACTGGATAGTTTAATTTTGATCTGTAACTGTCACTATCTGGATGAATGAGATCAATCTCCACAGACATGATATGACTTAATTCATAAAACTACATGAAACAAGTTGAACTGTATTGGAAAGAGTTGGAATTATCTGTTTCTTTAAGAAAGTGGAAATGTTATGATCATTTTAGCCAGAGTAGAGAAAGAAGCCCAAACCACAAAGCTAAAATAGCTAAAAATAGGGTGATAAGTCATAATATCAAACAGACCACATACTTGAGTCAGCAATTCACAATCACTGTCCTCATCACAACTGTCAAAAATACTGCACGGATCCATCCCTTCTTCCACCAGCGTGGGACTGTCCTCCAGGAAGCTGCCGTACACCGTCTGCGTTTCCATCGTGACGTCCTGGTAGTCGACCTTCTCGGTGAAGCTGACTTTACGTTGCTTCAGATTGCTGTCATTCATGTCCCACTCTTCCTCCGTCAGCCTGAATCCGGCTTTCAGATCCCCTCTTCTCCTTGGCTCTGAGTTACCGTTAGCAGTGTGACTGACAGGGATCCCTCTGGGACCCAGGAAGGAATAGGCTGTCATTGAGGCTTGGGCCTTTCCCAGAGCCAGGCGGCCGTACTTGAGCATGATGGCTTGGAGTAGCTCCCACAGCACCTTGGGGGTGAAGACACCCAGCTTGTTTTGCTCATAGAGATAAGGCTGGAGGACCTCTTTGATGTTCTGTAGGAACTGGCGGAAGATCAGTAGAGTGGCTAGCATCTGTGAGGAGTAGGACAACATCTGTTACTGTGTGCTGAATGTAAGAAAATTGACGGTTGCCAGCTAGAAATGAGACGCCTGCTTGCCGTCTGAAATGAAGGACTCATTGTTTCAAAATTACTAAGAATTTTGAGTGGTAAATTATCACCATTATCATTGTAAACCACATAGTGTGCCATGTGAGAATGAAAAGCTTGACACGCAGACAAAGTAACTGTAACTAAGGGAGGCGGGGCTTGTTGTTTGTGATATTGCCAACAGTTGCTCTTACCTCCTTAAGTCGCTCCATGTCCTTGAGGTAGAATCCGATGTAGAAAAGGCTAAGGTAAGAATTGATGAATTCAAACTGTAAAACAACCACAGGAAGGAAACATCACAGGAAGTCAAACCCTCGCTCAATCAAGATAAACTGTCTCTATTCTATTCCTACACAGAAAAGGAAGCACGACTTACAAAAACCATCTTGATGATGAGATTATTCTCATAGGCACTCTGAAGTCTGTAGTTCTCTGGATGAAGAAATACATGTACGAGAAGCATTTGTCAGTGTGCAGCTGAATGACAGTAAAAAGGTTTTACCTTCAACTGCCTCATAGATCAATATAGAGAATGAAAAGGACAGGAACATCATAGCTTAAAGCTTTCTACATCAGTACTCAGGTAGCATAAAAATATAGTCATAAATACTAAGAGGGTGCCTACCCTGAATTACCATCATGAGCAAAGACATTCAATTTTAATCAAATTTCTTTGTAAGTTATTCCTCTATTATATATCACAGAGATAATAATTCACTATTGTGCCCAGAGAGTTCATGCTGTGTCTCTTACCCATGTCATTAAGCCAGTAGGCAATCTTCTTATACACTTCGTCACATATGGTCACAGTAAGGGCCAGAAGTATCTTAGGAATGAATCTCGTGATACCAGGTAGCTCCTGAATCTCCATCACCACTTCCTGCAAGGTGTATTAGAAGCATGATAAATAATTAACAAGTCCTATTCATTTATACCTACTCTCTCAAATCCCATAGCTATTTTTAGAAGGCTATTCAATGAACATGAACTGGCTAGACGTATGTTTGAATGTGCTTTGTTTAACCTGTTTGTAAAAATGATGTAATTCACAAATTTTCAGACTAAACTGTAGTTATGGATCTTAAGTTTTTCTGGCATATAATAAACTGTAATACTGTTCTTTCTGTCTTGCTATTGTTGTGTTAACTGTTGTGTTATTAATGACGTTTCCAGTAAGGGTGGGTTTAAACTCCTCACAAGAAATACATTTATACACTATCAGCCCCATTTACCAGCCCCAGACTATGTCAGCTCCATTTCTTTTCGTTGGACTTGCATGCTGTGTTATCTGTTCGAACCTGCAGTTCCAGGCAGAGGAGCATAGCGAGGAACACAAAACAGAGACAGAGGAGGCAGATGGGCAGGCTGACCAGCCATCTGAACAGAGCCCTCTTCCAGGGCGGGTAGTAGAACTCCTCACAGCCCGTTATGGGACTGCAGCGCTTCACTCCCTGCAGAGACAGCAGAGGAAGAGAAAACAGCCAGGGAGAGTATTAGACACTTTTTTTTGTCATGATTACAATCACCTTAACTGGGAAATGGATCAGAAATGTTTGCGCAAAATGTGCTCCATAGTAACTGCTTGCTTGCATTTCCAATGTTTTTGCTGTTGTATATCAGGTTATTGTGGAAAACAGAGAGATTACACATGAAACACCTATTTATATTTTAAGGTGACTTTTTTTGCTGTTACTATTTTCTATTATAAACTGCCATGAATTCAGAATGTATGCACAAAAAACACCATTCCCACATCAGTGACAGAGGTGCAACTCTTTGTACATCATCTTTTCATATACTGTATCACTATATCGTATTATTTAGAGTAACCATGCTGCTGTTGCCAGAAGTACCTCCCCAAAAATATTGTCGCCCAACGTGGGGCTCGAACCCACGACCCTGAGATTAAGAGTCTCATGCTCTACCGACTGAGCTAGCCGGGCATAGTTTACCTGTTTACCACATGTCTTTTCAAACGGGTCGCCCATACCCCCTCCCCCACAGCCTCTATTCATTCAGCACAACAGGAGATGGGATGGGGGAAAGAGAGAGGCTGCCCCCCCTCCCCTTCTCTAAGAGCACGTGGCGTCTGAAGACACACTCCTCTTGTAAACAAAATTACCATATTTCCTGGTATCGTGTGCCAGTCTTGCAGAGTTGCGCAACTGCTCGCTGATAAACCACTGAAGCAGACTGATGTTGCAACTTTACCTGAGGATAGTGCAACTGGTACAATGACACAACAGAATTTACTGTAATGTGGCTGTTGCATGAAACTTTCTGAAAAGTCTAGAAAAAGTGGCTGTGGATGTTTGGCAGTTAATGTGAGCAAATGCTGCAACAAGTGAATAAAACCTTTTGTACACCCACACTAAAACAACACTGCTTTTTCACCCATGCGTGCTTCAAACTACAGTAACAATCCTCACCCTGAACTGTGGCCTGGGCTCCTCCAAGGACTCAGCGGGTGTGTCCAGGGTGCCCCACCTGTAGGACAGCTCCGCCTCTCGCCTCTTCCAGCGCTCCAGAAACAACGTCGCCCACACAACATTGAAGATGGCAAAAACCACACAGCAGATATCCTGACTGGTCTGTGAGTGAGCATGAGAGAATCAAAAGATACTTATATAACCTTTGAAAGTATGATTATGCCATGCAGTTCTCAGCTACCAAAGTCAGTGCCATTAAGGAACTTATTTTGTGTAGGTACCGTGTGCTGCTTCAACTTGTTGTAAAATTCTCGTCTTATCTTTACAAAACATGCAAAGGAAATCATATAAAATGTATGTGGACAGACAGCAAAATAGACATCAAAATCTCAGTAAGAGCCAGACATTCCTGGCACAAAAATAAAAATGATATGTTGAAGAAAGAAAAACAAGATTACAAATCAGCAGTACACATTTAATGTGACAGTTAAAGGGTGATGTTCAGTAATATTCCAAGTGTTTGAAAAGACAGATCTTGTATAGCAAATCCTGTTATAGAATAGGTTTCAAGTACCTGGTCAGCCTCTGCGAGTATCCAGAGCAGGAAGCCGATGACAGCAGGGTAAAGCATGGAGTTAGTGTAGAAACCCAGCCAGGCAAAATACATGCCGATCTTCACTCCAAAGTAGTCACAGATATCATCTACAAAGCAGATGAAGTTTGAGAACTTTGAGAAGAAGAATCATCATGTCTCAAACAACTACATTAACAACAAGCTCACACCATCTTACAGTATGAATGAATGTGATTTGGGATTAACTTGGATATTTCCTACCCAGGGGCTGCCTTTCACACACAGCCTGGACCCAAGATGTCATCAGCTGGTTGAGGATCCTCTGCTCATGGAGAGGAAACATTTGATGGATCACCCCCCGAGCTACCAGCTCTGGAACTGAAGAGGACACATCAAAATAAAAATGACACTGATTTATTCTGGAAAAAAGCATCAAGTCAGTGTAATGTTTACTGTAGGCCTACATTATTCCAAATGATTCAAATGTAACTTTGCATATAAAATCCACTGCACAAAGTACGGATGCTGTTTAGATACAGAAGAGAAAAAGAAGAAGAAAAGGTATGTGGAACAAAAAGTTCATTCATAATAAATGAGAGCATACTGATTGGCTGTCCCTCCAGGAAGTGAATGTTGTGTAGCACCTCCCCCTGTTTGGCTCGCAGATTGTCCAGCCAATACTTTATAATGCTCTGACGCTCCTGAAAACCATTATGGGGAGAAAAAAAAAGATAACTCATAATAATTAGACATATCATTTTAATCCCTGAAATATAACTGCAAGAGACAGACTTAAAGAATCTTTAATAACACATCCAGTAAGTAGCAAGTAACAATATGCATATCATTAACAGCAACCTTGACATATGGCTCACATGGCCCACAGTTTTGACCTCTAACCTGTGAGGTAAAAAAGCAGAGCTCGCTCTCTATGTTCTCATAGATGTTGTCTTCCTCACAGGAAAAGCGCCGCATCCCGCCGCCAAACTGCGGTTTGACGGCCTTGTGCATGCCCATCTGCTCTGCTCCCCGCAGTAGGCTGAGGGTGAGGAGAGAGGGAAAATGAACAGCAGGATTAAACCTGATGGAGCACAAACACTGTGTAGAGCAGATGTTTGATGGAGTAAGTGCATTCAATGTAAGCACACGACAAACTGTAATACACACAACTGCAACTGGGTGACAACTGGTTACTAAATTCTGGATTTGCTTAAAGATTGTGCTTAAAGAAAGAAATAGTTCCACACTTTGGGAGATATTCACACATAAGAACGCAACATGTTTTTACACTTTGGTTGTTGTATGACTATGAACTAAACAAACGAGATTCATCTGTTAATTAGTGAGCTTTAGAGGTGCTGGTAGATGTTTTTTTGTATTATCTTTGTAAAGAGCCAAGCTAGTTTTCCCCCCTGCTTCCAGTCTTTATGCTAAGCTAAGCTTATCGACTCCTGGCTTTTACTTCATGGTTAAAGCTGGGGTAGGCAAAATCTGTGCAACCTATGCAAAAACCGCCTCTCTCTCTGTTGCCTCGTATCACTCCGCTAAGACCCTCCCACCAAACCCACAACTTCGACCGGCAGCAGAAAGAATCACTCGCCCTGCGAAACCTCGTGCCTCGTAGTGTTCGCTCTCCACGGTGTGAGCCTCACCGAGACCCCGCTCTCTCTCGCCTCGACTTGTCTTCTCAAAGATGTCCCTCCAGCGATTCACCACTGTCCCCCATCAAAAGTTATTCCCCACTGTTTGTCATCATGCCTCTTTGCTACGTCAATATGAGCGCCATGGCATCAAACATATTGAGCCTGAAGCTCCGTGTGGATCCGGGACGTGTTGTTTTGTACTGTACGCCGCTGTAGGAAAAGGAGGTGCTGGAAATTTATCACGAGTTTCAGGATTTTTGGCAGGATTTTCTGCCATTGAATCAAGCTTTCACCGTCTGAAGGGACGTTCACGCACGTCTGCATTTGTAGCTCAGCCAATACGAACGCAAACTCTCTGAAATAACCTGTGATTGGCTTAGGTCTACGGTCATGGGCTAGATTTTCTGAAGCCTGGAAATAGAGCCAAGAGAAGTTTGCTCTCAGACCACTTGAATTACAATATGCTGAGTGGTTACTATGGATTTTTTGGCCAATGACGCCATAACAATACTGCCTACCCCATCTTTAATGCACAGACATGAGCGTGGTGTCAATTTTCTCATGTAACTCCTGGCAAGAAATCGAATAAAGGAAATCTCCCAAAAACTCAAACGATTCTTTTAACTTGTTAAACTTTTCAACAGGCTCAAAATAAGAGACCATAACAAAAAAAGTACTCACTCTCTGTATTGCCTTTATCTGCTGTGGTGCAGAAATGTTCATACACATGCAGATATTCATGCATACAAACACAAACATGCTAATTTGAAATATGTTTTTTCTTTCTACAATATTGGCTTCTTCTGCAAAATCTAATGGAGATTTACAACTGTAAGTTTGGGTAATATATTTAATCATCAATAGGTGGTTCAGATAAAATGATGTAAAATGAAGTAAATGTTACCAATAATCAATAGGAATAATATTCACATCGCCATGCCTAACCATTATTCTAACCTCAGTACTAAAATCGAGTACCAGTGCTCATCGGCCGCTTGGAAAACTAAGAACCAGCCAAAATGTTCTCGGTCAAAACAGTTCAAACAAAGACAGAAGCAGCCCACACATGCATGCACACACACAGTCAAAGAGTGTGAGTTTCGAAGTCTTACTTCTCAAACGCTGTCGTGATGAAGAAGGCCTGTGTCTTGGTGTGTTTATGCTGTCGAACCTGAATGCTGACCTGTGGGATTCCAACACGAACCTGATTCAGGAGCCACAGCAGAGTGTGGTCATCTATTGTTTCTGGACGGAGAGAAGATTGTTTCATTTTAAGCATGCTATTCAGTGAATATGAGCATCTTAATACATATACACAGTTTCTTTGTCTAGATTCACTTTAATTCCTCACACGTTTGCAGGTACGTAGGCAGGAAATGATGAGTTTGCTGCTACATAAAGAGGCTGGACCAAACCCATCCTTTACCACTCTGACAGAAGGGCCAAGATGGCAGTAAAAGGTCATTCCAATTAAATCTGTCTACATATATCACAAAGAGTTTTTCCATAGGTTGAGAGGATGGGCTATAACCCAGACTGATTCCAATCTGATTGCAGTAGTTTTAGCCAATTATATGCAGCACACTGTGTCTCAATTAAGCTATTTTCTGCACCTTTTGTATCATTACACTAACGAGATCATTTTATACCTAAAATTAAAAACAATGAACATGAAATTGGAAATTACTGAGACTTTGGATCCATCCAGCATGCACAAAGACTTTAATTCTGGAATAATTTACATTACATACGTAGGTCCTGCTTTATGATCGACTATTAATCATTCACATTTGCATCGAGCAATTACAGTAAAACAATTTAATTTAGGGTTATCTGACACTGCCCCACTTTTGTCCACGAGATAGAGGTATTAAACGCAGCCAGATTAGTCCGATTCTGGCAGCACCGCCATATTTAACCTTGCAGGTCAAAATATTACAGTTCCAGGCCTGACTAAAAAGGTGACATTTTCATTTTATGTCCTTCACAATGCGGTCTTACAGCATTTCTTTTTTCAGATGTCATGCTCAGGCTATGACTGTTGATCTACTGTACACTGCATGTTGTTCAGTTTGAGTTTTGTAACTGGTTAATATTTATTATAAACACATAGTATGTCATTTAGGCTACATGTATACTGTTTTACAGTAATAGATAACTACAAAAGGCTATGTTTAAGTATGCTTGCTTACACTGAAAATTGCAGTTACAACACTGTACACAAGGTAAACGGTCTTAAAATGTTAATTGTTTGCATGTGAGATGAGTGGGAGTTTCTGTATAAGTCGAAGCACTTAAAAAAGTTGAAATGTCAGTTGGAGTTGAAGCACTGAAAGGGTTTGAAGTGTCTGCTCAATTCTAAGAGCTGAAAGCATTTTCAGTTTTAGTTAAGGCATGTAGGCAGTCGAATTGTGAGTTAGAGATGAAAGCAGCTGACCTGTAAGAGGGCGTGAACTGTAATTAGTTGATGTGTCAGTTGGTATGACATACTACTGTATGTCATTTAGGCTGCATGTATACTGGTTTAATAGACAATTAAAATGGCACTAAGCAAAAACCCTTAGAGATTTGCTTTCAGAATAGCCACAAGGAAGAGAAACTAAATGTTTGACATCTGGTTGATTACATAGTGTTTCATGAGGTGTTCTTTGTGCTCACATTGCGGTGGGTATTTTGATTTGGTTTTGCATTTGAATGTTGGAGAAAATCCGTTTTTGAAGGCTAAAGCCTGTGTTGTTGACGCTTGCACTACTTACATTTTTACTGCAGTTATTCAGAATGATCAATTATCCCTTTGGTTCAATTAACATAAAATGTATTACATATAACATTAAGCTATTCTGTAAAATTTGCATCTCTATAACAAGAGGAATGTCTCTAAAATTTTAATAATATATGCCAAACATAGTATCTGCGTCCCCAAAGAGGAAGAACAGTCACCCCCTGGAGATAAAACCCAATTGAAGCGTTGTGTTTGCATGCAACATAATATACAAGGTGTGTTTTGTACATTGTGTGTGAATTTTATGTGTCTAAGTCAAACTGCAACGCTAGTTTGATGGAAATGCTTCCAATTCACATTTTTATACCCACAACTGCAGCTTCCTTAGAAAATACTGCAGAAAAGGCTGGTCTGTAGATACAGGTACAGTAAATGGATGAGATCTAATTGTCCCCAGAGACCATTTTAAGTCCTGAGTGGCTGGCTGACCACCAAAGACATTTAATGAGGATGTGCTGTTCTCTCTACAGTGAGGGATTCATCACAGGACAACAGGGAGGAGTACCTGGGAATGTCATCAGGATATCACAGTTTTCGGTGGGCACCATCTTCAACCAGGACTTCCGAGACATAATGTAGTGTCTGGCCTGCAGAAGGCGCTTCCCAAACAATTTCTCTAAAAGGAAAAAAAGGGGCAGCAGGGCGAGAAGGTGAGAGCGAGTTAATACAGTTTAAAATGAGTGAGAAAGAGGGCTAGACAGAGTGTGTGTGAGAGAAACGGGGGCAGGGCAGGCAGATGGTGATATTTTCTCATCAGGATGACACAGATGACAGGTTAGTCATTAGTATCACTCTGCCACTCATCACTGATGTTATTTTTTCCACCATACTGTCTGTTCTTTCCTATTTTTCTCCTCTGCCATGGAGACTTGGGGGAAAAGACAAAATTACAGAAATGTGCAAAATAATTGTTCAGACAGCATGAAGGCTGACTGTGCTGCACCGGTCAAATGACTTTGAGCAAATGCTACGAGCTGCGAACAAATAAGTGATCTGCAAACTGGGTGGTGTGTAAATAGCCACTAGCAAACTAGCTTTTCCAGTCTGTCTCTAAAACCATGAAGTGTAGGCAAAGCAATGGGCCGCCCCAGCAATGTTATCCCACTTGTACTTTATCACAATGCAGTGTAAGCTCTGAGGTCATCATTTTCGCTGCTGCTTCTTCTTCTTCTTTCACACGTTGGTTCTCGCTCTCAAGCCACACTCTCTGTCTCACGCATAACCCAATAGTGACCAACCGATCTCTTTATTGTTCGCTGAGTCGCACTGTGACACTCTCTCAGGACGTGTCTGCGATCAGCATTTTCACATTCTGCAGCGTAACTGATATTATTATATCACCTACTTTCAGCACGTCTTATCCCTCTTATTGCGAGCCATCAGTGCTGCCGTCATCTCTCTGTTATAGTATTATTACATGCCAACTCAGTGACTGTAATAAACACTCTACGTGCAGTAGAGCAGCACTGATGATCGAGGAGATGTTTTCAGAAATATGATGAGGTGTATAAATCACTGAGCAATTCTGCTGATTAAAGTGTGTGTGTGTCTGTGTGTGTGACATAATGATGCAATCCAAGCCAAATCGCTGACACTGGATGCTTTTTTTCCCTTTGTCTTTGCATGTACTGTATGTTTCTGAACACTTCAGAGCGGTTGTCACTGACATCATTGCTCATTAAGGCCACAAGAGATGTGGATATATCTGACATGCAAATCTCTTGGCCAGGCAGCGGCAATTTATCCATTCAGAGCAACATTACCATGTATGATGAGATGATTTAATGTCAGTGAGCTGCAGTAGAGCTAGTGTAGACTGAAGAACTAGAGTAAACTGTATACATCTTTTTTATTCTTTCTTTTGTGTAAACAGTTGTGGTAAGCACCGCCATCATTGAAGCTGGGCTAGGCATTAAATTGATAGTTATTGTTTATCGTCTACCACTGTAATCGCATCATGGGATTTTTTTTGAAATATCATCATTAATCGTGATACAGAATTTTGTTGTCAAATTTAATGATACAAAGCTATTTCTAAATTCAGACCTCTTCCAGAACGACCTCTGAACACCAGGTATATACCCTGACATATAATTTGCCATAAATAAACATAACAATAAATACTGATCTTGGATATAGATAGGCTTGGATATAGATATGGACACATATTGATTTTGTCATATATCACTCAGTAGGTTTGGAAATAAATTAAATTTATCGAATTACAGATATTATGAATCTTGCCGACCTAATTTAACTTGTATCATAACTTTCAATAAATGTCTATAAACTGACAAGTGCTACAATGACCAATGACATCTACCCAGAGGTTCAACCAACCAATCAACCAAAAGCCCACCATCCTTAACTGGACATACTGTAATAACAGGACAAAAATATCAGCAGTGAGCCAACATGAAATAGGAAATAAATGAACTCATGTATACAAAAAAAAAAAAGAAATTTATTGTTATACTACAAATTTTAGGCCATATCACCCAACTTATTGCATTCCTCTTCACTTCATGTCTCATAGTTGGCAGAACCACGCTGGCCCATAACTGTTTCACAATAAGCTTTCATTATTATCCATTTATTTTTTCTACATCTGTTTCACAGTCACAGATTTGGGTCATTAAGTCATATCAGACAGACCACCACATTCAGACCTGCAGGTGGTTAACTCCATTAACAGCTGTTTGAAGGTGTGGTAATCTGTCATAGCCTTATAGGCCAAACTGGAGTGGTCATCATCAAAATCATCATTCATATTCTAGAGCCCAGCTAAACTGCTATCGCAAAGCCCATAATCACACTAATATTGTTGAAACAGACGTAGAAGAGAGGGCATGAAGGTCTGATCTTTCAAGATTACTTCAGGCTGTGAAATTGCACACTTCTAGTTAATAATGTTCTCAGATGGTAAATGATCACTGCCAGAGGCGCTGCTGCGACGTGCCACAGAAGCGCAGAAAAAACTCACCTTTGCAGTCAGATAAATGATGGTCCAGTCTAAGAAAATCTAAAATAGTTTCATTTTAAAGGCTATATCAACCTTTGAAGGTTTAAAGTTCATTTTTATATTTCTTTAATATTTTTATTATTCTTTTTCACCTGCCTTGATCCATATAAATGTGGTCGAGATTGGCTAGCTTGAAGTCAAGATGTAAATCCAAGCAGTAATAACTGCAGTGACATTGTCCAGGCTAAGATTGTAAAGGTTATATGGTCAAATCCAGATGACTAGACCTTCGTCTGAGTCTCTCCTCTTTGTCAGAGATGCTGGATGGACATAAAACTCAACAATTCAAGGGGCCCAGAGATGGACAGGGGCTCCTGGAGGGACGGTTATAAAATATCAGATTTCCAGTCCTGCTTAATAATCCTCATCATGCAGTACCAGAAATAACCATAACACCAGTCATTTGCTTACTCACCACTGAAAAATTTCTCCTGTAAAATACTCAAGTCTTCAACACCTGAGACAAAACGGACACAGCTGACATCTGAGCCTGCAACACAATCTCTTCAAAGTATAGTGTAGCAGAGCTCGTCGGGACATGCACCTCCGCTGCATACGAGTCCTGCATGCACCTGTGGACCACTAAAAGCCCGACTCTTCCCGGGCCTGTGTGAATCGGAATGCGCACCATGTAGCGGGAAAAGGAAAGACGCACCGAAATCAAAACCCAATCACAGACGATTGACCCCTTTACTCTCCTGTGAGTCATTCATTGAGGCGAAGTCCATCAAACATCAGTGACTGCACCATATCGCCTATACACAGTAGCCTGATCTCCATCCTTTTTTTTTTTTTTTTTTGCAAATAAACACAAATTCCCAGCTTCCTTTGATCTCCTACGCACGCAGGAAACATACAGTGTTTTTGCCGTTTTTTCTGTGGCACTCACCGAGCACTCCGGACGGCGTTAAGGACGTTTGCTGCTCCTGGTGGTTGTTGGTCCTGTCCTGCTGCTCGCTTGGCACCGTCCTCTCCATCCTCTCCCCTGCCCCGTCGCTGTCGTCGACGTCTGCGGTGCTGCTGCTGCTGCTGCTACTGTTTACAGTAGCGTCGGTATCAGCTGCTCCGGTGCCCTCCGATGGCATGGTGGTGTGCACAACTACTTCAGGTGGTGATGTGGCTGGAAGACCGGACTCTGTTGTTTATTGCATGGCCGCTGCATGTACAGGGAAAACCCTACTGGATCTGATAGATGAGGAGGAGGAGGAGGAGGAACATGATCATGGCATCTACACGTTACGCGCGCTAGTCGTGACTGGGTGGTGACGACACCGTTTAGGGAAACACCGCGCAGGCTGCAGGTCTGTGTGCACTAGCTGCACATGCAGGGCTGCAGGTGGTTCAGTCGCCCATGCCTTCAGGATAAAGCTGCCACTACTGTGCTACATGTCCCGTAATGACTTTTCACACATTTAGATCTTTTCTATTTGTCGAAAGGTGACGCCTAGTTTGACAGTTTTCGAAATATGAATAAACCGACATCGACAGGAACTGTATGTGAAAGGCCATTCATGCCATTAAATGCATATTTCATGCACATTGTAGAATGGTTGATATATTGCTTTTCATTTTAAATAATTGTGTCTAAGATTCAAAAGTAGCAGAGTCAGACCTGGTAGGGAGCCCATGGCAAAAACATTTGTTGTTAGGCTTTCTCTCCAGAGTTAGCCTAGATGAGGAGATCGATGCCACTCTCATGTCTGTGTGTTAAATATGAAGCTACAGCCGGCAGCCGGTTAGCTTAGCTTAGCACAAAGACTGGAAACAGGGGGAAACAGCTAGCCTGGCTCTGTCGGAACAAAACCCGCCTGCCAGCACCTCTAAAGCTTACTTAACATGTTATATCTCGTTTGTTTAATCTGCACACAAACTGAAGTGTAAAAACTTGTGGTTTTAATGTCACGAACAAATTAATAGCGGGTGCAGTGACTTCCTGGAGTTTCGGCTGGTTGCCTGGCATCCTCGCGTTTCTGTTTTTTTTTTTACAGTTCAGTCTTTGTACAGATTAAACAAACAAGATATAACATGTTAACAAGTGATCTTTACAGGTGCTGGTTGGACTGATAACCCTTGGACAGAGCCAGGCTAGCTGTTTCCCCCTGTTTCCAGTCTTTGTGCTAAGCTAAGCTAACCGGCTGGTCGCTGTAGCTTAGTATTTAACACACAGACATGAGAGTGGCATCTATCTCCTCATCTAACTCTCAGCAAAAAAAGTGAATAAGAATATTTCCCAAAATGTCAAACTATTCATTGATAATACAGTCGATAATATACCTCAGTGGTGTAAAAAAAAAACAAATGTGCAACTAATTCAATTACCAAAACCAACTGACATGCTGTGAACATGGGTTTTTAGGGGTCCTGGGGGTCTAGGGCCACGGGGGCAGTTTCCTGCGTTTCCTGGTTGGTAATCCAGCCTTGAATGTACTGTTCACTTTGTGTTTTACTCAGAACACAAGACAAAGCTTTATGTAAATATTCTGGTAAATATTCTAGTCAGGCAACATGTTAACTGATGTCTAAATGAATTACTCTATAAACATGCTATGTCAGCCAGTCTTTTTCCACAACTCTTGAAAACATTTTGAAAGGTAAACAGCTTCAAGAGTTTAATGAGAGTGTGGTTATAATACCATATGGTACTGTATTTAAATCTGCATGTCTCATTTTCCACCAACAACAAGAATAAAAACTCTTGTGTGGAGATGTTTTGCCCAACATGGAGAGAGACACTAATTTGATTTTTTTTGGGATCAATTATATATTCACACCTTCTGCTGGGGCCATCACCCAAAGGCTCGTCTATCAGCCTGTCACAGGTTCTGTGTACTGTCATGTCAACACACGGACAAATTCTCCCTCAGCTCTGTCTGTTGGAAGAGGGTGTTTTGTGTCTGTGTTTCACTGCTTCAAGCACAGCGAGCAGCGAAGATAGACAGAAGGGTAAATCACTGTGACTGAATTCTGATAACACCTCCAACACTACCATTATCCAATAAATCCAGCCTGTCTATAAGATATTTATGATGATGTTAACTTCATGCTTTGTAAATTGCTGAACCATTAGACCTGTAAAAAGAAGCAGAACCCGAAGGAAACAGAATTACACTTTCATTCATGAATTTCCCTCCAATTCCAGTATGGCAATACACTGCTGTGGACACTAGATGGAGGCAGTAGACAGTTTAATGCTTGAAGTCACCAGGGATAGGTCAGGCTGCTGCCACATAATTCAAATGCTAAACTACTTTATTATTACACGCACTGAAATTTAAAGACTATTATAGGACTCTCTGTTCTGTAATTTGAGCAAAAGTCTATTTTATTTATCTGGCCGAAAATTACAAATGTGTCTCAGATGGCTTTACAATCTTTACAACATATGACACCCTTGATTCAAATAAAACTCCACAAAACAATCCTTTAACAGGAAGAAAGGGAGTCCTCGGGAAGTGGTAAGGCACAGAAAGGTTTCAACGTTCTTGCTTCTCATAGATTATTGAGACAAATGTGGTGAAAATCTGTCTCAATAACGGTAAAATACACAGATCTGTCTTTCTGTAAGTTTATTCAAGACATTTGCAAATGGACTCCAAGCATACAGAACTCCGTCTCCACAGCAAAGAGCAGGAAAAAACTCTCTGTGTCTACTTCTTATACACAGTAAGTGAGCATATAAGGGAGGGGCTGTCACACAAATAGATAATTTGTTCGTAGCTCGAGTCCGTTACTTGTAGCTTTCTCACCTTGACTGAAGGTTCCAATTATCTAAGGGCCAGTCACTGTTTTTTAAAGAACACAAAGTGTCTAGTCACTGAACAAAGAGGATCTGAGTCAGCCAGTATTTTTACTTTCGACATGTAACAACAAAGCGTGGGACAAACATCAAGCAGTTTAAAATACTCTTTCCATTACACAAACAAATGCAAAAACAGTCTGATGGTTATTTCACATATTACGTTCTAAGGACAGATAACAGAAACAAATCATGTGACTGTAAAATGGTATAGAAAAATATGATCACAGCTCATCAGAGCCAGAAAAGACACAAAAAAGAAAGATACAGCTCTATCAATGTCTAAAAGACAGCTTTAACTGATACATGGACAAATCAAAAGCATGCCACTCTCGCATTGTGACACATCACTGGACCTTCCTGAAAGAATTGTAGGACTTTGGGCAGCCCTGCCTCTGTCAAAACCTGTTGTTTTTATACTTTATACCTGAAACTGCTGGAGTCAGATGACCTTCTAAATGGACCCCTAAGAATTTAAGAAATGATCACTTTTGAAATGATCGTGGGCTATTCCACAGAGCATGTCTCTTCATTTCACTTTCTGTTTTACTCAGAATAAAGAGACAACTGATAACCTCCAAATAATATGTTAACTACCAGGAAACAGAATAACTTTTGGTCTCACGCAAAATGATGTTATTTATTCATTATGAGCAAATATTTATTATTACGGAGTATGACAGGGTCAGAGGGTGGACATCTTCCTGCTGTGCCAGGTTTGTCCCATCACCTAAACTCGACCAAATGAGTTTAGCGGCTGTCAACACTTGTTTAGACTCACATTGTGCAATGACTCGTGTCTCTGCGTGGGCGTGAGGGACTGAAACCAAATAACTGCAGTGGCTTTAGCTCCGTTATTCTTTCTTAGCAGACTAGAGGATCAGTAATCTTCTCTATATCCCTGCCTGTGGTGTAGCAGCAGTAAGGCTCTCAGTATGTGATGGATAATCAATGACACAGATAAATAGGACATTGTTGCAGCTGGTCTGGGCTTACAGCAGCTCAGCTCATGATATCCACAATGTTTACAACAAATGACACTTGAGGAAAAAGTAATTTGTTTCTCAGTAAAGCCTCTTGTTTCCACTTTGTTTAGTTTTACGTTGGTACATACAGTAGGTACACATACAGATCAAGGGATAACAACATAATATAACATTTTAATATTATTCTTCACCACTAAAATGGTTTCTTTTTTCAGTGTATAGCGATATATATTTATTGTATTTGATCCCCTGACTTTTCAATCCAGTGCCATCATCAGGTCATAATTATAATTTACCCAATACTTTGATTTATGACCAAATCTAAAGAAAATCAGCCCATCAGCCCCAGCTGTACTGTGTTTAATGCTAATTAGCAAATGTCAGCATGCTAAAATGCTAAACTAAGATGGTGAATATGATAAACATTACACCTGCTAAACATCAGCATGTTAGCATTGTTATTGTGAGCATGTTAGCATTTAGCTCAAAGCCCCGCTGTACCTAAGTACAGACAGTTTTGATTCAAGGTTTTTAATTTACTTTTTTTGTTTATTACATTTATTAAATTAATTGTAATTGTTCACTTTGGCTGAAATATTCTACGCATGCAACAAAATGCTTGTAATCCCCTACAGCTGTGGAACATAAAAGAAAAATGGCAAAATAGAGTTGTGAAGTGGGAGGGACCGCTGGTTCCGGGGGTGTTTTTCTGTGTTTTTGTTCCTTCTGTATTCCCATTTTAATTTTTTTCTTTCAACAATATCCCCAATGTTGCTTAACATAGAAACACAGGACCCTACCGTGCTTTAGGTCCACCAGTTTCAGTTATTTTAACTGTATTTCTGAGAAATCATGTTTTATCCATCATTTTGGCATGGTGGGTGGCTCTAAATACTACAGTACCCATGAGCCTTAGCCGCTGTTGCCATGGAGAAGAATCCAGTCAAAGGCGTTAGTGTTAGCAAATTCGAAAAGCTTCGTAACGCGGCACCATAGCTGCTGAATTCAACCAAAGTTGACCCCAAAATCAAAAGTGAACTGATTTTAGATGAAGATTATAAAATCAGTTTTCTCAACAGCAGGTGATGGTTAACTCCCTCCCCACAAGCTTGTACCTTCTACTTTTATCAATGAACCAGATACTTTCTAGTCTCTCTCAGTTGTTAATATTTTGGACCGATCATTTAACCGAGAGCTGAGTGAACTGTGAGTTGTTGGGCTGTTTGTGGTACTGCAGTATATTGTTATGTTGACATCACGTGAGCAACTTTAGGACTGCAGGATTGTCCATAAAAGTGAGGGTACATTAGGTGTAGCTGCTCAAACACAGGTTACATGAAGTCAAACCCATCCTCTTTAAGCAATTAAACAGACCCATGTTTTCCTTTCTAGAACTTTTTTCGCAAAAAAAGGTCAAGGTGAAAGTCAGGGTCGCACTGAAGGACTTGAACACAAAAGGACATCAGTGCTGGGGTACATTTTCCCTCCCAGCTGTTTCCAGCGTTTACCTCACTCCCCATCAACACTACAGTATCTGAACAAGAGAAAGGGTTTTGCCCCCTGATGTCTTTACAAGCTTGGGCAGCCATGGGACTCAGGGAGGCCAGGCAAATAGGAAATGCAATTAGAAGTCACAGTAAAGTGGGAACATTAGCAGCCACAGACAAAAGAGGTCACAGTCCTGTAACCCCAGGTGAGGAAGGAGGTCGTAATAATAAGCACCCGGTCCCTTTCCTGCATCAGGAGGGGGTGGGGGGTTGGCGACAGGCTGCGACACAATGGCCCCAACTCTTCATCAGTGGTCTCTGTGCTGTCCACAATGCTGAGGATCAAGATCCCCAAAGAACAGCCAGCAAAGACTTTAATAATCTGTGAAAATGCCATTTAGCTTAAACTGACCATATTCTGGATGATCCAGATCCCATTGGCACATGTGGCCTAAATAATGACCTACTTGAAAAATAAGGACAAGTATGGAAAGACTAACAAATCATTGTTCACACCTTAGTTTAAGATAGTGCCCAATGTTGGCTTAAATACTTTTTCAGAATTATGAGAGAACATAGAGTTAAAAGTTTGACTTTTTTTTATCCAGAGTTGACAAGTTTTTCTCATGTGGCAAAATTACACTTTTATGCAGTGTTGCGGAATAATTGTTTATGACAATACTAAATGATCCTGTCAACAATTTTACAAGCCAGTTGTAAAACCTCCTCTTTGGACCTCTGTGTTGCACGATTACAAGCTGATATAGTACACCGGGTCCTTTTTAATAATCACACAAATAATTTAACTGTTGGGTTCAGCTATCAGCTTCAAAACAAGTGCCTCCCTCCTTCACTGCCTAATCTGTGTTGTGCACACTGTGTAACGTTTTACCAGAGTCATCTCACACAGTATAAAGCACTTAACCCGGTATGAGTTTAAAATAATTATAGTTACACAAAACTTTGTAATGAGATCCACTTAGTATTAAGGTCATAACCTTCACATTTTAAGTTCGGATACAATCAACTGCTTCAAAACCACTACCATTCTTAACACTTACTAAAAATGTCTTATTTACACTTTTATTTTGGTTGGTATTAATGTTGTAATTTCATATATTTTCATTGTTTGAACCTATTTTTGAATTGCTGAAACTATTCTGTGCTGTAGTGTGTCTTGTAGTACAGCAACCTGCAGTAAAACAGTTTGTAACTGAGTTACAGTTACATATAATATTGACATAATTAGAGTAATATTGTTACTTTTCTCTGATAAAATAAACAGAAGGGGGTTGTTGCATCCTCAAACCAACTCATAAAATGTAAGGTGGGAAAGTGGATACATTAATAATAATATTATTATTAATAATAATAACAATAATATATGTAAATATATGTATATATATGTGTATGTATCACTTATCAAAACAAAGTACAAAGTCAATGATAAAATGCATGAAGGGCAAAATGCTAAATTTAAGATTTAAAATAATAAACAAGTCTGATAAAAGTGTGTTTTTAGAAGAGACAGTTGTTGCCATTCAAACCCTGTTGAAGTCAGGCATTTGACTTCTGTCTGTAATTTATTCTAGAGTATATGGGGTAAAGAAACTTTAAATACAAATGAAATAATTCTGTACTAATAATTATTGTCTGCTCTGTCAGTTGAAACAATGGTCAATTGTGTTGTTTGTGTACAGGGAATAAAGAAATGACATGAGTCGACAGGAAAATGCACCGAGATGACAGGAAACGTGTTTGCACAGACCAGCATCACCATGATGATTTTCCAGTGAAGTAGTTTTAACACGTCCTGTCCTGTCTCAGTTAGTCTAATAAAGCGACTCCCAGAAGCATCCAACCATTCGACCTTTGATATCCTCACAGCTTCTCCTGCAGAAAGCTGCACATCCCAAATGTGGAAAAACACTTGATGTTAAACAAAGGAAATCCTTTAGACGGGAAAGTACTCTCCCTTTGCTCAAGTCTAAGTACTATATTTATTAATTGGCGCCAACACAATACACTTTTGGTTCTTGAATTAACAGTACGTTCCCATCCTTTCACAGTGCAACGAACAGGATGTTTGTCTGTTCTCATGACGGTTTGTTTCCCTGCTCCATTTTGGCTCCATGGTAATGTTGTATTGGTCCAAATTAAAGTAAATTTGCACTGAACTAATTCTATGATCCATGTCAATAATTCTCTATTACAGAGATGTAAGGAAAGTGCCATTCAAATCTCCCGATTGTTCAAACGTGGGGTATTTATTTCTACACACAAACAACCCAGTTTATATTTATCTATATTCATTTCTGTCTTTTGTTTTGTAAATCAAGCAATCACCAGAGATTAAAAATAAAATCTGACTGCTTCTGCTGTGTTTAGGTTTATTTTGGGAAAGGTCACCAGGTCGCACTCATCAGATACCAAGACAAGCTCCATCTTTCCCCCCTCGTGTGTTCTTTATAAGAGATATATTAGGATTTTATTTAGACTATGGATATCCGTGTTCTCTAAAGTTAAGTGATAGCACATTGTTTTTAACAACAGCATGTATACAAGAGCATTTCCAAAGGTTCCTCCCATCTGCCTACGCCGGCCTGCTGACAGGTTGGCAGGTAAATGTAAACATGCTGGAAGGATTATATCGCGTTGCCAGTAAATCTGGCCTGAAACATCACAGGAGGGGTTGGGGAGTCATTTGTAGACAATTAGCCACACAATAGGTGACGCACACAGGGACAAAGAGTTATTTCCGGGTGTGCATAGGGTAATATCTTAAATAGGTTTATTTACAAAGAAGAGACAGGAACAGTTGATGTGCTTACAATTAAACAAAGCTTTTATTTTTTCTGTATTTACAGTGTACAAATACAACATTTATTTATTCATGCTAAGTTGCATACTGATACAAATCATTAACACACAAAGTTCACATTTTACATTCCAAAGTGCAAAGGTTATTCAAATTACTTTTCTAAATTAATATTGAAGTATAAACTATCACAGTGTATAATATATGGTACATGTATTGATATACAATATGTGAACCATTTAGCTGTGCATAATAGATGCAGTGGAAGATAAATCTCCCACGTTTTGGTTTTTCTTGTGAAGATGGTCTAACCCAACATTCTTGAGAGATCTTGTTTCTCCCTGGAAAAAGAAAGAAAGAAAGAAAGAAAGAAAAATATTACATTATTTCTTGATGTGATGCTGATGAGTGGGTGCATCAAACTTAAAAACATCACAGCTTTTTGTTAAATGATAAGTTTGTGGATAGTGATATTCTATATTTGTCTTGTCAACAAATCCCATGAAATAAACCAAAACCAACAATGAATTTATCAAAGTCTGATTTAGCTTATTCCTTTGTGTCATATAGCTCAATGTTTGTGCAAAAAATTTGAAAAACACTTCAATGAGCCACACTGTTGGCATATGACATATTCCTTCATTGCAATGAACATGGGCACTGCAGTTTATTTTGAGTCAGTCCTGCATACACCGTCCTGCTGCTGTAAATACTCACTAGAGTACCAAATGTGTATTAATCTGCTGCTGAAAATAGTCTCCAACAAATGCACTATATTTACTTCAGTTTGAGTAACATTTGCTAAAAACTACAGTGCCCAGCTCTTTTAGAAAATCATTTAGCATTTTAAAAAAAGAAACTATATATTTGTGTCCTGTTTTTAAATATTTACATATCCAGTAGAAACCAGTGGGTTTGGGGCTGAGTGCCACAGACAGGGTGGGGAAATCAAAGTATTGAGAGATTAAATCATTTGTAGTTGGTTTTGGTTTTATCATGGTGTTTCTCATAATAACAAAAATACAGACTATCACCTCTGTGCACACACACTCTGTGTTCAGACTGCAACAAAAACAGCAGCATCACACTCAAAGTAAAGCTAATCTACTACTCACTCTGGGCCAGGGGGGTTGATGATGCGCTGCAGATCTTGAAGGTGCTGAGCAACGCTGACTGTTGGTTAAACATAAGGAAACAGTGATTTGTCATTACTTAACCATGATTTAAGTAAACAAGCTGCGGTTATGCTTTACAATACTAAAGAACTGCTAACAGTTAGCATTTCTTCTGAGGTTCTGCAAAGGCTACAAACATCAGAGCCATTCATTCCAAGTTTGATGAAGTTGTGGAATTATTATAATGAGTTTGGAATCAAATACATACTTTGAATACAGATGGATGGTTGTATGTAATATGCGACATATGTACTGTCATGGTTTATGCATGTATGTTGCATAACTCGTGATGTTTCTTTAAAGGGTCCGTTCACCCAAATTATCCATCTATTCATGCAGATAGCTATTATGTTAGATATCCATTATACCTGAGAATGAGGATGAATGGAATTTCGTTTGTGCTGCCCTAAGCATTGAAAATTTAAAATTACATTAAAAAAATTCAACAGTAGCTTGAGCCCCTGTTACTCTGGATCATCCACAGACCTCCCTGTCAACTATCCAGGAAAGACTATTTCTGGAAAGAGATGTTTCTGCTGAATCTTTTAATTCCAATTTTTCAACGCTTTAAGCACCACAAACACATTTCCATTCACCTCTGTTGTATTGGGTTTGGGGCAGAAATCTCTGAGATGGATTTCTTAAAACCTGGGCAAATAAATCTGCATGGCTAGATACCACAAGAGGTATGTGAGAAAATATGTTTTTTGTAATCTGGGTGAAGCATATCTTTACTTAACAAATGTCGCAGAATGTGAATAATAAATTACAGTCAACTGCAACTACTGCATTTATTTATTCTTACCTGGGCCACCTCCCTGTCCACTCGTCCTTCCTGCACCAAAGGATGATCCAGTTCCACCATTACTATTCCCACTTGATGTTCCTTTCCCTGTTGTTCCACTTCCTGTCTTACTTTGTCCTAAGTTACTGAGCCCAAACCAAGGAAATGCGGAGCTGCTTGACCCACTCTTACTTGTTGATCCAGTTGACCCAGAGGCTGATGGGCCTCTCCCACTCAGTGCTGGCTTATTTGAGCCTATCCCACTTGAGCTTGGATTTGACCCTGCTGATCCATAGCTTGGGAAAGCTGGCTTATTGAATCCTGACCCGGTGGAGCTACCTGACCCAGTCGGGAAGAGGGATGAGCTAGAAGAGCCTGCCCCAGTTGATCCTGGCTTATTGAATCCTGACCCAGTGGAGCTACCTGACCCAGTTGGGAAGAGGGATGAGAGGGATGAGCTTGAAGAGCCCGCCCCAGTTGATCCTGGCTTATTGAATCCTGACCCAGTGGAGCTACCTGACCCAGTCGGGAAGAGGGATGAGAGGGATGAGCTTGAAGAGCCCGCCCCAGTTGATCCTGGCTTATTGAATCCTGACCCAGTGGAGCTACCTGACCCAGTCGGGAAGAGGGATGAGAGGGATGAGCTTGAAGAGCCCGCCCCAGTTGATCCTGGCTTATTGAATCCTGACCCAGTGGAGCTACCTGACCCAGTCGGGAAGAGGGATGAGAGGGATGAGCTTGAAGAGCCCGCCCCAGTTGATCCTGGCTTATTGAATCCTGACCCAGTGGAGCTACCTGACCCAGTCGGGAAGAGGGATGAGAGGGATGAGCCAGAAGAGCCCGCCCCAGTTGATCCTGGCTTATTGAATCCTAACCCGGTGGAGCTACCTGACCCAGTCGAAAAGAGGGTTGAGCTTGAAGACCCCGCCCCTGGCTTATTGAATGCTCCACCACCACCAAAGGAGGCCCACCCAGGCTGACTCTGCGTGCCTGCCCCTGGAAATCCACCAAACCCTGTCTGAAATCAAATGAGAGCAATGTTAATATGGGAAAAGCTGATTCTAAAAACTGATTTCATTAACATTATATGATGCAACCAAACTATTTTGAATTGACACAAAACATGATTATATTGAATTATGTTTTTTAAGACGCAAACTCCTGATTCCTCAATTTGAAGAACATCATAGGGCTTCATGTCTAGGTTATACATTTGTCCTTACACAACAGCAGACACTTAACATAACAACTGACAGAAATATTTGCCCAGTTCTCACCCTCCTGCCCTCTTGTACTTTACTGGCAGACAATGTCCCTCCCCCACCTCCTCCTCTGCACTTAATCAGGCTGCTTTGATCTCATACATCTTATGTAAGGCCTTAAGATCTCAAAGCACTAAGATAAGGGCTTTGTCAGAATTTTAGTATTTCTATAGGTGTTATATAAGCAAATATATCTACATGGAGAGTATTATTGACAAAATAGCTGGAATTTGTGCGCAAAATGACCTAATTGCTACACAAATGTATGCACATCATTACATCTAACACGGTTTTGTAGTTAAAGTCAACAGATAAGCAAGATGACGATAACCTTTATATACTCATTACATTATACTATACAAGAGAATCTAGCATTCCTTTCCTGTAATATCTGCTGCTGCTGTCTACAGCTCGCAGTTAGTTCCCCGAGCGAAACTAAATGAATCACTGTTTTTGATACTCATTGTCTTTTCTCCTTTTAACTCCTTTAAGGGCAAACTGCTTCTCTACAAAAAACAATTATCATTGTTCAGAAGGTTTTACAAGATTGTTCTTGGTAAAGAAATTTAAATATTTAATCTTGAGAAATCTGAGTGTAACTTTGGTAATTAATGAACTTTGGTAAAGAATACAGAAAAAGCTCCGCTTCTGGCCCCTAGAGAACATGCTGCTGCTTACATCTCTGCAGAGCTTATAACATGTTCATGTAATCAGTCATGGCACTTGTTTTCTTACCCTCGACATGCAGGACATGTTGAGATGCTTGATTTGCTCTGTAAGGTGCTCAACCTCTTTAGTTTTATATTTGACATTGTTGACCAGGACGTCTATCTCTCCATTTAGTCTCATCTTGTCCATCAGGAGTCTCTCCTTGTCCTCATCATGTTTCTGCTGAAGCTTGTCGAAGTTCTGTTTGTGCTGCTGGATCAGGCCCGTGCGGTTCTGGCTGCACCAGCGGTAGTCCTCAGACAGTCGCCAGTTCTCTGCCTTCAGGCGGCTGTTCTCACCCTGGATGCCTGACACCTGTTCTCCCACACTGTTTAGGTAACGCTGGAACTTGTCCTCCACTTCGTTGGACAGGCTGGTGCAATTGGTGCGGATCTGCTCCAGGTGTTCCCTCTGTTTCGCACAGGTGAGCTGGAAGGCGATGTGTGTAGGGAAGAGGGAATCGATCTTATGCAGGAAAGCCTTGGTGACATTGGAGACGCCACTCAAGGACTGGGCAAAGTCATCTTTGCATTTTTGTCTATAGAAATCCACCTCCTTTTCATGTGTGGATTTGTCCCTCCTCAGACGGATGACCTCCAAGTTAATGTTGTCCCTGTCTTTGGCAATCTGGTCTATTTCCATCTTCATCCTCTGCCTTGTTTGCGTGAAGTTGGATTCCACAAGATCAAGCCTGGCTCTCAGCTGACCAGCCAGCAGCCCACAGTTACAGCCACCTGGAATTGCTTTTTAAGAAATAATGGCAGAAGAGAAAAGAAGTAGGGAATTGCATCTTTCTCTAAAACGTATTAACAGTTTCAACAAAATATGCGGCAGCTGTTTCGACTGCAGGTGAGGATTAGGGAGAATAACTTTTTTTGTTTATTGGATTATTTTTGGGTTTGCACTGAAAAACTGTCATACTTACGTGGTGTTAGGCATGGGCCAGAAATACCTGAGGCCTTGCATATCAACAACTCGGCAGTGCACTGTTGCTGTTAATGAAAGAAAAGCCATTGGTGTTTCAGTGATTTGTTCTAGACCAGTTGTGAAATGTAGACAAACAGGAGAAATAATTGATCATTTACAGTTTACCTCACTCATTAGCCAAGGTTAGTATGTTTACACTGTATTACAAATATTCTGAAGTGGTGCTTTGAAGCACAATAATTATAATACCAATAATCTGTTGTGTTGGCTCTTGTTCTAAAAGCTATAAAGTAATATCTCAGAACTACATTTTACAATCCTATTTATTGAAAAACGCATTTGAAACTAGTATGACACGTTAGAGCTCTTTAGATCACTGAAGCACCAACTTCACCAACTTCTTATCTGCTGAGGCTCAACTTGATTAAAGCATTGCAGGTATATTAATGGGTATTTTCCTTTCATCTTCACTTACACTACCAAAACTCATACTGACACAAACATATCCACACCTTAATTTCTATGGCTGTTTAATTCCAAATAAGACGTTGAGGTTTAATCACACATTAAAACACTCAGTCATACTAAAGACAGGAACTTGCATGTTATAATCAAAAGGCTTAGCTCAGTTTCTCACCAGCCTCCTTTCGATATCTTGGATAAGGACCACTGAGATGTTTGTGAAGTAGCGCAACTTGGCAAGGTCATAGTCAATACCGGCCTTTTCAATCAGGGTGGCGTTGAGTAAGTTGGTCAGGTTCTTCCTCTGCTGCCTCAGGGCGACATTCTCTATGGAGAGTCGGCTGAAGCTCTCCTCCAGGTCGTGGATGCGTGATGTGGACGCTGAGTCCTGATTCTTACCGTAGATCAGAAAGAGCACCAGGCTAACTATGATAAGAGACTGAATGAGCGAAGAGAAGAAGAAGACGATGCGCATGTAGTAGCCGCAGCTCTTGCCCTTTGAGCGGTACTGCATCTTCTTTTGGGCCTCTGGGCTGTATTTGGAGACCTCGGAGTAGCCACTGCTATACATAGGTACTGATGGCCAAAGGACGGTCAGAGAGAAGTAGTATATAGTACAGTCCAAGGCTTGAGGGTTACTATGAGCGGCCAGACAAGTTCAAACAAGGTTCATCCCTAAATCAGAAGACAGACACGTTCCTCCCGAGCACTCGGCAAGCCAAATGAACAGATGAGACAATGCTGAATTATTTCAGACCAGCCAGCAGATTTCACAGTCCATTTCTTGTAAAGCTTATGCCCCTTCCTCTAACAAAGTCCAACACACTACAGACGTGGGCCAGACGTTTCCTCTCTGCAGCGTTGATAGCACGAGAATTGATCAGATTGTGGGTGAGGTGTAAACATGAGTAGGAATTTATAAACTCCTCTGGCCACACACTTCCCATGATAAGTCCCCTCCCTCCATAAGGCATCTCCTTGCTCCACTGGCTGCCCCTGCCGACGCAAAGGTTGTCAACACACACACACAGCCAGTATGCATGCATGTACAGTACAAGATTGCATGTACAGTACAAGACCAACCCACACACACACACACACACACACACTCCCACACGTTTTTTTGACGTTTGTGTTTAACACATTAAGCCATTTCAAAATGTTTGTGCTCCTTGTCACAGCAAAAAGACAAGATTTTAGACTTCTTCACCATACAATCTAATTTCATGAGCATTTTGTGTTGAGCAGATTAGTATGAAGCTTTAAAGTGTCTCAATTTGGTGTTATTGATTAGGTGTACATTTATATTGACAACACCTTCTGTTTTCTATTGCGGAAACCAACAGGCCATAACGACCTCACCGGACTCACTGTGTGTAGCTTCTCCATAAATGTGCCATAACCATTTTTATGGGATCATGAACAGTGTTTTCCGGTGCACAGCAGGCCAGGAGGACAATGGCTCTTCTGACGTTCTCGTTCAGTGGCTCTTTGATGCCGCGAGTCTCAGTCCAACATAATGACGTGGGTAAGCTGCCCTCTGTCTTGTAGGACACACACTCACACTCACACACACACACAGACTCTCAATTTAAAATGAAATACAAGAGCCTGACAGTAACAGGCAGAACTTTTTCCTGCCAGGCATTGTTGACGTGCCAGGCCTCATCTTGACAGGAAGCAGTAATTCATAGAGGAACTGTTGATGGCCAAACCTGCAGCAACTTTTAGGACAAGATCCCAGATAAAAGGCACCAACAAACGCAGGATATCAGAGACAAATATGAGACATAAACAGTCACAGTGTTGATTTAATTGAGATTGAAGTGGGTTGTTTTTATCTTCACTTGTAAACACCGGATATGGAAGGTTGTTTTGTTGGGGGTGGGGTGGGGGTGGGGGGGGGGGGTCAACCTGGCTGACACAGCGCTTATAAATCAGTAAGAAAGGCTTGTTGCATAATTTATACGCCTCACTAATGCTTTAAAAATAAAAATATTATTTTTATATATAGAGAGAGAGGGCAGTCCACTCAGCTTTACTAATGTCCAGCAGACTTAACACTGAGCATGAAATAAAAATAATTTAAGTTTACTCATGTCTGTTTTATGGTTTTGTAAAAGACTGTCACTGTATGCATGAATTACAATGACATACATGATATACATGATAACAAATCCTATATTTTGGTGAAAACCGTCTGACTTTAAGTGTAGCCCAAAATCTTCAGTGCAGTTTGACAAGGAGTTGACTGTCAGATAGTGAAACAGAGGTTCATGTATAATAAGCCTTTTAGGCCAATGCAAATTACGAGAAATAAATAAAGTTAAAGGAATAGTTCAATATTTTGGATAATACGCATAGCTGCTTTTATGTCGAGAGTTAGATAAGAAGATTGATGCCACTCTCATGGCTGTAAGCTAAATATGAAGCTGCAGCCAGCAGCCAGATAGCTTAGCTTTGAATAAAGACTGGAAACAGGGGGAAAGAGCTTGTCTGGCTCTGTCCAAAGGTAACTAAATCCGCCTACCAGCATCTCTAAAGCTCACTAGTTAACATGTTATATCATGTTTGTTTACTCAGTACAAAAACTGAAGAGTAAAAATACCTGGCAACTTCAACGACAAGACTCCAGACTAGCTGTTTCCTGTTTCCAATCTTTACGCTATGCTTAGCTAACCAGCTGCTGGCTGTAGTGTCATATCTACCGGACAGACATGACAGTGGTATCAATTTACTCATCTCTCAACTCTCAGCATGAAAGCAAATAAGCAAATTTCCGAAAATGTTGAACTATACTTTAAAAAGTAACATTATAACATTGTTAGATTCTAAAAAAATAAAATAATAATAAAAGAAGAGAACAGATTCAGGCTTGCTTCACTGTGGAGAGCAAAGACGTGCTGCTTTCATATCTCAACATCTCTGCTTCAGTCTATCCAGTCATTAAATCAATAAACCTGCACAACATGGAACTGTAATCGCCTGTCTTACACGTTGAGCTACTTCCAAAAACAAGAAGGAGTATGATCAAAGGTTTATTGGTGTGTCTGGAACAGATATATCCAGCATAGAAAGGATATAAGTGTATCCTGTGTAAAGGGTGGCAGCACTTAAATTCTGCAGAACACCAACTGTGCTCTCCTGCACTTTGAGATGGAAACTTCTAACAATGTGTGCCTCTGTATGCTCTGCTGCTTTGAAAATGGTGTTAAAGGATCAATTAACTCAAATTACAAAAATACATATTCACACACTTACTCCTAGTGGTGCTTAGCCGTGCAGATAGATGTGGTTTAATGTGCTGAGGTTTTGTGATTTCTGCCTCTGAAACATATGGAGCCACCTCAATTAAATGAGAAAGGTGAATGGAGTTCTGTTTGTGCTAAATCTTTAAAGGCATGTGAAAATCCAAGACTACAAGTCTGCATCAACTTGAGTTTAAAATGATCTCATTTATAATTCATATAAATGGTTCCACAAGTTTATTCCCCCAACAGCGACAGACGTCTTATGAAAGAGCACCTTACAATTACTAATAGATGAACCCCATGTTACTGCCGCAGAAACCCTGAAAGGTTACACCATGTCACTAAACACCTTTATTAATATTAGAAAAGTCAATAAAATGATCAAAACGTCTTCAGAACATGGCAGCAGTGAGATCATATCAACTTCATATCAAAAATGTTTAATTGCACGATTAAATGTAATTTTAAGAAGCTTGATAATAGCAGAATCTGTTCGTGAGCAAGACTTTTTGTTAGAAATTAAAGTTCCAGTGAAAAGTGTTTATCCAAACCACACAAATACTGTTTATCTCTTTGCCCAAAAACTGTTATCAAAAGCTGCCCATGTGGGTGTAAAACAGCCTAATTTGGCAGAACCTCATGGGTGAACAAGCCAAAGCTGCACCACTCCCACACACCACCCAGCTACTGTAGGTGTGTAGCATCTGCTCGTGTAGCTGAGGTCACGCAGTTTTAACAGTTTTTGGAGGGGCCTCTGGGGGGTCACAGATTACACCCTATACTGGGTCAGGTGGTGAAGGAACAGAGCTCTATTGTGTTGGCAGTGTTTAGGGTATGAAACATTCTGTTAGACACAAAGCAAACTGAAGAGTGTTTACAGGAATGGTTTCCTGTCAGCTGAACGAGTCTGTTGAGATGGTCTTGCCCTGGTTTGGGTGCTCTTTGTTCAGCATGAACTAGATGTTACTGACGTTACAGGCTTGTGTCATCATACATATTTAACCAACTGCTTTAACAAAGTCGTTTCGGGGGGTGTGAGGTGGCCAAAAAGAAAGTATTACAATGCGTTTATTGTTTTCTTTGAAACTTGAAGACTGGACTCCAAAGTCACTCAAGTGAACCACACACTGCACTCCATTATGTTCATGTTTCTTGAATTTAAATACAACATAAACCCACCCAACATCCACTGAGGTTCCACTGAGATCAGCTTGTGTTGGCTTAAAATGCAGAATACTACTGTTTTGAATGAGCAACATAAAATATGGAAGTTCAATTTCTCATTGACACAATGAAGCCTTGTGGGTATAACGGGCTTAAATACTCTATTCTTAATTTATTTGAATTTTATTAAGAACTCCATGAACATTAACATAATTGTCTTATAAATTCAGTGTAATGGCATATATTGTTTAGATCTCAGACAATAGAACAAAACTGAAAAATCACAACACTTTTATGCAACCATATGGTGGTGGCAAAGTACATGGCTCTTTTCAGCACTTCCTCCACACACTCCATATTCAATATTACAAAACAGTTTGTAACTGGTGAAATACACAAAGATACTAAATATAAGAATTTTGGCATTCTTTTGTATTTTTTTGGTATATGTTGGAACATAAACTATTTTTTTAAACATTAAACTAAACAAGTAAGAAAATCTAAAAGCTGCTGATGTATCAGATGGCTAGATAATGTAATAAGGGTAGAAGGGTTTTGGGTTTAAACTGATTATACTGTTTTAAAATTTGAATCATGTATACTATGTGCATGAACACAAGAAACCCTGTTATTGGAGGAAGACAGGCAACTGCTGTCACTGGGTTACTGTAAAACTCACGTTTACATGGTCAGTAATCAGAATTTAGTTATTGGAAACAAGACTGGCGTATTTTAAGTAATAATAATAATGATAGTAATGATATAACATTTGGACTCATGGCACAGTGAGAGGACAGTCTCAGTATTCAAGACACACACACACACACACACACACACACACACACACACACACTCACGTGCACAGTTATTAATTGTCATGGAACACTGACACTTAGTGGGGAATCAATATAACTGCAGCTGAAGATCGCCTCCTTGCTCGATTTATCAATAAATGTAGTCAATCAACTAGAAGATTTCAGAAGTAAATGATCCTTAAGTAAAGCAGTGAAATTGTACAATAGTACATGGGACACAAGATAAACAGCTGTGCAGGATACACCAAGTTAAAATGTTTTATTTGACTTATTTATGGCTTTTACTGTTACTGGTCTGATTATTTGTATTCAATATTTGATGGACTGAGTCTCACATGTTTTCAATGCTCCTGAATTGTTTAACTAACAATTATCCTAACTAACTAACCTAGAATCCGGCTGAAATGTGTATTTTTAGTTATTACTTTCCTACGTAGTTGGTGTATTTGTATTTTAAGTAGCAGGCCAAGGTTAACCAGTGTCCAGCAAAGTAAATTGTATTTCTCAAAGGAAAAGGTCGGCATTTTGGGAAATACCCTTATTCACATTCTTGCCAAGAGCTAGGTGAGAAGATCAGTACCACTGGAGCCGGCAGCCGGTTAGCTTAGCTTAGCACAAAGACTGGAAACTGGTGGGGAAACAGTTAGCCTGGCTCTGTCAAGGTAACCTACCAGCACCTCTAAAGTTCACTAATTAACACGTTATGTCTTGTTTGTTTAATTTGTACAGAAACTGAAGTGTAAAAACGAGAAGTTGTACATTTACGGTCTTTCTTGGCCATGCGCAGCAACTTCCTGTTGTTTTTTTTGTTCCCTTTGGACGGAGCCAAGCTAGCGATTTCCTCCTGTTTCCAGTTTTTATGCTAAGCTAAGCTAAGCTAAGCTAAGCGTCTCCTGGCTGTAGCTTCATTTTGGTTTCATATGACAGTGGTATTGCTCCTCTCATCTAACTCTTGGTTCTCACTAATTAACACGTTTTATATTTGTCTGCACTATTTGTTGGCTGGGAGCAGTAATTTCCTGGAATTTCTGATGGTTGCCTAGCAACTGCTCCCTAAGTGTATTTCCTACAATGTCTAACTATTCCTTTAACAAAAAACAAATATTTGGGAAATAATCCAATTTCTGTGTTTTCTATTTACTCCAGCACTTCCCACTCCACCGGCCTGCCATATTGGTCTACCTGCTATTACAAAACAACAAGCTTCCTAATGATAATAAACCTGACTAACCCGTGGAATCACACCATGAGGTTTCCCTCCAGAGATGTCTGGCTAATTGGTAACTTGCTCTGAAGGATCTGGTTACCTATATCACAACCGTGTGCTATATCAAGTGGCTAGCCTGAAGAAAGAGGTCTCTGTTACTGAGAGATGGGAAGTGGTAAATACCTGAGACGACCACCAGACTGAACAGAGACAAATAAACAATGTGGTGCTAAATAACTGCACGTGCAGAGTTTGTGTTAAGTGGAGAAAGAGAGTGGAAATGCCTTCTCTTGTTATCTGCGCCTCTGAGTGGGCAACACCCCATCGGCCGAATTTAAATGATAATGTATCCGCTTCGGTGGGGTTAAAAAATTCAGACAGACACTCATTTATCATGACAATGCATGATGATATCAAAGCCAGAATTGTTCAAATGAATTTTCTCAACAGGCACTGTGATGTGCAATCCTCTCAGATCATTTATTCAGGCTCAAATTTAATTTAAAAATGAAAGACTAGCTGTGACCAGTGGCTCCTGTGGTGATGTGATAAGAGAGACTGCAGCTTTCATATCAAAGAAATTCTCCCTCATACTGTATTTATCTGCTTTTTTCAATTTTTCCCGCTGAGCCAAGAGGCAGCTGGGGCATTAATGGGTAAAATAAGGAGGATTTGAGTCGTAATGATGTGACGTACAGTGGCTTTCTGCATGTTCCCATCAGGCACCTCTCATCAGAGGTGGCTGAAAAGGCCAAATGATGAATCCCTGAGAGTTAATCCCCCCTCTTCTCTCTGTGTCCTCAGCCCAGCAGATGTTTTCCCTTTGACCCGCACAAAAGGCCTCTGTTTTTGTTTCCAGGCTTGTCCATTCCTCAGAGGTCACAGGTCACTCTGGTCTCAGGGTGAAGCTGTCACTGCAAGTCTAAACATTTAACAGCCATCAGAGCGTGATGAAAACGCAGAAGGCTGCAAAGACGCCTCATGATTACTTTAAGTAAAGACCTACTTTCCATATGCTGCTGCGGCTGAGAGTACACCAACACCCCGAGATTGAATTACAGTGGTTGCTGGGGATGCCTCGGGGAGAGCTAGCCTAACTTTAGACACTTAGAGACGCAAGGGGTGGATGGTCATATTTGTTATGGGAGGGTCCTCTGTAACAGACCTTAAAGGTTAACTTAAATGGTTAAAATGTTAACTGAAAGGGTGGGGTTTAATGACCCACTCTGTAATCTCAATGTTAAAAAAAGTCTGACAATTTAAAGCCAAAGAAAACTAAGAATTATTTTAAATTTGACTGACAGGGCTACTGATAGGATTTCTGAAGTGGATTACAAGGTTTAAAAAAGGTGGGTTGCACACAAACGAAACAGAAACTTTATTAATGTTTTTTTATGCCCTAAAAAGGTTTAATTACACAAAACTGGGGTCTCTTCCAAGAAACACATTTACTCTGTGTTGAGTAATCTGGAAAACCCAGAACCTCCTCTACTCTCAAACATCATCTGATGCAAAAATATACTTGTATGGTCAAACAAAATTCTAACTGAAACATTTGAGTTGCCCATCAACATGTGCGAAATTTGTGTGATGTGTGGAGTCAGAAATGTAAAATTAATGTATGGCTAGCTGGTTTTAGAGCAAACACCTCCCTTAAGGTATGGCTGAGTCCTCCTAGGGGTCAGACAGCTGACCAAAGGCCAAAAGCCCTTTTAAACAGCAAGGTTATCCATTGAACTGTAAACCAGCTGCCTGACACAGGCTCACGATGTGAAAGAAAAGACTCTTTAGATATACACCAACTCTTTAGATATACACCAATAGACCGGAAGGTCACATGCTATGATCCCAATCAGGCATGCTCAACCTCAAACAAGGATTTCAAATTACAGCCATGACTTGTTAATTATATTCCTCCTATTCCACAACAAACTTGGAGACTTTTCACCCCAATAAAGCAAGACACTGTCAGCTGAACAAAGACATAAAGTTTGAACAATGACAAGTTAAGCTGAGAGCTATGGATACATCACAAGGTTGATGTTGCTCCAGTCACAAACTGTTGGCAACATATTTTTCAGAAAGGTAGAACGTTTCAAAAGAACAATAGCATCAAGGCCTCATCATGAAGGCGGAGGTATAGAGTCAATAAATTCAGACCTTCTGGTAGAGACATGGACAAACATGGTGGTGCATACAAATGTGTGTGTGTACCTGCTGTAGTGTAGAATTGTTTTCTTATTTACGCTCACTGCTGGTGGTGCATGAAGACTCAACAGGTGCGTGTAAGCTTGGCAAACCAGAAATAGAAGTGACCTAAAATGGCTGCAGTAAACGAAACCAGTGAGGCGCTGTGAGGATTTAGCTTGGTCGTCAAAATCGCAGAAACCCAAACTAGCTCAGGTTCCTTTTTTAAAATTTTTCTAGGGTTTAATTACAGTGTAGAGACTAGATTAGATTTCCAACAAATTGGGGACTGATCAGAGTTTCGTATCAATCATGTGCTAAACTACTTAGTGGTTGGCTGAAGGCTGAAACATACCATCAGTTGCCAGTTTATTAGGTACATCTAGCTAAAACTAATGCAGTCTGATAGCCATGCAATAAATCCTATTTTCAGTAAGGTTATAATGTTAGTCTACCCTCACTGATATAAAGGGGTTGGACAAAAGTTCATGTCCTTCATACATTTTTAGCTAGGTGTACCTAATAAACTGGCGTATACTTCTGTAAGGACAAAGTTTATGTACAATATACTCTGAATTACATGATTTTTAATGTTGTGCTTGTGTTAAAATTTGTTTTCAGGGTTTAAAACCGGTTTACTTCTAGGTGTTTATCCTTTGTATGGAGACCCACACATATTCAGTTTAAAATATTTGATCATTTAAGCACAAAATTAGATATTAGTTAAAAAAGCTAAAAATATTCATTAGTGCCCCCAAATTATTAAATCTTCAAATCGCTCAAGTTAAGATGATAGTTAAGTTACTGTAGCAGGAACTGAAGTTACCCATTATTGTGGTTAGTCCGGTCAGTTAGTAGGAGTGTTAGCTGCTCCTAGCTATATTTTCTTCTACAGATGCCCTCAAATTGTTGAAAAACTTCCCTCAGATTAACAGCATTAATCTTTCACGTTTTCATACCATTTTGAGGATACACTGACTTTTTGCTGGCCAGCCTTGGCTGCTAGCTGCACGTCACTGAGCATCAACCTGTCCGGTCATCTGGTTGGGTCAGTTGGGTTTAATGTAGTTTTATTTTGATTTCAGATGTGAGATACATAGATACACTTTTGTTGGCGGTTACACACAAAGCTGTTTGCTTTGACATCCATTTATTTAGGGCTTATTTATTTGAGGGAACACACTGCTAATGTGTGTGTAGGAGATGTTAAACTTTGCTCACAAATTATTCATTTGAGAATCTGATGGTGTAAAAATCATAAGTGGTCAGCCAAGTTTTACTAGTGGCCGAGTGTGGTACTGCAACTAATACGAAATAAAATGTGGCCCAGAAAACTTTTTTTTTTTTTTCATAGGCCCGTGTTATAAAAGACATCTTAAAATGATTTAATATGTTTGGCCAAAGAGAGTTTTTGAACCATCTGTGCTTCAGTGTCAGCTGTCTCTGTGTGCGTAATACTGTATATCTGTTGGGCTGGCAGCCTGGCAGACATCTTTGCAGTCTTGCATTTTCTAGATTCCTCGATGGGAGCTACCACATTCCTGACTGCCGGTTCAAAGGTCACGTCACTCCTGCCCCCAGGGGTATATCTCAAACAGACGCACACACTAAAGTGGAAATGATAGACATCTACAGCATCTCTTTGAATCTATAGTTTATCATACTTTTTCTCCCTTACATGTGAAATATCAGTCTGTTCAAATGCTATTTAAATCTAATCTAAATTACTAAATTATTGACAATATTCTTGTAGTTTTGCAAAGACAGGTATAATTTATACCAATGTAAGAATCCTCTATTGAAAATGTTCCATTTGATATGCGGTAGAAAGCCGAGGGGAGCCTTTTAAAGCTGATGGTTAAGACAGAAAGTTTAGGAATGTGCCATTGCCATGTTATGATGGCAACATGCTGCCATTTGGTGAGATAAGGCTAAACCAACATGTTTGACAACATAGAAGAAGTCCAGTATCCAGGGGCTGAAATCCACAGAAGCACTGAAACAGAGTTAAGACAAGATTAGGCAAACCTAGTGTCAGTGTGATGGCATTGCTTTTGACACAGTCACTGCAAAAAAAAACCCCAAAAAAAACAAAAACAGGTAATTGGATTATATATTCAAATATTACACAAAAGTGACTCAAAAAGTTAGAATTAAATGAACACTGAGCTGATATCTACTGTTAAAAAACAAACAATAAATAGAACTCAAATGTTCTGTTTCTTAGGTACAAAACTATTGATTAACAGCTCTGTGGATATCGAATCTCTTACACACACACAAAGACACGCACACACACACACTCCTTTACAAGCACCCTTTATTTGACAAGCCTAATCTTTCTCAACACAAGTGACAATAAGCAGGCACAGCGGCCTAATTAAAGAGACTTTCATTCAAATTAACACACACACACTCTCTCTCACACACACACACACACACACACACACACACACACAACCCTCTGATGACCCATTAGCTACACAATGACCACGACAATGCTCCTCTGTCACACACACATTCGGTTCTCCAGGGGGTAAAGCTGGGTTTAGATTTAGGAATGCCATAAAAGTGTCCGTGGGGGGGGGGGAAATGCCTTCAAAATCTCTGTAAACGCTCTAGATAAGACAACAGGTTGCATATAGTGAATCTAATCTTGCCATATCTGTGACCCCCCCCCCAAAGAACTGCACATTTACAAGCAGATTCATCACTTATCTCTTAAAGCTCTTATCCGGGGTCGCTGTGTGTCGTCCTCCGCCCCTTTATCTGCATTTGACCCTGGGCTTTTTTAGCGCGGCAGGGGTGCGAAAGTCAGTTTGACCTCTTGGGGTAACCTCGAACACAAATCACTGTGTGCTCCACAAAGCGCTGAGACAGAGGGCCTTGAGCAAATGAGCAATGACCACAAAATGGTAACCTTTATTTCCAGCACAAAAAGCAGGTTCTCAGGCCGGCTGCTCGCACGTATGCAAGATCAAAGTGTGTTGTTCAAGTGCGAGAGATATATCCTCCCTTTGATTAGTAAAAGTTCACCTCGCTGCAGCTTTGCTTGGCCTCTTAAATCGTGTAGAAACTTTCAGAGGCAACATTTGATTGCTTTCTAAAAGACAAAGGGCAAGCAGGAGATCGGCTTGCTTGTATTTGTTGCAGGGCTTCAGGGTAATCTGGTATTGTCGAGGTGGTTTTTGAGGCCTTGGGGGTCATGCTCTCTGCATCTCTGAGGAGAGATCCTCCACATCCTTCCTGTGTGTGTGTTTGTGTATGTGTGTGTGTGTGTGCATGCTGGCCCACACAGCCCACTCTCTTTGCTCTTTGACTCCAATGACCATATAAGGCGGCCAGCACCATGGTAACCGCAGGGCTTGAATAGCAGTGTCAAATCCCTGGGAGCACGCACACACACACACACACACACACACACACACACACACACACAGACTGCCCCCTCCCCCTCTGCACACAGTCTTGCTCCCTCCCTCCCTCGCTTTGCTTGATCTCTCTCTCTCTCAAACACACACAAATAGGTTGGAGGAAAACAGACAGACAAGAGGAAAGAGGGGCGAGGAGGAAAAAAAAGAAGAAGCAAACGTTGAGAAATCCAGCCTGTCTCGGGCTGTGGCCATCTTCTTGAATCATAATTTGATTTGTGGACTGTGAGAGAGAAAGAGGGGGAAGAGGAGCAACCGTCCCCTCCACCCCCCACCTCTTGTTCGCCTGAGCCATAGGGAAAGGCTTCACACACACACACACACCCCGACGGAAAGCAGCACACAGGGCTAGGCCGCAAGTCATTAGTTCTTGGTGGGCAAGCACTGACAAAAGGCTGGAGACAGAAGCCCGCATGAGTGCCTGGACAGCAACCACAGGAACTATGGAGGGCTGAGCTGACGGAGGCGCTCCTGCCATTCTTGATTGTTTTGTTTTGTTTTTTTGTTTTTTGGAAGGAAGAAGCAGCACAGAGGATACTGTCACAACCGAGCGCTCGTGCTACAACAAGCAGGGGAAGAGGGACCACTTCCTTGTGTCGAGGATCTGCTTGTGTTGTGTATTTTGGAGGCAATCAGCGCAGGCAGTCCACGTCGCCTCGTCTGCCGCTGCAGCTGCCGCAGCTGGCGGCGCCTCGACGAAGAAGCCCACGGCCACATGAAAGTGATGTTGTTGTTGCTGTGGGGACATCAACTTGTTTTGCTTGATCTGGAGCGTCTTCGTTGTGGGCCACAATGCTGCCGCTGAGAGGTTTACAGCAGAATAGGGGAGATGTGTCTGCAGCCTCGCTGGATGGAGGGAAGATCTAGAGCGAGAAAAGGATTTATTTTCCAGTGAGGGAAGCCACAGACACAGCACATTAAGGTAAGCTTTGGCATCATTTCTAGAAGGATTTAGAGGTGAACATTTGGGTAGACAGCCGCCTTATATGAGGAATAATCTGAGCGAGCAAAGACAAATTCAGTGTAAGGGGTACTTTAAGAGGGGTGGTCAAAGCCTCCCCAGGCATGTGCTAAGGCGAGCTACACTGAGGTCCTTTTTCAGCCATTACTGTTGCTACAGAGACAGAGCTGGGAGTGTATGTGAGAGTGGAGAAGAGAACAGTATGTGGGGCTGTGCGTGTGGTAGAGGGGATTTTCACCTTTCACGCCATTTGCTCACAAATCGTTCTGCCTATGCTCTCTTTTAAGGAGAACCGTGTGTTTGACTCATTGTTTCCTGTGAAATGTTCCTCGGCTGAAGCGTGACACCGTTCGACCGGGCTTCCCTTTCACCATCTCAGGAATTGGTCCGAAGGAAGAAAAAAAAAAGGAGGACAAAACAACACACTGTGGCTACCAGTTACCAGATAAAGGGAGAAGAAAAGAGGGGCGCATTAAACCCACAAGCATGCAAAACTAAAAGTTGCCACACTGAGACTGTTTCCAGGTCATAGTGGAGTGGGAGGAGACAGAACTGCTCTTGTTTTTTCTGCCAAACACCCTCCTCCTCAATGCTGTCCCCCCCCCCCACATTGACATCTGCTTGTTTAGCCTGAGGACTGTTTTTTTTTTTTTTTTTCCCCCTCTCAGTTCTGCCATTATATGCTCAATAATCAAGAGACTTAATTAACAAATGAGAGCACAGGCAAGCAGAAAATAGTGATTCTCTCCAGGTGAGAGGAAACACACAATCTGGACTTTTGATGTTTGTGTTACCTTGACAGCAACCAGAGATCTTGGCTGCCTGTCCCATTTTCTTCTGCGGTGGTTCGGTAACCAAGCGATGGCCATGGTGAGTGGGGGCTGGGGAGATCCCAATGGGGGCACAAACGGGTTGGGGGACAAGAGCTACCTGAGGGGTGAGGAGGAGGACGGCTCTCCCCAGGCGGGGGGCAGCGACATGGAGGCCGGAGACGATGACAAGGCGTGCGTGGTGGACTGCGTGGTGTGCGGGGACAAGTCCAGCGGGAAACACTACGGCGTCTTCACCTGCGAGGGCTGCAAGAGCTTCTTCAAGAGGAGCGTCAGACGCAACCTCAGCTACACATGCAGGTGAGAGAGGGGCATTGTGGGTAATGTTGTTGATTAATCATATTCTGATAAAAGCCCTGCTGGAAGCTGAAAACGTACGAAGCTACGTAAGTTACAGCGACACATGGTTATGTATTGATAGATGATAATATACAACATGAGTCATAAACATAAACACACGGCTGCTGTCTCTCTAACTGTTCTAACAACATGTTGAGTTTTGTGCCAGTGTTAATGAAATGCTTATTTTAGTTTTCATTTCAGTTTTTCTATTTAGTGGAAATTATTTTTCAAACAAAGGGGTGCTACATTCCTGAATGAATGATGCATAATGATACTTGACTTTTGCGCAGAGCTGTTGCAGCCACACAAAGCAATGTGTGAAAAATGTCATACAAGAAACCAAAAACACCTACAGTATTAAAGGTGTCTCTATACTACAGCTGAAACAGTTAATCAGTTAGTCGATCAACAGTCATTTGAGTACATTTTTCAAGCTAACATCGAACCGGCATCGTCCAGCTTCTCAAATGTGAGAATTTTCAGCTTCTTTTTTTGGTCTTGTATGATAGTACACTGAATATCTTTGCGTTTTGGACTCCTGCTTAAATAAAACAAAAACAAAAAAATTTAATAACCCTTCAGCCTTTAGCTCCATGAAAATTGTTATTTTTCACTATTCTCAGTCACATTTTACTGATTAAACAATTAATCGAGCAAAAAGTGGCAAATAAATCGATAATGAGAACAAAGTTGCAGCCCTACTTTGCGATAATGTTTGTGAAGCATGTCATACATAGAAGCACAAATAAAGGCGTCTCTGTAATCTAGAAGTATATCCACATCCAATTTGTTAAAGTTAAACAAAGACATCCATTGTTATTAATTATAGAGCGATAAAGTAAAAATAGTATGTAATTTTGTACTATTTGTACAAATTTGTACTATTTACTGTAAATGACTCACCACACACAATTTTAGTTCAATAATTACAATCTTGAGTTTAAGGCTGCAACTAACGGTTATTTTCATCATCTATCAATCTTCTGATTATCTTTACAGTTAACTGATTAATGGATTAGTTTGTGAAATGTCAGTAAATAGTGCCCTTCACGGTTCCTCAGAGCCCAAGCTGATGTCTTCACATTGCTTGATTTATCTGCACAAAGTCCAAAACCTTAACATTCAATTTACAATACTATATATGACAAAGAATGTAACTTAAAAAATGTTTTCCGATTGACTAATTGTTTCAGCTCTACTTGAGCTGAATAAGAATGATGGAGTATGTAGTAAAGCACATATTAGAACAGTTGAGCTATGTTATTGAAATAACAGTGAATGATACGATTTGCTTTCTAAGCATGATCATGTTTCCTGTAGCCTAATGGAAAATCATGATGCAGTAAGAATGTTCAGGAGCACTGTAAAAAGGAAGTGTTGGTATCATGCTGTAGATACTAATATAATCTGTGAAAACAGCTTTTTATATACATTAACATGTTTTTGAATAGAAGATGATGACTGTGCATTGCTTCCCATTTTCATTTGCAGTAAAGTAGGATTGGTCACACGTGTGTCACTAGGTTTAGATAGTTTTGATGATCTTGATAAGTTGGTGGCATTCATCTGTAGTCTCATAATCATTCATTCATGTTTTCAGGTCAAACAGAGAGTGTCAGATTGACCAGCACCACAGGAACCAGTGCCAGTACTGTCGACTGAAGAAGTGCTTCCGTGTTGGCATGCGCAAAGAAGGTATCTGTCTACCCTGATCCATAAATCCACTGTGATCCCTCGCAAAGGATCGGAGACACTGTGGGACATGCTGTGATTGTACACGTGCAATATTCCAAATACTGCAAGTGAATAGATATAAAAAATGAAAATAATTGATATTTCCTTCAGTGAAGAGCCTTTTCATTACTTCAATCAGCTGCTCTTAGAAAAGAAGAAAATCAGTCAGTCAAATTTGCCTTTGTCGTTATCTTGCCTCTCCTGCTCCATGAGCTCCACAGTGCTGAGAAAGTGCCACACATGGCTGTCTAGGCCCTATCATGGCTAAGCTAGCCATGCGTGTCAGCTCAATGCCATGTACTAAGTGGCTTAATCTAGTGCCTGTGTAAGAGTGACTGAGAGGGATACAGTGCTAAGACACCTGCGTCCCAGAGCCTTAAGCCTCTGGTTGAAGCTGCAGAAACCCCTCTGCCTTGTTGGCTCGATCAGGCAGAATCCAATATGGGGATATCACCTTAAGTGGTGGAGCCCAAGTGAGGCATCATTCAATGTCACACCGATAGAGACACAGAAACAACTAATGAATAGTGCATATAGATACTTGCACATTTGTAAGGCTTTTCAATATTGCAACCATAGAAAATAGATTTAACCTTTTAATGTTTGAAGGTTTGTGATTTTAAAAACAACCCAATGTGTGTGAGTTGTTTTCCCCTCATACTGACAGATCATAAAGCATGCTAATGAGACACAGTATGGCTCCCTACATAGAAATTCCCTCTACTTGACCACCTCAGACAGCTACAGAGCAGCAGTCCCGGGGCTGGAATGCATTCAGCGTCTTGCTCAAGGACACTTAAACAGGGCAGATGCTTACCACATGAATTCATATCCCCAAATGAGTGAGTCTCGGTTTTGGCAGTAATACTGTCTGTCACGGCTATGGTACTTTCTCTACACTAAGTGATGTTCTCGGTCTCATAGGGTGTTTTTGAGTGTGTGTAAAGATTGGAATATACTTTAAGGTTACTGCAATAACATGTCGTAATTCTCCTCCAGAATTAATATTGCAGAGGTTTAAAATTTTAATGGAGGGTAAATTCACGTCTCAGAGTCTTTGTTTCATTTCCATAGATAACCTTCATCTAGCCTGACGGGCACAAGAATATTTCTTCTCACTTTCACGCCCTTCTTGAGGAATCAGTCTGGGCTCGATTATGCTTCCTTTAATCTTGAAGAATAGCTTCCTAATTGGGTCAAGCCTGTCTGCTGATAATCTGACATACACCACTGGCTGAACTCCGTTTTAACTTTTCTTCCTCTCCGTTTTCCTCTCCAATTCCCCTCCTTTACCTCCCCTCGTCCTTCACCATTTTCTCCTCTCTTTATCTTCTCTTGTCCACTCCCCTTGCTTTCATCTCCTCCCTTTCTCTTCTTTTTTCCCCTCCTCTCCCCCCTTCCCCTCCCCTTTGTCCCCCAACCAAACTACAGCAGTTCAACGCGGTCGCATCCCACCTCAACCGAGCCTCAGCCCCTCCATCACGCCCATAGGTGGCGCCAGCGGCCTGGGTGGCGAGTTCTATAACAACAACAACAACGGTGGAAGTGGCGGAGGTCAGCCGGTGTCAGAGCTAATTTCCCAGCTGCTGCGAGCCGAACCGTACCCCAGCAGTCGGTATGGACACCAGTACAACCAACAGGCAGGTCCGGATAACGCCATGGGGATCGATAACATCTGTGAACTGGCTGCCAGGCTACTCTTCAGCACCGTGGAGTGGGCCAGAAACATCCCTTATTTCCCGGAGCTGCCTGTGTCAGACCAGGTTAGTATATTACATTTAATTTAAAAGGTAAAAAAAGTATGGTTTGGATGCACAGTTATTACCTCATTATCAGAAGATATTCTTGGAAATGTAGGAGAGAAACAGAAAAGATATGTTGAAGGAAAGTTTCTACATCAAAACATATATATACAATGAATACAGTGCACATTAAAAATGGATGATAACTGTGTAGGGCAATCTGATTAACACGCTAACAAATCCACAGGTGGCCCTGCTGAGGCTGAGCTGGAGCGAGCTGTTCATCCTCAACGCGGCCCAGTCGGCCCTGCCGCTCCACATGGCTCCCTTGTTGGCCGCGGCTGGCTTCCACTCCTCGCCCATGTCTGCGGAGCGCGTGGTGTCCTTCATGGACCAGGTGAGGGTGTTCCAGGACCAAGTGGACAAGCTGACCCGGCTGCAGGTGGACTCGGCTGAGTACAGCTGTCTCAAGGCCATCGCGCTGTTCTCACCAGGTGATTGTTGCTGCTCTTCTGTTTTGTCGGCTGTTATTGTAACACCATGTGCTGCAGAACCACACCAGGCAGCCACTTTTAAAGGGGCGATAAAGTGTTGTACGTCCATAACATTGTTGAACTAGTGAGAGACAGATTACAAAAGAATGGTCAAAATGCAGCTGTGGCTCAGATATTCTGACTTTTAGTGTCTAGTATGGATCAATCTCCAAAAACACTAGGTCCTGCATTTCCCATAATGCAACTCAATGGCATCTTTCATCAGACCCTCCCTGTCCACATCTTCCAAACTCCACACCTCCAGTTTTTAACGCAAGCTTTCAAGCTTTCAACCCTGATGACATCACAATGACATCATCAGGGTTATGTTGTCAGACTTGTCAAAGCTCCTCCAGAGCAACAGTAAGACATTAAACAACTGTTTTCACAGGCTGAGTAGGACTAAACATGACTAGTAAACTTCATGTGCAAAACTGTTGGGGTGCCTCTCTAATAGATAACCATGAATAGGAATTGAACACACAAAAAGAGTCTAAGTCTAAGAGTCTAAAAGCACATTACAGGCCCACAACAGTAAAACCCTTGTGAAAATACTGTAGATCTTAAAATAAAGCTTCATATTTGTAAGCCTAAAGTGTCTGGAGAACTGCAGGTACGTTTGCCACCTTAATGTGGGAATTCACTTACTATGGCACCATCTCCTGGCTTATTAATGAAAATGCAGTAATGCACTATGTCCTGCATAATTTAGTGCTGTCACTGATCATTATGCAGCACAGTGCATTTTAAGACTTTTTAAAGTGGCTTCCTTACACAGATTGCTGAGTGGGAATTCCTCTTTCAAAAGCATTCAGATCTAAAAAAAAAAAAATTGCAGGATATGGCCTTTTAGTTTTAAAAAGTTATGTTCGGGCTTTAAAGGTGTTAAATGATAGGTTCTTCTTATAGTGTAGACATAATGAGGCACTATATTTGTACGTGTTCCCCTCAGGGGCATTTTATCACATTATGTGCTGGGATTTCAACCTTCCTCTCAGCTCATCACGACTCTTTATGTAACCTGCCCACGCTATTAAGTAACTGCCTCCTCCTCCCTCCCTCTCAGACGCCTGCGGTCTAACAGACCCAGTCCACGTGGAGTCCCTGCAGGAGAAGGCTCAGGTGGCTCTGACAGAGTACGAGAGGATGCAGTACCCGAGTCAGCCTCAGCGCTTCGGACGCCTGCTCCTGCGCCTCCCAGCCCTGCGCGCCGTTCCCGCCAGCCTCATCTCGCAGCTCTTTTTCATGCGTCTGGTAGGAAAGACACCCATTGAGACACTGATCCGGGACATGCAGCTCTCCGGAAGCTCAATCAGCTGGCCGTATGTCCCAGGACAGTAACCCCCTGACGGACGAGGTCTCCGTCTGGAATTAGTGACGACAAGGACCCACAGGAAACCTCCTGACTCATCACTATCCATCTGTGTGGTTATGAAACTGCAGTGCCAGCTGGCCGTCATATGTACTGTACTGTAACCGCTCTATTCCCCCTCATGAAACGAGCCCTCTGTCTCCACATGGGACTCCAGAGAAGAGAGGAGCCGGTGCCAGGCTGGCTCTGTCTTGGTGCCAGCCCACTCGTTCTGGTGCCAGGTCTTAGGCCAGAGACAAGCTCTTCATGCTGGGCTCCGATATGGCCACCACAGCCAGTCATGTCACCACCCACATGCCATAGTGACTAAAGACGCCTCAGTTTCATGTAGAGGGCACCAGCACCCTGCTACAAATACATCTAGAGGACAAAACTGTCCCACCACTGAAAGTCAGCGGAACAGTTTTTCCCACACTGGGCTCATTTTCCATGGCTCACCATTTGTGATACAGTGACCTTTTTATCCACACAACTGATAACATTACAATACAGTATCATGATTTTAATGGGTCTAATTGAAGCATCAGGAAGCTGTGGTTGTGCAGTGAACTGAATATAAGACACATTAAAAGGGTCTTGTTGTTGAAGAGAAAATCCTGAACTCACCGCTCTCTTAGCTCAACACTGAGGAAGAAGCCAAGGAACTGATCAAATGGAACAGAACTAAACTAAAACCAAGGAAAAATCAACCAAAGTCTATCATGTCATCCTCAGAAATAGTTTTTGAATAGTACACGAAGCAGAGAGACTGCCATCAAGTGAACAATGCATTTACATTCATTGACAGGGCTCACTGTTGCTGTAGTTGAAGATTGAAAAAAAAAAAAGCCACAGTTAAATGAGAACGGACTAATACCTCACTAGACATCAGAATGCTTTAGTCTGATATTTCCTAAACACAAACCTCTGTAAATGTTGTTCACCAGAAACCGCCTTCTTTTTGACAACTGCCTTGTTATTCAGTATGAATTTAGGACATATATGAAATATGAAATGAGTCTTCTGAGCATTACAAACATTCGTCTTGTATCTTTTAAAAAAAAAAGATCTCCAAAGTGATTTTCACTTGTGTTTTGAATATGAGTTTTGGCTGACTGAATACGGTGATTTCAGCTATTAAACATTGTTTGGATCGACCTTTTTCTTTAAATTGAGAATGGCAGGCTGACATCAACTCGGGTTCTCGTACAACAAACAATTCAAGACAATAAGAATTAGCTCAACAAATGTAGTTGGTGATGAGAGAGTTTATAACCAACACTACCAGTTAAATACCAGTTTACGTTGATCAATGCTGTCTCTGGGGGTAATGATCCCTTGAAAAGTGTATTGAAATGTATATATATTGAGGCCAACTTTGTCTTTTTGCATGTTCAAATGTTGTTTTGGATCTCTGCTGAGTTGAGACTGTTTCATTCTTTTACATCATGTAATTCAAGGTTCATTTAAACATTAAAGTATTGCTTTCACTGTTTTTCTTCTATATGTATTTACATGAAAATACCTCTGTCATCTGTTCAGATGTCAAAAAAGAAGCTTACCTTCACGCCATTACAGCTGATATGACGCTCTCATCTCCAAGCATCTGAGTGAGTCTCTGCTGTTGTGAATGATATGAGACGATACTGTAATGGATGAAAATCTGGTGGGAAAACTGCACTTGGAGGACATTCAATGCCAAAACATCACACTATCTGTGGTGAGTTAAAAAAGAAGACTGGGCCCTGATTCGCTGGTCCATCAGGATTTACCTCACACAGGTATTTCAAGAGGCGAGTTTACAAAATGACGAAATCAACTCTAAATACAACATACTTCAGCATTTAGTGATTAAGGATGTAACTCTGCTTCTTGATCTACCACCGGGCCTTTTTGAAAGTTGTTTGGATATTCTTCTTTTAGGCAACAACTCACACAATCATGTCATCGAAAAAAAAAGAAAAAAAAAAGATATACTATTAATGTTTTCTTATCTTTGTGTTACTGAGTTTTTAAAATTTCATGTGTATGGCAACGTTATTAAAAGAATCAAAAGATGACGATGTGTCTTTTGTTACGTTTTGGTTTTTTTGAAACTACTTGAAAAAGTGTTGTAATTACATCTGTATGAAGAATGCCAAATAAACACTGCAACATGTACCATGAATGTATAAGTGTATTAATGAAAGTGAATTAATGTGCCAAAAACTGAGGGGTTTTAACTGCTGATTTATTTAAATAATTTCCTCCTTTTCTATCTTCATTCATACATTAGTTCTGTATAAAAACTGACATTCATTAGTTCCCACACTGCAACACTCTGTAACAATTAAACATTAAAGTAAAATTGCCACTGAAATGGAAAGTAAAATCTAACACAATGTACAACAAATTCAAATCTTAACTGTGCCATGTTGTCAAGCAGTTTATATTACAACCACGCAGAGAAAAGTCTATCAGACAGCTGCAAAAGTAATACAGAAGTTGTAAACATTAGCGTCAAAAACAGCTGAGGTTCAGTGACTAAGGCCAGTATGGTGGCCATGTTGGTATGGGCTCAACTGTTACAATTCAAACAGAAAAGCAGTAAAACTCAAGAGAAAATGGAGGATAAATCCTTGTTTCTTTAGCCAGGTTACACTCAGTCAGTGTTCATCCTCAGCTGTTTGGACAGGTTATTAAGACACACTAACAAAGACCTTGGTCGTAGATTTTCACCAGACGTTTGATGTGGAAAAGTTTTTGCCGATGTTCTTTGCACTGCTTCTTCTTTGCTTGATAGTCTGGCGTCTAGAAAGAAAGAGAAATTTAAGCAAACAATCAGCATTATCAGTAGTAGTAGCAATACTAGTAGTAGAACAGTCAGACATTTTGGGAAATTCGTTCTTTCACTTTTTTGCAGACAGATGAGAATATCAACACCACTCTCATATCTGCACGTTAAGTATGAAGCTACAGACAGGAGCCGGTTAGCTTAGCTTAGCATAAAAACTAGAAACAGGCGGAAACAGCTAGCCTGGCTCTGTTCAAGATCCCCTCACTAATTAACACGTTATATCCTGTTTGTTTATTCTATACAAAAACCAAAGTGTAAAAACAAGTTGTAGTTTTATGGGAGTTTGCATACATTTCAATGAGGTTGCTAGGTAACAGCGGAGACTCCAGGAAGTCACTGAAATGTTACCTTTGGGCAGAGCCAAGCTAGCTGTTTCCCCCTGCTTCCAGTCTTTATGCTAAGCTAAGCTAACTGGCTGCTGGCCTTAGCTTCATATTGACCGTACAGACAAGAGAGTTGTATCGATCTTCTCATCTAACTCTCGGCAAGAAAGCGAATAAGTGTATTCCCCAAAATGTCGAACTGTTCCTTTAATTTCACATTATGATACCACAGATTGAATTCCACTCACCCTTTTCAGGTCTTTGAGTCGGTTATACTCTTCTGCCACACCCTGAAAATGGAAATACTCTAAATAACATATACAATATATGACCATTCTGAAATTGTAGCTCAAAAGTGAAATTTGGCTTGATTCATCTTGGCTTCTTTGTGTTTCTATGGCCGTCCAATAGACTCATACTGAGGATGAACTAAGCTGTTAGATATAATTAAAAGGCACAGCTATGACGGTATATTCTCCTGGCAGCCTGCCCTGAATTTTTCCACTCTGTGCTCCTCCATCCTGTTCTTTTTCTCCACCTGGTACTCCATGGAGCCCTCGTCCAACGCGTCCAGTTCCCGGCTCAGCTTGTGCATCTGGTCACTGATGTCATCCATTTCGGCACAGAGGCTCTTATAGCGGGCCAGATCGGAGTCAAACTCCCTCTTGTACTGCCGGCGCTGCTCGTCTGAAGTTATCTCTGGGTACAGCCTGGAGTGGGATATCAATATGAAGACATGAAAGGATTATTAAATGAAAACTATTACTGAGGCAGTGGCAAAAAGAGGGATGAGCTTTATTTTATCAGTCTTCTTACCAGTATTAAATTAAAATCATTTAAACAGTTGTCCAACTTTCCTTGAAGACAGTAGTGATGCCATTTGTGGTATTACAGCATTTTCTTCTGAAATAATATGAATACTGTCTGTTTCAGGGCAGGGCACATTCTCTCCATTAATGCTGCGATTAATAAGAAAAAGTTAAGCCTGAAGGAAGTGACGCTTCCTCTCAGATTGGTCTTAAATACTTTAATTTGGGCGCAACCAAGGGGTTTTTAAAAACTTACATTGATGCTGATTTTTCTTGTTTCAAGCTGCTGATAGTGAACATTTATTCTGTTATTCAACATCTTTAAATTTCAAAATTTTCCTGCCTTAAAGAACAAAAAATTATCTAAAAATAATATTCTGTTATTTTACAGGGAGGAAAATCATCTGAACCAGCATGTTGACAATACAGCTCTTCAGTGAAACTCATCAAGTCTTTCAGTTGGATTTCACTAACTAAATTTAAGTATCATAGTAGCACCTCTTCACATCTTTTTAACATTATACATCTTAGGGAAAACTGATATCACTTGCATTTTATACCCACACGTCTTTCTTTATCTTTTTGCTTTTAAAACGGCTTCTACCGTTTTAGTTTGTGTTTAAATGCTGTATGTTGTATTTCCTGTGTTTTGCTTTAATGAACTATGGAAAAACACTTTGTTAATGTGCTACAGAAATAAACTTGCTGATGACAAACACATCAAGATCACAGTATTAACTGGAGTAGTGGCCCACCTGTATAGGTAATCTGTGTGGTCCTGGTCCAGCTCATTGCCAGTATCTCCGGTGGTGTAACCAGTTTCATACTGGGACTCCATCATCTCCTGAGCAGCAGGCCTGGGCTCTGGGTCCTTCCTCTGTTCCCTCTCCACATGATAAGGCGGAGGTTTCCTGACGCTGTCAGTCTCGTCTGAGGAGCTGCTGGAGAAAACTGTGACCCTGCTGTTCTGGTACAGAGGCTCAGCAACCCGACCGTTACTGTTGTCAGCAGAGAAACTATGGAAAAGCAAGACACAGGCATTAGATGATTGATCCACAATTAGCCATGTTCATCGTTTATGCATCCTACGATGCTGCCAATGTATTTTCATACATGTAGCAGATACTAGTTCATACCCCGACTTCACTTATGTAGATGAAAGATGTGCAGAACATTTCTCTGAAATCGCAGTGCTCTTACTCATCATGGAAGCAATCACTCTGATCAGACCAAGAAAATTATCTAATTTAACACCAGTAATTTGGTTTTAGTCCACTGTTCCACTTCTTCTGCTGTAAAACAATACGTCATTACATATTTATTTCACTTACTCTTAGGACTTTAATAAGGACCACCAACAGATCACTATAACTGATATGATTTGCACTTAGAAGAATATGTGTTTATTATAATTTAATCACTGTCTGGAGAGAAACCAAACATTAGGCATCAATCATTGTCCTTACAGGAAGTAAGATTTTTCTTAAGGTTCAGGACTGAAACATTTTTTTCTATTGTGTGCTGTTTCTTTAGCACAGACCACACTGTGGTATTCTTGCGTCACAGACTCGTCAGCTGCGACCATCACTCACCTGTTGCTTTTATAATTTCCCTCACTGTGGATGCTAACGGTTCCGTTGCCGTAGGAGACCACACTATTCCCCACCCTCAGGTCAGGCGCTGCTCTCTCTGATACGACGACAGTTGGTGCCTGCTGGGTGCTGCGCACCTCTCCAACATGGTTCACCTAAGACAATACCAGGAGACTGGAGTCAGAATCCCTTAATTTAATGCTTAACGTTAACAGTGCAGATAATTTGATTCTGTTCATGCGGAGATGCACAAGACAGAAAATCAACAATAGAAAATATAAATGATGTGATCTGTGTGTCTTTCAGTCTTCTGAGACATAATGCCATATTCATCATGATGTATATGAGAAAGTCCTCAGGAGGAATCAAATGCATTTTTTATGCTGGAAAGAAAGAAGCGAAGTACAGAACTGGAGAGTTCTCTTCACTGCACAGCACACTGTGGATGAGAGAGGCTGTGTCACTGCCAGACATGTTTGCATGTAGCCAGAGAGATACAAGGACAAACACACACACACACACACACACACACATGCAGTAGTCTTGGCCACAGTGTGACACACTGCAGTAAAATTAAAAGAAGCTCTAACATCCATCAACCCCAGAAGTCGCTTCCCTTCCAGGATGATCAGCGTCTCACCTCAAATCCTTTCTTCCAACAACTATCAGAACCAGTTAATTGGAAGGAAACACACAAAACCAATTTTCTGTCTGTCTGACATGAAACGCATGTTACCAGTGGAGGAGTGTGTGTGTGTGTGTGTGCACGTCTGTATCATCACACTGGGAAAGGTTGAGACAGGAGTGAAATCAGTGGAACAAACATTTCTGCTGTTCCATCTTTCTGAACTATCAGGTAAACACGCAGCAGAGCAGAAGAAAAAACAGCACAATGTGCTTCTCAAACGGAAAATTTGAACACCTCCAGTACAACACGGCAATGTTACAACCCTTTACAGCCGCAGAAATGTGGAAAATATTTTAAATACAGCAATACAAAAAAAATATGCAAAAAAATACATATTCTCAAATGATACCAAACACTAAAACTGCATTATGTCTCATGTAACCTACTGTCATACTGTATAATGCATAATTAATGACTTCTAGTCTTTGGCCTATTTCTGGAGCGGAGTGTAGTCGCATAGGATGAGGATCTCGTGAGCTGATGAGAACGTCTGGAAGAAGCAGCCTGTGAAATAGATCTCATGAATGTGGAGTCGGAGGATGATCCTCTATGTGGAAAAAAAAAATTCCCAGAAAACTGCAGAGAATCCGATCCGCTGCAGCAGAAAGGTGCTTCGTGAAATTCGAGCGCTTTTAATTCCTGTGCTGTTCAGTCCAGTCAGTATTTACAAATTTGACCAGTACGCTGAAGCTAAAATCCAGAGAACCGAGACAAGGAAATCTGGAAGTGCTCTAAAGATGCCGAGAGGGAGATTTCAGTATCTCTTTATTAGTTCTAGGGCTGCAACTGATAAGTATTTTCATTATAGATTCATCTGCTAATTACTTTCTTGATTCATCATTTATAGTCATTATATGAAATGCTAATATATTGTGAAAAATGCCCATCACAATTTTCCAGAGCCTATGGTGACACTTAGCTACTAGTGAATGTTTGTCAAAGTGACTCAAACAATGAATCGTTTATTAAAATAGTTAGACCCCAAAGTGATGTCTTAAAATTGTTCAAAAACCCCCAAATGTTTCCACTTTACAGTGAAAAAGCAACTTTTTTTTCTGTTGATCACCTATTTGATTAATCATTTCGACATACTCTACTATACTATACCTATACATAAAATAAATATTTCTTTGTGCTTTTGCATTCATAATCTCAGGATATTTATTCTGTTACGAGGAGCTACTGCACACTTGACACTTCATCACCTCATGTTTCTTTGGAGGACTTTGGGGGAGTTGCTCGTGTTTGTAAATATTAATTGGACTGTCCTATTCAGCGCAGTCAACATACAATCTTTTTTAATTATGCGGTGTTTGCTTTTAATGTAGTTATCCTACATTCTTTTCTCTCAATTGCCACTCCTTTCCAGTTCTGCTAAATAGAAATGTAGCACAAAACACGAGGAAATGACTACTCTGCCAGGAGTCTAATCTGCAGCAGCGTGTAGCAGTCCCTTCGCATACTGAATCATTTAGCGCCACCACACTCTGGAGGGATTCACACAGCAACACTGAGGCAACTCAACCCTTTTTATACATTATACATGCCACATACATTATATATGCCTCCCTGCAAGGCAAGCATCTTCACTGAAATACAGGAGTGCCCCAGAATAGGGCCTGCATCTCGATGAAGTAACTCGCTACGCGCTTTGCACTGACAGGCAGTATGTAGGCCAAGGCCTCGCTGGATAAACCGATTGAATGTGTTTCTTCCTTTTCCATAATGAGTCATAGTGGACATGATACATTCATAGTACACTGTTACTCTAGTAGATTAATCACTGCTAAATACCACATGAGGCTACTGCTGTGAAGTACAAACATTAAAGCTTTCTCGGGGCTCTACAGCACCTGCTAAATGCTGGAGCACAGGGGCTCTCAACCTGTGGGTATAATTTGAGCAGTCGCCAGATATTTATGACTGATGATGATGATTTATGATGAAAATGCTGTAATCTAGTATATTGTTTCAGAATTGTCTCTATTTTTTCTTGTGAAATACTGGATACTTTCACCTCTTCAGGCCTCCTAAAGTCTTTCAGATAAAATCATCTAAGAAGGAAAAGTCACTCTCTGGTTGAACTGCTCACAACTCCACAATAAGGGCAGAATCTGTGATGAGGAGTAACAAGTAGACGCTACTTTATTTTGAGGGGTCGCAAGTCAAAAAGATTGGGAACCACTGGTCTACAATAGACAGGAAGTAAACTGCAGTCTACGGAGTCAAAGTTGGACACTTTGTACATCCACAGTATAACAGCATCACAGTACTTCCACCTTGTCTACTGAACACAAACACATGTAACCCTGAATGATTTACGTAATCTAATCTCACAAACGTTCTTTCAATGGGACAAAGACATCAGCTATGGTTTACAATCTGTATGTGGCGAGCTACAGCGCATAAACAACAGCTTATCTAACCCACATAATGACCACAGGGGGAAAAAGTGAGTCTCTGATAAAATCCCCCCAAAAACTAGACAATTTTGAATAGACTTTGAATCTTCCACAGTATTTTCTAGTCTGGTTTCGTCAAGGACAACTTTCTTCTTTGGTAAAGAACACAGTGAGTCATTCCGTTTTTTTTTTACTGGTTTCAAATGATTCAGTGAAAAAAATGTGTGATTATGACTGTGTGCAGGAAATGCATGTGTGATAATGATTGATGACAACCTGAAACTTAACCACCAGGTGCGTTACTTTCAAAGAGTCTCCTGACCTGTTTCCTTTCACAGCAAATCCTACAATGCCTCTTGTCACTCATTTTTATGCAGCTGTTATCACTAGTCTGGTTAATGATCAGTCAGAGTGAAACCTGGGTGTGCTGCAGATAAACAGCAGCGTTCTCTGAGTCAACAGCAGCAGGTAATGTGAGTTGTGAAACCTAATGGACGCTACAAAGAAACGAGGAACTTAATGATGTGTATATATGGGCCCTGAGCTTTATAGCTGCCAGTAACTTGAAAAGAGCTGAGATTGTAAGCAGTGAAGTCTCTCTGGCTTTTGTTTCTTTATCTGGCTGGAAAATATGTAGAAATAAACATAAACCACAAGTCTTTTGTGGACTTACTCTAAGTAGTATATCATCCTAACTAACTTTACTCACTCATTTACGCAAACACAATCACCACAGTCATCCTCTGTTAAAATATCATGAATAAATAAATCATAAAACACATAGAGACACTACTCACCCAGTCCTGTACATCCTGCCCCTCTGACCGCCTGGCCAGCGGCTCGTCCCAGTAGATGTTAACTTCGCTGTGGCGCCAAATCTTGCTGCGGGTCTTGTAGGCGTAGTAAGCAGACAGGGACAGGACCAACACCACCATCAGACCCAACACTAACGCCACCGCCTGAGGAAAGAGAGTGAATTATAGATCAGAATAGAATAAAATAGAATAGAGTCACATAGAATAATCCTGCTAACCTCCTCGGGGTCCATATAGCAGTAGTGGTACAGGTATTGATTGTACATGGGGAACCCCCCTGGAAAACCGGCCCCCACGCTGCCGCTGAGGCTGGGACTGCCCTGGATGTTCTGGCACATCATCAGCATGGGATTGTACAGCATGCTCTGTGAGCTCTGAGACATCGGGTTCACCCCGATCACAAAGATGATGTCGATGATGCCCTTGAAGTCAAAGGAGAGGCACATTTAATCACAGTAATGATTTGAATGTCTTTAAATGATGCTGCCAATGCAACATATTTAAAAACACCAGGAGTATTCTCATACATGTAGCAGATACTAGTTCATACCCCGACTTCACCAGTCAGTTTCAGTCTGAACTCTAAAGGTCCCACGGTATCATTACTTGCTTAATGTGATGTATTTCCTTTTGAAACAGGATGTTGGGATGGATAGTGACAGATGAAGCTTAAAGCTGCACTAATCAATATTTTTACATAAACAATGAATCACATGACTATGTGTAATGTGAAAGTGATGAACCAACAGAGAACTATCACCTTAATCTGCAGTTCCTCTCAGCTCTGCAGAGCTTTTTAGCATCTTTCAGCACATTGTTTTGATTTTCTGGCCCACAACTTTACTGTTTTGGTTCATTCTCACCGATTTTATCAACTTCATTTCCAGACTGCAAGCAGCTGTCTGCAAAAAAAAGCTCAATATAAACCCACTATGCACTACCTGCTCAGCACCAAACAGCAGACAGACACAGTTAGCAACTAGCTTGTGAACATAGTGGATCATTTAGCAGCTTAAGAGCCAGATATTTCCCTCGGGAGTTGGTCAAGACCAACACAGAGCAGAAAGCAGATCAGATGATCAGATGGCCAGAAACACAACTCCAAATGAATGCTAATGCTTCTGTCTATCTGCTGGATGCGTGAATAAGCAGCTGTTTGCTAACAAGTTTGCCATATCAACTTGAGTGTTTTGGTTACAGCTTGTTTCAGCTGTCCCAATTGCACAAACAATCGGTTACTGTAAGTTTGGAAGTTTCAAATGGTCAGAATCAAGTCCTTATTTCTAAACTCGTAATTTTGCACAACCATACACAATAAAAGAATACACCTGAACCAAGAGCAGCATGTCACAGAGGGCGCATAGATGGGACTCAATAGACCAGAATGCAACATGGCTACAAGACGTGTGTTTTGGGTAAGGAGTGCAGCTCTTCTACTTTTGTGAACTGGAAACTCCCCCACCTTGCTCCTCTTACAGTGCTATCACTACAACTATTTCCACCTACACAACCCTCACCTGACTGTAACATGTTGCTCTGTGTGATGTTTAAAGTCATCCTGACAAGTGAAGGGAGTCACTCCTTGACTGACACATTTTATATTTGGTGAGACTCACCTGAAGGACAGCTAAAATGATGTCAGAAATGAACACAGTGAGGTAGAACGTGCATCCCCGCATGATCCGTGACCGTGAGAAGCTCCCCACCAGGAACCCCAGTGAAACCAGGAAGTTAATGGCTGCCATGGAAATCATCGCCGACTTGGCAGACTGTGGCGTCATGTAGGAGCTACCATAGCCGTAGCTGCCTCCATAATATCCCAGCTCCGTCCCTGCGACACCCACTGTAGCCCCGACACCGTAGCCCCCGTACCCAAATCCATTCATGTCCCACACCAAGGTTGAAGCCACGCAGGCGAAGATGAGGAAACACATGAGTACTGTAGCTCCTTGCAAGGTTTTGACGAAACCAGGAGGAGAAAACCAGCGGTAGAAGTGTTGAGGCTTCTCCTCCATGTAGTAGGAGTCTGGAGGGACATTATAGGTGTAGGGGACATACTGGCTCTGGGGGGAGTGAATGCTCCTTGGGGGGTAGACGCCTTGTGAGTTGGTGCTGTAAGGCGGGCTGTAGACAGGGGGGCTATCGTAGTACCGAGGCTCATGCATGGTTTAGAGGATGTTACTGCAGTTTCACCTGGAAGAGGGAGGAAAAATAAGATCATATTCATTCATGGTAAAAGCAACGTCTTTGTTACATGTTGTAATATCATATCACTTTACATTAATTCTAACCTTGTGTTGTCGCAATCCTCTGGAGTGATGTCTTGATGAGTACACTGACTCTTAAAACTGAAAATTTGAAAATAAAATAACTTTACTCAAATGCCTGTTCCGTAGTCCTTTCAGTACTTTCATTAATTTGATGTAACTATAGGACTTTTTTTTTCCTGCACAGGATGCACCTCTCTGCCCTTCATTCACCTCAGCCCATGCCTGAACCCTCTCTCCGGTATCGCTGACCCACACTTCATCACTCCAGAGGAACTCGACCCAACAGGCTTCAATAATTCAGACAGACAGCAGATAAGAGGCGAGCCGGGGCAGCCATGCGAGGGTGTTTACTGCATGGGAGAACCACAGCAGTGTTCCTTCCATGTGCTGCATCTACTGTATGTTACCTGTGTGTGCACCTGCTGAGTGGCAGCCCACTGAGAGAGAAGGGGAAGCTACAAAATAAGTCCAGTCAGGCGTGGCAGAGCTGTTTTGTTTTTTGTTGTTTTTATCAGTTGCATAGTTTATAACTTTTCAAATGTGCTCTCAGAAAGTAAGAAAAACAACAACAAAACAAAAATACCTTCTCAATTTCTTTTTAAATGTAACTTTCCTCTCTGCTCTTTATTCGCAATTCAACATCTGAACTTGACAAATTCATTCATACATCAAAACAAACAAACTAAACATTCAGCTTCTGTCCACTAAAGTCCATTTTTTACAGTAATACCTGAAAGTCTTCTTTACACAGTTAACCTTCTAACAACTTTAACAATGAAATGATTAAGTAGGAGTTTTCTCAACTTACCCGGACGCTATAGAGAAAACGCTCCAGTCCAGCTCAGCTGTCCTCATATCGTCCACGTGAGTCTCCTTTCTAACTGCACACTTTATACCTCAACGACGATCGTAAACTTCGTCATTTCCCATGCTGGATATTTTTTCCTAACAATAAATAAATAAATAAAAAAAAACACACCCGTAAATGAAACCTACGGAGCTGTTTGACTCACCGCGGGCCCTGCGGAGCGGCTGTGAGTCTCAGCAGGGACACAGTTCACCCTCTGCTGACCCGACGGCTTCCACGTGTCCTCTGATAGACAGTTTGGCTACAGCTCCGTTCACATTAAACATTAAAGACTGCATGTTAAGTAGGCCTTTTCTCTCAGTCCAGTTCATGCAGTACACTGGAAAGTTCATGAATGCTTTGACAAACCAACATTATATAATAGGATGTTTACTGCAAACAATGACTTACTTCTTAATTGTAATAATAATAATAACAATTGTATATTTATTATTAAAGTAGCATACTATTGTTGCATACCTAGTGTAGGCGGCCATGCAGTGAAGCAATTACCTACATACATTAAAGGCAACCAGAAGTGAAACAATTAGTTGATTAATTGATTAGTGGATCAACTTATTAAAATAAAAGATTAATTGTCCAAGTAACTTTTCAAGCAAAAAATGCCAAACATTACCAAGTTCCAGCTTCTCAACTGTGAAGCTTTGTTTTCCTGTGTCTTACGTAAAAGTAAACAGAAATTTAAGATAAGATATGAGATAAAATAATCCTGTATTAATCCCAAATTTGCAGTGTTACAGCAACAAAGGGGATAGCAAGAAGAATCAGTAACAAGCAAGATATAATAAATAATAAATAAAGAAGTAAAACAGACTCAATTTACATTATTGCACATAGGACATTGATATTGATATTACACATTCTTGGGTTAGTGAGTGTTATTCAGACAACGAGACACTTTAGACTTTAGAAAATTATGATGGACATTATTTATTTTTGACTTTCTTCTGACATTTTACATACCAAACAATTAATTGAAAAAGATTATAGGTTGCAGATTAATGATTATGAAAATAGTCTTTGCAGTCCTGAAGGCAATTCCATAAGTTGTGAAGTGTTAATGCAATAAAGCAAGCCAGCAGGTATTTATATAGTCCAACATGTAGGTTAAACAAGTTAACCATCACATAGAGTACTGCTGGCTTTTTATGATAGATTAAACCATATAACTGTGGCTTAACTGTCCTCCCCACTTTACAACAACTAACAGTCTATATAAAACAACAGCTGTACTAAAACATTCAAATGCCCAGGAAGATCGGTATCACTGTCCACACAACAGACCAGAAAACGGAGAAAAACACTTTGATAATGTTATTTTCATAGACACTGACGTATGAGGTGAGGTGGCTATATCAAGAAAAACAAGTCAGTGTACAGGACTAATGATAACGCACGCACATGTGATTTTATGGCAGAAGGGACAAATGTTAACGTGGAGGAGTTTGGCCTCATAGCAGTTGATTCCATAAGATAAACAAGAGAGACTATTATTACGTCGCCACATTACCAAGATGTTTTCTATCAGTGTCTCTAACAAATCAGACAAATCAACAATTCTGTTGTTTAGGTATAAATATTTTGTGGATTTTGGATATCTGTTTATTGATATTTTTATACTTGCACTCTTTATATTTGCACTTTCTCTATTTGCACTTTGTACTGCCACTGCTGCACAACAATTTCCCTCGGGATAAATGAAGTTCTATCTTATCTTTTCTTACAAAACAAAAACCATGTCTATTCCTCTGCAATTAAACTGACGTGGGAGGGTTTTGACAAGTTAAAGAAGATTCATATTCAGGCTCCGTGGTTTCCTGAAAGGGTGAATTGTGTCACTTTGCAACCTGTTTTTGGATATGGCCTGTTGGACGCTAACTGCTGTCTAAAATATACACCCAGAGGACTGACACAGCCTCCAACAGTCAAACCCAAACAGTGATTAAAATGCATCTTTAATGTTTTTCTATTACCCAGATTGCTTTCTGGTGTTTTGCAGTGAGCAGTGTACCAGGCTAATAGCTCAGATGTTCAATAACAAAGATTTGTTCTGTCTGTTTACTGAGCGTGATAGAGAATTTGATTAACAGCAACTTAAAATACTGAGACTCATAGCTTCCAATACTCACTCTCCACTTAATTCTGAACCCACAATTTTTTATCCTCTTGACGTTAGAGGAAAGGTTTTTTTTTTTTTCTGAAGCCTACAGAAGAAATTACAATTCTGAAGGGCAATAAAATCATGGATTACCTTTAAAAGTTGGGTGGTAAGAACAAAACAAAGTAGCCCACATAGGTAGTAAGTTAAACCAACTGTCAACACAGGACCAAAAAGAAGTTGTAAAGAAAACAAAAAATGGCGGTGCAAATAAAAAACAGCATACAATGCATGTAAGTAAAAACAACTTTAATTTAAAAACATACACTGAATCAAAATGTTGTTCCTCTGCAATGACATAAATGACAAGAATATGATAATAAAATGCAACATGACATGTAATGAAAGCAGTACAAAAAGAGCCCTTATAATGTTGTAGCTCATGTTAGAATTGTGTTATAAAGCAGGATTCATGTCAACTCTAACCTCATGTTGATGCCTATACAAAAAGATCCAATAATCTACGTAGTCTATCCAATATGAAAAATGCACTTTTCATTCAAAATACAATATATTCAATGCAATCAATACAGTGACACGGCAAAACACAAAAAAGGGACAAAGAACCAATGACACAAAGGTTATTTGTTTTGTCGGCTCATCAGGTGCTGCAGATATTTCTCTCTGGTCTTCTTCATGGCCGACCACTTGCCATGGTTTCCTGGTCAAAAGTGCGGATTCTGCTTTTGATGTGGCTTAATTTGGCTTTCAAATAGTCACAGCGCTCCTTTTTCTCTAGGAAGGCAGGGTCCTGTGAAAACACACACGCACGCGCGCACACACACACACACACACACACACACACACACACACACACACACACACACACAAATGATCTATTGATTAACAGCTGCAACCTCTATTACCTAAATCTGTCTTTTTTTTCCCCTCTTCCTCTGCTAACTGTCGCCTTGCCTGATTCATTCTGCCATGTTGCTGCGTTAAATGAGAATTTCCAGAGTTACCCACATTTCATGATGGAAGCAATATTATTTGCATCAGTGGACAGCTTTATTGGTGAAAAGCAAATATTGCCTGGGTGTTTACACAGCAGTAGCAATTCTAACACATCTCTGGGTTAAATCTTAGAATTGCCAAATGGTTTTTCAATTGTTTTAGAGTGAGCAGACAGAAAACAGGAGGGGATCAGTGTCCTCAGTTTTTAACAAACTCCATCACTTACACTCTTTTTCTGCTGATACTTCTTCAAAATGCTTTGAATCCTCTGCCGATCCTAAAGGATAAATAGAATAATAACCAAATGGCTTTCACAAAATATGACATAACACCATTGCATCATGTAGAAATAGATAGATTCAATATGTCTGTTATAAGGAGGCCTAATTATAACATTTTCATCTCAAATTAAATTCTGGAAGCCTGTCACTGAAATGTTTTATGGAGATGGTAAAATAAAGGTTGTTATACATCCGTCTCACCTCTTGGCTTTCTCCGTCTCTGAGGAGTCGTGCCATCGTGGCATCCAGCTCTCTGAACTTATTGAGGGTGGTGCTGATGTCTCTGTGAAGGTCCTTGTATTCCTGATACTGGTCATTGAAAACTGCTTTGTACTTTTCCCTTTCTTCCACACAGCTGATCTCCGGATACTTTCTGCAGGGCAGGATTTTAGTGACGTGACATGACATGGTGACAACAAATTGACTGTTTTATATACAAATTGAGTATATACAGTACATAGTATGTATGCTGTCTGTTTTTCCTCAGTGTGCATCTATCACATATCTTTATCTCATATTCTTTTTATACTAACAGGTTATTTTCTGTACATTCTCTTAATATGATTGAACAGATTTCTATGTAACACCTTTCCTATCAGGTTAAATTTTATATGTATAGATTATTTAACCTGGGTTACAGAGTCAGGTATATACAGTATGTAGTTGTTATGACTAATGTAGATAGAGAAATAAAATTTTTTAAAAAAGTCCCAAAACACCTTAGCATGCATAGTTTAAATGTTCACTCACATGATGTAGTCTGCGATGATGTGTACCTTGGGGGTGTATTCAGACACTGTGGCTCTTTTCAGACTGACTGGGTTATTATGGTTCTCATTGATATAATCTTTACTCAGAGACTTATCCATTTCATCCTTGAATGATATGCGCTTTGTTTTTTGAGGGGTCAGTGGGATGGACAGGTGAAACTCCTCCTGGGGCTAAAGGTAAAAGAGAACAAGTATTATTCAGAAAATGTGAACTGACAAATGAAATTATCTAATGACTATACACCACTATGTGTGCCAGCCTGTGTCATCGTTACAATAAGCTTTCTAAGAGGCCTGGGAGCAAAATTTAGGTTAAGATACGTGTCAGAGAAATTAAAAAAGAAAAGAAAGAAGAAAGCACAGCCAGGGGTAAGAACTGCACCACTCTTTTGCTTCAACGAGCTAAGCCTCTGAAGTTGCATTCCCTCAGCTGGGAGGTGGAATTATTATGTTCACTCCTGGCCTTCTTATTTGACATCAGATAGATTAGCTGACCACGCTGTTTCTCACCCGTAGGTGGTGGCTGTGATGCTCGATAGCATGGACTCTATTTGCAAACAGTAATAAGCTTGGCAGCTGTTGAAGGGAACAATCCCGAGTACTTGAAACATAACAACAATACCATGTCTGTTTTTAATGTGCTCATGTCAGTTTGCTGTACTGAGCATGGAGATGTACACATGTAGTGTTTGTATATCTCAGCCATATGTGTTGATTTGCATTATTAGAAATGAACTTGTGTGTTTGAGCCACTTTTGTCACACTGGCAGACAACACTTCTTGGCCAGCAGATAGCACAACAACAAACAGACTTCTACCTAGTCTAATGCTTTAAAATGTTGTATTGGATGTGTGCTGGATTGCATAATGGGCATGTTGTGCTAATTAAATCAGATAAGATGCCAGTGGCCACTGCCATATAATCCACATTTGTTAGCTATTTGTTTTTAGCCACGCTAGCAGCTAAACTAAGATGGTAAACATTACCTGCTAAACTCTCACTGTAGATACAAAACGGTACAGGCGATAACAGGGTTACCAGCATTTAAAGGTGTCGCTTTGTTCCTCATAATTCAATATGTATCGCACAATACTACCATTTTCAGTTTTTAATGCTTTGTCTGCTTGGTGGTATTAGCCATGGCCCCATCGACAAATTATTTGACATGCATTGAGAAAGCATCACACATGTGGTTGCGGAACAAAAATGTCTACTTTTCATTTATCTTGTCTATTTCTGGCATATTTATACAAAGAGGACTACATATGCCAATAAAGTTTAAAGAAAACACAGTTTACAGCTTTGGGACAAATCCTGGTTGAGTGCCATGGCATCAGCCAGCAGAAAAAGCTGACATATCAATACTGACAAATGGCATGCTCACTGCAGATTGTCTTGACTGATTTTAAATTTAATTGGATTTGATCTGCCATTGTTGTTTTGGTTCATTTGCAATCAGGAATAGTATCCCTTACTGTTGCCAACAATACATGTGGTGTTTGATATGTCACATGCACTTAAAATAACACCAAAAGCCAATAACAAGGAGAGTAATGCCTGTGTGACAGAGCGGCACAGACAGAGTGAGAGGAGTCACACAAGAAAGGGGATAAAGCATGAGCTAAATATTTACCGAAGCTAAGAACAAAACCTGACAGTGAACACTTTAAAGGGGCACTTTGCACTTTTTTTTAAATGCCTGATATAGTGAATCCATGAGGAACCCACATCCAGCTAAATGCAACTCTTGAATGAGACACTTCATTCTTTTCATGAGAATTATTTCTATGGAGAGAAACTAGTCTCAATATGGTCACTCCGTGCGTATCGGGCGATCCGTGCACACACATTTAACAATCTGCAAAGAAACACAAAAGAATGTCACAAAATGTTTTTGACATTTGTATACACATTTTGAAAGCAAAAATGATCAGATCTGTGAAGTTGAAGTAAAAAATCTGTACGTAAAATATTAATATGTATTCAGGTTCTGATGTGTGCATTTGTAAAATAGTTTTACATGTGTTCATATAGCTTGGTATTTGCGTGTGGATTGAAACACGCATTTGTGAGTACCAAAGGTTACACACAAATCACTGTACACATTTGTAAATCTTATTTTTCATTTGTAGATCATGTAATACACATTTGTGACCATACTGAGACAAGTTTCTCTCCATAGTTTTCCATCCCACTTTCAATTTAGAAGCGATGAGCTTGTCTTTCATCTAAAATTTCCACAGGATTAATGAACTGTACCTTGTTCTCAAAGTACTCCCTCTCCCTGCGTGTGGCCTCATGCCTCCACATCTTCAGACACACCAGGAAGCTTCCCAGATACATTGCCATGTTCATGAAGATGAAAGCTGTTCCCGCCATCTGGCCCCCATCAACCCGACACAGATTGGCCATGATGGGGTTAACGCCTATTGTCATGTAGCACAGCCCCCCGCGGTTCAAGTCATTCAGGTAGACTATTCCTGCTGCCATGTAGAGCAGGAACAGTGCCACGTTGATGAAGGCCTCCGTCAGAGGCCACCAGGGGGCGTTGAGAAGTATGGTGCGATAATACATAGTTAATCCCATCACCAAGAGAATGAGGGTTATAATCCAGGAGACTCCAGCTACTGCTAGTATAAAGGGAGTCATAGGGCCTGTGTAGCTGTACCCAGACAGGCCTTGCCCATTGTTATATACACCATTATACAGTCCGTAGCTGTTGGACCACTCACTGTCTTTCTGGATGTAGGCGATGACACAAGCAAAGACCATGCCCCCAAACAGGAGCTGAAGTCCAGCAAGAAGTCTGAGCAGCCCTGGCCAGGATTTCAAATAAGAGTACTTCAGGTTATAGACCTCCAGCTTCTCTGCGTAGTACTCTGCAGGGTGGATACTGGTCAGTAGAGATTCCTCTCGTGGGCCCTGACTGAACAGATTATCAGAGGGGCTCTCCCTTAACAAAGGCTTATGGGAGTTCTGGCTGGAGTTGCCCAGTGATTCACCCCAGTCCCTGCGCTCCAGCAGGGGACTTACAGGAGGGCTCACCCTGGTCCCATTAGGAAGGATCTTGATAGTGGTGTTGGCTTCAGAGTCATTAAAACTGTCATTTTCCCTTGTCCATTTATGGATGATGCCCCCCCACGACTGAGGGATGAGGGATTTCAGCCGGTCCTTCATGCTCCCTTTTTTCTCCTTCTCTGCATAAGGTGGAGTGCTGGATGTGGAGTTAGTATCATCATCATCTGCGATATTATGTGGTGTGGGTGTGTGAGTAACCCACACAGGCACTGGTGGATCACTAATGGAGTTCCTCTTGCTAGAGGAGGACCCAACCACGCTGTCAGGCTCTTGTCTCTTGAATTTCCTGCTCCAGCTTTTCATGCTGCAGGCTGATTTTAGTGATTCATTGAAAAGAAGTAATCACACAGTCCTTGTGAAGCATGGAGAGGGAGAAACTGTGGGGGAAAAAGATAAATTATTAGTTATGTATAATAAGCATGTGAGCATATATACCATAATTATATGCTCTAGAATGTATAATTATCACACCTGAAGCTCAGTAGCTCGCATGTGATGATTTTAACAAGACTTAACAGTTTTTCTTGTTTGATTCAAATCAAAATGACTGTGAATGTGCAAGACTCAGATGTAAGAACTTTAAACTTTATATCACCTTCCATAAACCTCTCAGTTGTATAAAAAAAAACCTGAGACATGATTGTGAAACCCTGATTTTACGATATGATAAAGACAACATGAAATAATGGAAACAGTCTTCTTTTGGACAGTCCAATCTTAAAGGACCAAACCTGCATGTTTGCAAGTTGTGGTTCCTTCACTACAAATCATGCATGCTTCACATTTTTATTGACTTTTTTCCAATGCAGGGCTTATGGTTTTTAGATGTTTAGAAGTTGCGGGCCGTAAAACCAAAACAATGAGCTGAAAGACAGAGTAAGAAAGAATTCAGCTAACAAGCTGAAAGATCACCTAACTCCGCCTCTTCCTGCTAACTCAAGCTGCCTGGCAAAAGCTACATGTAGTAGCAGTAGCTAGCAAGTCTTCCCTCGCAAAAAGTGATTTAGAAATGAATGACGTCAGTTTGTGGCGTTGCTTACCTTGACCTGGAACATGTCATGTCTATTGACAGCCCAGCCTAACGTATTTAAGATCGATCACTTTTAATACCAGGTGTAAATGCAAAGACCCGTGGATCGGGTGTCATTATCCAGATTTGGAGGCTAGACAAACGTATCCAGATGCAGATCACATGTTAATACCACATGTAAATGAGGCTTATAAGTTAACCCTTTCACATACAAGTAGTCATTTCATCCGTTGTTAAAATAAAAATATTGATTATAGCAGCTTTAAACTTTAGTTGTGTAATCCATCACAATAAACATAAAAGCTTTCCTTTTTGCCAATCTTAAGTGCAGATTTTGACAAAAAATAATGCAGACTTAATGTTCATTGTTGTGGATTACAGAGCTCAAGCAAGTTTCAAGAGTCTGAAAATAGATTTTTAAACTGAATGGAAATGAAGGAAGTGTCCGGAATAGTAAAAAGAAAATAATAATAAAGATTTCTAAAACACACTTGAATTGTGATGTTAAGTATACAGTACATGATTTGTGGCATGTGGACCAAAACGTTGCCAAACTATTGGAATGGTTGGCTTTAAACACATTGATCAAATTGTGTGGGTCCTGCATCAGAAATACCCAAGACTCTCTGCTACAGTAGAACAACTCAGAGTCACAACATGACTACAGTACAGCTCAGGCTCGACTAATAACAGAGGAGTTTAAGCTGAGCTGTGACTCACAGTAAGCTGCTGCAGGAGCTCTTAATACACAGCAACAGTCATGAAACTGTCACAGCACATCCAAGTGGGAAAACATTAATAACACAGAACATATTTGTGTTTAGGACAATAAAAAGATCTGAAAACTGACAACTATTCTTACCGGTTTGACTTGTATCTCTGGTCATGCAGATGTTAGTTTCTTGTAGCAATGATACCTACTGTAAAATGGCCGCCGTGTCCACCAGGCCCACTCAGCTCACCCTCTTCAGTCTCTCAGGTGACTCACTCCCGGTGTTACATGCTCAGTTCCGCACACGCAGGGCGATTGGCCAATGTGTGTGTAGAACTCGGGGGGGAGTAAAAGCTTAAACATTAAACCTGAACCGCCCCTGTGCTGGTGCTGACTGGCACTGCTGGGTTAATCTGTGGGAGAGAGAGAGAGGCTGAAACTGTTGACATTAATAAAACTGAGGAGAGGAGGTGGTGAGCTAACCTGAAATGATGCATGTAACCCACAACAGGTGCTTTAAAAGGGCCTGGATGGCCATTTAGGCTGCTTGGAGTTCATATTATCGGCCCTTTATTGATAAGTAAAGGGTAAAAAGTTGATAATCCACTCATTAATACTGCTTAAGGTACATAAACAAGCCATTGTCTAGTAATACTTAAAGTATTACGACATCAATTTAAACTATTAACAATGGTGGCTTGTCCACAAGATCACACTTTTTTTAGAGACAAGCAAGTGTTTGATATCATCCCTACAATATCAATTATCTCATATCTAAGATCTGTGAAATACTGCTTTATCATCCCGTCATTTATGAATAATTCATCCTCATCTTAACTGTGTCATATTGTGTTGTTGTCACAGAGGGAACTGGAGTGTTTGGCACTAGAGGGCAGCAAGCTCCTGCGCTTCTCACTTAGACCGCCACCTCTCTCTCCCTTACTGAGTTTATTCTGTCTCTTCATCCTGTTTACTGTGTCTCTCTTTCCCACTTACCTTTTCTCTGCTGCATTTAATGTTTCCAAACCTGGCTGTTGCCTCTGTGAACTAATATCTATGCTTTAGTGTCTGTTGACCATGTTTCTTCAGTCATGTGCAAATCTAGAATAGAAGAAGAATAGAATAAAATAGCAGCTAAATTCAAAAAATGCATCCTGATCTTGAGATATTATAATGTTTCCAAGTAATAAAGTGCACGTTGTTATTTTAATATAACCAGTATCCAGTCTGTCTTAGTGCAACACTCCCCTTTAGCAATGACTACACGTCTTCTCTTCACTAAGATTTAACCCTCCATATCTGACTCCAGGATTCATGTGACGTCACTCTGTGCCAGCTATTCTTCCAGAGCAGCGCTGATTTTCATGTAGAGAAAGCTCAAGGCAAGGACATCTGTAGTGACCCCCCCTCTCCATCCTCAGACACACACACACACACACACACACACACACACACTCTGCAGTGCTCATAGCCAATACAATACAGTAAACACATAATGCAACCCACTTTCTCAAGTGAGTACTGAGTCCCACCAGTGGCCTTGGCCCGGGGCTACCTCATCTGTCGGTGCCGTCCGTGTCCTCTACTGCCGGCGCAGGTTCCTGCTCAGCTGCAAATAATACGCAGGACAATGCAAGCGTCAAGCGTATAGGGAGTGCTTAGATTATATAAAGCAAAGGCCTAACATGTAAAATAGTAACAAAAGAGCATACATACAGGTCCCGCTGTCCTGTGTAACATAAATATGTTGAATATTTGAAATAAGTTATAAATCAGGTGTTTAAATTGTTGTGAAATGTCTCCTGTCTTTTAAAATAAATGTAGCACAGATGAAATAATGCTATTTGTACACCTGTTACGAAAGATGGTAATGGAAAAGAAGGAGTGAGCAACGCAAATGTTAAATGAACCGTTTGAAATTTCAGAAAATATTTGCTTTCTTGTCGAGAGTTAGATGAGAAGATCGATGCCACACTATGAAGGAGACTGGTAGCTTAGCTTAGCACAAAGACTGGAAACAGCTAGCCTGGTTCAAGTCAACAGCCATACTAATACATTTTAGTTTAGCATGTTAGCATTCTAACATTTACTAATTAGCACTAATCCAGACTACAGCTGAGGATGATGATGTCATTAGTTTTGCAGCATTTGGTCATGAAAGAAAGTGTTGGACAAAATTTTGACCGAATGATGAAGCTATGGAGGAAAAGTCCAAGCTAAACTAAGCTAACCTAAGCTAACAGTCTCCTGGCTGTTTCCTTCCTGCAACTGTATCTCTGGTCTATATTTGTCTAATTGCATTTCTTTTTATTTGATCTCATTATGTTTATCTCATTCTATTTTACTTTAGTTTCTTTTTATTGTATTTTTAAATGTTGTTTTAGTGCCGTTCTTTGCCTTATGTAAAGCACTTTGACATAACGTAATTTTTCCATTGACCTCCATGCATTTCTGAAATGTTACAACGGCTTTACGGTGTTTTCCTTTTCTTAACACTGCATGTGGTGTGATGGCAAGAAATATCTTATTATATCTTATAGCCCTTTCAAAGAGGACAAAGGTATTAATCAATAGCCTGACTTTGAGTGCCTCATTAAATAGTGATGTACTGGATGATTAAGTATTAACAGATGAGGCGGTGATGAGTGATTTCGGTCTTCAGTACAAGTATTGGTGTCTGTATACAGAAAGTTCATCTATATAACTGATAAAAACAGTACTTGATGTGAGATGTGATCGTAGATCTGAATTTCTAGCCTTGGCTGAAATGATTCTGTCAAGTGGAGGACACATGGTAAGCTACGTGTATACATTATGTGTGTGTGTGTGTGTGTACACATGCACATACACACTGTAGATGCATACATGTACACTTTCATGCTTGAAGTCCTGACACATGACCTGAGGGCTTCAAAACAAAGAGCTCTTTTCTTCCTTCACAGCTAAATGAAGCAGGGAAGCTACGGCAGCCTCCAACAGACAACCTCATTTGTATCATTTGTCATTTGTTCATTCTGCCTCAGATAGCTCAGAGAGAGAAATGGGCAACAGAGGAAGAGACACAGATAGAAAGAGATAGAAAGAGTGAAAGAGAAAGAGAGAAATGATTGATGCTGAAATAAATGACACTCAAAAAAACATTCGGTGAAATGAAAAGGCCCTTCACACCCACTCTCCACCACTACAGCATTGTGCATTAAAAAAGGCCAAAAACCAAGATCAATACTCCTATTCTCTCTGATTTCCCCAAGTGTATGCTAAACCACGTTAGCTGAAAGTGATAGGGAGGGCATTAAGCATAATGCAGCTGCTAGCTATTAGCTCCCAGGGCAGACAGGGAGAAAAGTGGGGCCTGTAATAAATTCAATAAATGACTTCCCCTGCCTGCCGCAAGCTGTCCCCAAAGGACCTTTTCACACTCTGGGATGATCCTCAACGCCCTGCAAGCTGATTCCTCCCCCTGTCCTTCCTCAGTCCCAGGGTCATCTTCAGTCCTCTGCAACCTGCTTCCTTCTCTCGTCTTTTCTCGCTGTGGACTGATCTTCAGTACCCTCTAGGGAAGATCTCTGGTAATTTGATGCCCCTTTCCTCGCCTTTCACACTTAAAACACAAGAATAAGTAGTAGCTGGATGACTTATCTTTGCTCATTAAGAGACTGACATTAGTACAGAAAGAATTAATCGAAAGCTTACCTTCTGAGGACATTAAATAAGATGGGTATATGTGGCTAAGCCAGGCGTAATTTACCAATTTTCCATTTTGGCTTGCACTATGAAACAAGATTCTGATCTATTAGAGTGTGTTTGAAATCATAAACTATTTTTTATCATATATTAAATGATAAAAACAATATATCATTTAATTATGCTGCACTCATCTGGGAGGGATGAGGAGCAGAGGAGCTGTGCCCTGCGTCTCAACTGCTGCGTGTCTTTGGGGTTGTATAGCAACAACTACAGGGTGACTGACTCTGCCACTCTTGCGGGATATCGGTCTGCTGCCAAGTCCCTCCTGATTTGGCTGTAATTAACCAGGCTGAGCCCTGTTTGTGCATGTGGACATGAATAGTAGCTTGTTATTTGAACATTAATGGCTGTGTGTGTGCGTGTTGTGTACAGCCCATAGTTCACCTTGGAACATCGCCTCAGCAGCTGTGTGTCCTCTGGAGCGATGTTAATGTTTATGTCAATACATCCTCCTGTAATCATGTTTTAGGATGTCCCTGCCTCACGGTTTTGCAGAAAGAGACGCGTGATGTCTGTATCTGCCAACCCACCTTTCAGTGTGTCACACTTGGCTTTAGGCTGCTGCCATTTCCCTTTTCCTTGGGCAGTCCTTGTGTGAAAAAGTTTCAGACTGGAGGAAATGCATGCCAGGAGTTTGGACCGTTATTTTGTTGATTTAATGGAAAATAAAATCTCTTCGAAAAAGAAGAAGAAGAGAGTTATGGTCATAGCGGAAGATAGTCTTTAATGATTTGACCTTGGTGTCTCTCCTTGCTAGGACAAATGTTCACCTGCAAAATGAAGGAACAGCGAACAGTATACAGAGAACATGTTAAACCCATTTGCCATCCATTAAAAGTTGATTTATTCCAGTGCTACTACGTACATTATGTGTCATGTGGCAGTGTACACAGAACAATGATTGGGTTACATTTCTTCACTTTTGGGGGGTGGGGGGTGGGTTCACTCTGTTATTGTTCAGTAGAAGTGTGTTCTGATTCCTGCTCTATGAGGAAAGCCTACTTTTCAGAATAATAAAAGACTCTGGGATGCGTTTATCACTTTGACTCATCTACCATCATCAGAATAACATCATGAAAGGCCCTCACTTCACTACAAAATACTATGCATTTTTTATTTTCTGGTGGAGAATTCAGGTCACTATCAAATATTGGAATGGTGTTTTGGCAGGACTTTGTTGGTGACAGGATGAGGACTGAAGAAAACAAACCTTTACAACAGGGTAAAAAACAACAGAACCTGATCATACCTCCGTTAGCAGGAAAAAAGTATGAAATTAATAAAATGTTATCTTTGATTTGCCAGAATTTCAAACCCTTCATACCCTTTCTAAATATTGTTTTTCTACTGCATACTTGCAACATGCTGTGCATTGCACCCAGCTACCTTCACCCCTGCGGTTCACCATTTGTCCCGTTTACTTGGCGACATCTACAATGAGGTCATATTTACAGGACACCCCTCTTGCTGTTCACAACACCCCTGGGTCAAAATGGACGCCTGTCAGTAAATGAGCTATTGCTCTCATTTTTCTCTTTTTTTCAATCTACTCTGTCCCTCTTTCCTGCTACCTGATGAAGGATGAAGTCCTTAACACCATCACATCTCTCTGGGGAAGACACTCCAGCATCTGTGATCCTTCCTGGTGTAACTGAATATTACACACTGAGTGCATCATGGAACATGACCTGGGGGTTCCCTCGCTTCTTCCTTTCTTTCAGTGTTTTTTTTTTTTTTTTTCATGCGAACCACTCAAAGGTCTTTGCTGCGGGCCATTTGGTAAGCCTCTTTGTGTGTGTGTGAGGGGCACTGATGTTCTTAATGATGACAGATGACAAACGCGAGGCTAAACCTCCGATGTAATGAAGAGGTGGAAACCTTAGATATACGAACAGGCAGGTGAGGTCGTAATCAAGCAGATAATCTTCCATTAGCCGTCCGGACTCATTGGATGACACTGATTGAAACTGAGACTGTAATGGCATGATAGATCCCTTCATACTGGAAGGGTGGAGTGTAGCACTGCACGAGAAGTGGCTAGAGGTGGGGGCAGTAAAGAGTCATGCTTCATCAACTCAAGTTGAAAGGAAAAAAGCTAATATTCATGCTTGATTCAGTTCCACTCGTAGCAAACTGAATATGTTCTTAAATGAAGTGCTCTCTGGCCAGTGCAGAGCCTGTGGGAGAGTGACTCGTTCACTGTCTCACAGGGTTTGACTTAGACCCGATTCAGCCCGAAGCAGCTTGGAAATAATTAAGATCCAGGAAATAATAATGATCCTATTTGTCTGTTAGCTTAAGGGGCCAGAAAGACAATCTTTAGCGCTAACATCCTTTTGGGATTCAGATCATCTGCCATTCAAACTACTTTAGGACAGCATGCTAGCCCGCTAACCCGCTGACTTCCTGACCTGCCTTTTAAATGTACTTTGGAAAACAATAACTTTAAAGATCCTAAATATTTCTCTTCAAATCAAAAATTCATCACAACTCTAGGATGCATCATAAACCGTTGATATTTAACATTTTGTCATTTCTCCTCTATGATAGTGAATGTGTATCAATGTCTTTTAAAAAGCCAAAACAGAGTCCTGATACTGTAATGTTAAAGGAATAGTATGTAATAGACATTTTGGGAAATACGCTTATTCGATTTTCATGCTGAGAGTTACATGAGAAGATCGATACCACTCTCCAATATGAAGCTACAGCTAGCATATGGTTAGCTTAGCATAGTATAAAGATAGAAACATGGGGGAAGCAGCTAGCCTGGATCTGTGCCATGGTCAGAATCCACTTGCCAGCACCCCTGATGCTCACTAATGTTCACTAATCACATTATATTACATTTGTTTAGTCCATACAAAACTAAAGTGCATAAACGAAAGGTTGTGGTTTTATCGGGGACTATTTCCTGGAGTCTTGTTATTGCCGTGAGTTGACAGCGGAGGCCCCAGCAAGTGACTGCACTATTTACATTTCAGTTTTGGTACGGATTAAACAAACGTGAGATAATGTGTTAATTTTGGACTAAGCCAGGCTAGCTGTTCCCCACACTTCCAGTCTTTATGCTAAGCGTAGCCAACCAGCTGCTAGCGGTAGCTTCATTTACGGTGCTATCAGTCTTCTCATCCAACTTGGCCAGAAAACGTACGAGTGTATTTCCCCAAATGTCGAGCTATTCTTTTAAACTTGCAGAGGGACCAATTCATCATCAAGTTTCTTCAGCACTTTTATTTGTATCCTTTCGGGATTCTTTTGTAATAGCGATTTTTCTTCACTTCATATTTTAAAACAGGGAATGCATTACAGAATCACATTACTGCAACTCTCTAGGTTCTGCAACTCTAAAAACCCTAGGTGTCCTAGTAAAAAAGGGGAACTTTTAGTAAAAAATAACAAAAGAAAACAAGGCAACAAACAAACAAAAGTAAACATAATAAAATCAAAATCATGTAAAATCATCAAGCCATCCAAGGAAAATGTGTTCCATGGTCATTTTTGCGCAGAACCATGCAAAGGGGCAGGGTTGGTTTCCCAGTTCGACCAGTGATGTGTGCCTGTGTGGCCGTACATACCAGCAGACCTTAAGCCATGCCATCATCTGAAGACCACAGGAAGCTCTAATTGGTGGTGGTGAGAAAGGTACATATTTCATTGTTGAGTGTATGAGTGTGCAGCATTGAGCTAAAAGTGAACTCGTTCTCTGACAAACACACTCACAAATATTATCTCAGTCTGTCTCACTTGCGCTTACTCTCGGAACCTTTTCATTTCTCATGGTGTTAGTAGAAATAGAAAAAAAAAAGGTTTTCAAAACATTTAGAGTTGCTGTGTAATGGAGGCAATGTTATGCATTACATTAAGACATTTTCTTTAAATTTTTGGAGAGGAATGTATCTGAAAAAGGAATGCAATGCTGTATTCAGACTGTTAACATCGTAAAAAAGCTCTGAAATTAGTAATTAAATAACCCTCTACTATTTATACATTCAGGCACTGAAAAATCACATGTCAATATGTAACTAAAAAAGATAGTCGCTCTCATTTTCCCTTGATAAGAACAAGGAAGCTGAAACCTTGAAGTTGGCAACTGTGTAAATTTTTCCTACCCAGTAGTAATGCCATATGCATCCCCTTTGCTCCTCTTTTGTGTGACAGTTTCCCCTCCCACTTAAGCGCATTTTCAAACACTGACCTGAAGTCAGAGCTTTCGTAGCCTCTTCTAAAGCTTTCACCCTGACCTATGGGAAAGAATCCATGACACTAGTCTTTTGAAAGGGAAATCCAATGGTTTGTCTCGCTCTCCTCACCGTACAAACAGATAGACGGACGGATGGGTGGACGGATGTCCTCCATGGCCTCAGAGGGCCAGCAGGTGAGCCGAGGCCCTCAGCTCCACAGACCAACTTCCCCCCTCATGGTTAAGGACTCTCCGGTGTGATAGCCAGCTCTCACCCCAGCGACCCTGAACTCAGTCATTTTTTTAACTATACAAGGGCTTTTACAAAAAAGCTAACTTGAACAGCCATACAATGGCTAAAACATAAACCATATCTCTACTTTATCTCGGTTTTTCAGTCATTTTTAATTTTTTTTTTTTCTCTTTTTCTTTTTTTGGATGCATTTGTGTTTTTTCTTGATTTAAGTCTGTTTGCTTTTCTTTGTTCTTTTGGAGTAGCTCTGATCCAGTCCTGTGCTGAGAGGCTCAGTCACAGAGGAATTGGTTTTTGGATTTGATGATTTGATGGGTGGGGAGGAAAGGGAGAGGGAATGGGTGGGAGGGAGGGAGGGAAGGAGAGAGAGAGTAAGGGCAAGGATCAGGTCAGGGGTGAAGATATGGGTTCATTATTAGTCCAGACATGGACTCGCCAGCGGTTACAGGGACAGCTTTGGATGGGACAGAATGAGGTGATGAGTTGGTTTGGGAAAGGTGGGGCCCGAAGGTGATTGCAGAAGGCTTGTCAAGGTTATCCGCTATCAGAGGAGGTGTGTGGTGCTGTGGAGGGAGAGCGCCGCCTACGGGCGGTGGAAGTCCAGGATCGCTCAGAGCGTTCAGAGCGCTCTGAGGCTAGTGAGGCGGGCCGAAAGCGGTGAACAAAGCCATCCAGGAAGTCCTGCTGCTGCTGGGTTATGGCTTGGGAGATGAGGCAGGGCAGCGCCTGCAGGCTGCCCGTCACCGAGTCCAGCTTGTCCTCCAATGTGCCGATGCGCTTGTCCAGCTCCTCACTGCGCTCCTGCAGCTCTGACACCAGGTCATACATCACATTCTGGGTCTAATGAAGGAGAGAAAGTAAATGTGTTTGGGGAGGTGCAAGAACAGGACAGAGAAGGAAGAGGAGGAGGGTGGGACAAAGGAGGGAGAGACAAGATGAAAAACATTAAAAATCTGTTTTACAACTTAATATCCACAAGGAGAGATGCAACAACTGAAATTTACAGAAGATACAGTATGTATACGTTGCCATCATCGTAAATGACATGAATAGACAGTCTAAATCTGACTTTACTCAGTCTGAAATAATGACTGGAGGCAGTGGGAAGGGGAGCTGTATAGTTTCAGCAAGTCAGCATAGATTTTATCTTCCCACCGTTTAACAACCAGCTTCTCTGATCCATTTATAGCAAGAGAAGGACTGCTTTATGTATATGCCTGACACAACTCATTCATATAATGAAAAGTGTCTCTATTATTTAGGCACTTATTGTTCCGCAGTGGGTGCAGTGGGGCCAGTGTTAATGTATGCGGTATCTGCATTTAATACTTGTATTCAGACTATGACAATTTTATATGTTATAAAAGATATATAATATATTCTATTCTATCTAAGTAAATTTCACGTGACACACAACTGAATGGTCACCAGTAGAGCTCCCAAAATACTTTATATCCATTTAAGGCCTTTTTCAGACATTTATGTATCAGCCAGAAATCAAAGGGTTGCTTCTCCGAGGGGCTTAAAAAAAGAGACATTGAGCCGCTGAACTACTGTAGGGTACACAGATGGATCTGACCATCGAGGAGAGTAAGGGCAAGTAAACACACATTAAAGGAGTTGGCCTTACAACCTTTTAAAATACACACTGGAGTGCAAATGCCATCCACATCAAATGAGGCTGCAGTCATGTACCTCCCTTTGAACCCCCTCTCTGCTCTGCTTTGGTGGGTCAGCTGACGTCTATACAGCAGGACAGAAGCTACCGAGGCATGGCTGCATTCACCCTCTCACAGCCAGATACTGTTCACAGCGTGTGGCTAGGTTCAGGGTTCCTCAAACTCTTACACAGCCATAAGATGTCACCGGAAACAGGAATTCAGTCTGTGTTGAGTTTGATTTTAGATATTTGATGAATATTAATACACTTGGTAACAACAAAAGTATAGTCTTTGACTTGTTCCCATTATTGTCTCTGGTGATTTTAGAGCTCATATAAGCCCTACAGTACACTAAGAATGAGACAGTTGATCTACACTGAATATTATATAACGACAATGCGCGTCGTTTGGTGCTGACCAGGTAGTGTACAGTTAAAGTCTTTTGCGCTGAGATGTCGCTGGTGAGAGCGGTGAGAATGAATCAAAACAGTAAAGTGGCTGGTAAAAAACAAAACCTTTAGTTTAAAGATGCTAAAAAGCTCTGTAGAGCTGAGGGGAAGTGATGGAAAAACACTGATCATAGCCAGTAATAGCCTTACCTTCGCCAGGTCCACCAAGGTGTTGGCCTGATCATTGAGTTTCCTCTGCTCCATCTTCACACTGCGCAGTCTGGTGGAGGCACAGGGAGGTGGGAACAGGAAGAGGAGGGAAGCAGGAGGTGGGCAAAGGAGAAAGGGGAGGAGGCGAAGAAGAGTGGCGGAGGAAATAAGGGAATAGAGGGGGAGAGGGGAGGAGGGCGGTTTGCAGGAGTGGATCATAGAGAGACAGGTTGTTTGGGGTTATGAAGGGGCAGAGAGGGCCAATAGGGAAGAAAGAAGGAGGAGGAGGAGGAGGAGGAGGAGGAGGAACACATTTTTTATCAGGCATGCTCTCTCATTGATGACATTGAAAAGAGAGAGGAAAGCCTGCATGCATCATAAATATATGTACTTTACATATCTATATGTATACATATATATAGAAATATATATGTATATATATATACACAAGCATTCCTGGTCTTGGTCAATGCAATACCAACCAAAACATGCAAAATTGCGGAAGCATACTACGCTCATTTTGAAAAAAATAAAGACTGTGTTTATCATGTTTTATCTGTTTTTTGTTGTTGTTTTTTTTGTTTTTTTGCTATAACAAGATCTTTTTCTCATAATAGTGCAAAGCTTTAAGTAGCACTTTTTAATTTAAATGCAATGCAATGAGAAAAAGCCTATATATACTGAGAGATGATCTTGTTACAACCCAAAAATAGTTTGTTTTTGAATAAGAGGGGAAAGAATCTCAATATAATGCCAAAAAACGTATTATTACTGTGACAAAACATGATGTTTTTTTCCAGCAAGATCACAATATGCTTCCATACAATAAAACCCCCAAAATTTATGTTTGAAATCAAAACATTCCCGTCTCTTTCCACCCAAAAGTAAGACGTTAAAAAAGGAAAAAGATGACATGCCCTTTGTCAGTGCTACACACAGCTCAGTGGTAGGACTTCATATATACACACTGGTCATTCAGATAGCGTGCAGTGACTGTGAGTGACTTTGTGCACAATGAAACGTGAGGCTTGTGTGTGTGTGTGTGTGTGTTTGTACGTTTGTACATGGGTTGATGTGTGTGTGTGTGTGTGTGCGTGTGTGTGGATGCCACAGATAAAAGATGGAGCCAGAAATAAACTGTCTAATGACACTGCTGAGCATACGGCAACATAGACATTTCAAATAACTTGTGCAATGATACATCGGACATGTTTTGTGATGCCTTCAACATTGTGCCTCTTTATCTCTAATCAAATACATTATGCCACTGTAAGAACTGTTAACGCTGATGTGAATAATGTGTCATTGTTAGCGATGGCATCACACAGCCATCATCTGGATGTGTGAGAGGAAGAATTTCCCTGTTCGGCAAATTATGAGACAGGATGACATTCAAGGGCATTTATTCATGTGCAAATCAGTATATCAGAGCAGAGTGAGACTGCTCGCTTACGGCTCTATCTCTGTGGGAAACCGTTTCAGCTTGTATGTGTCTGTTTGCTCGGCTTTGTCATCCCTTATGGCTGTCGAGGAATAGGGGCTACAAGCTAAAAGCGCTACTTATTAGTGTAACGCATTATGAGTACAATTTGATTCTACAGCCTACGTGTTGTGTCTTTTTGTGCTATGTCATCAATGCCATGTGCAAGATTTGGCATTTGATCTCATGTAGGAAAGGAAAGAAATAAATAAATATTAAAACAACAGCAAACATTTGAACCTCATTAGAACTACAGTACATTACAGTGTGTGTGTGTGTGTGTGTGTTCATGTCATCACAAAACCATCAGGAGTGTAGGATGAGTTCTGTTGATGCAGGTTAATATAGCCTCCAGAGCAGCTATATTAATCATGGGCAACATTATACAGTACGTCATAGATGATTATGAACCGCTGGCCAGGCCAACAAAGCTCCAAGCTCATTCTGCGCAAGATGCTTTTTCTTTCACACGTTCTCTCCAGACAACCCTCCACTATTGACACCGGTGGCAAAATGTTGATGCTTTTTTTTTTTTTTTTTGTTTCATTCCATTCAAGTAGGGGATGGGAGGGAGAGGGAAGTAAATGGAACACTGAAGTAAAGAAAAAACCAAAAACGATTCAGCATCCAGCATTTTTTTTTTTTTTTTTTCTGGTAACAAACGCTTTTTTTTTTTCATGCATGTCAAACGCAGACATGGAGAGAGGAGGAGGAGGAGGAGGAGGAGGAGGAGGAGGAGGATGTTGAGGAAACAGTAGGAGGAGGATACATAGAAGACTCAACTTACTTCTGAGCTCTGCAGTGATAGAGCAAAACAAAGACAGAACACAGTACAGAGTTTTAACCCCACAACATTCACGAAACGAGTGAAACCATTACACTTCTCACTGTAAGCACAGGGTAAAAGGGGGTCGGAGGGAGAGGGGGACGGGGAGGGGAATAGGAAGGACCATTACACTAGATTGCAGTGTGTGTGCTTGTGTATGTGTATGTGTGTGAGCATAACAATCAAAGGAAATGGTACTCTAGGAGAGGACATTGTAACAAACGCTAGAGGTGATACTACCAAATATCCTCAGCTACGTCTACATTTCATCAGTTTATTAGCAACACAACTATTAATAATACAGCCTAAACACTTTTCTACCACAAATAACATTAAACACAATCACGTGGATTGAACATTTTAGGAACTATTTTTCAATAACATACTGTAGTTTTAGTTTTTGGGCATGCTGAGTGATTCCCCTTGGTGGCTGGTGGTGAGCAACTCTGTCATATTTCTGTCAAACATTTTATTATTCATTAGATGACAGAAAACAAACGCAGTGCAGGACTTACTGGTGAATGGCTTGGAGAAACTTGCGCTGGTGTTTCCGCACCTTGGCGTGATCAATCTTCTTGACCAACTTAGTGTGTTTGTAGATGAGCCATGTTTCCCTGAGTACATTGGCAGCTGTGTTCTTTACCTGTGAAACAAGGTTGAAAAAGTCACAAGATGTACAGGAACTTCTCCAAGGGGTTGTACCGGTTTGGCATATTCAAATCCTAAAGTCAGGCATCCATGATTAATATTACTGTCTTAAAATTAACTGCAAATAAAGGTGAAATAGTGGCAAGTAGGTAAGTGAACTTTATTTCTATACCACTTTTCAAAACCAGAGTTACAAGCTACAGTATGTCTTTGTTACAAGCTACAAGAGTTACAAGGTGTAACATACAACACAAAACATTTCACACAAGAATTTCAGGCAATGGTCTAACATTAACACAAAAATAAAACAAGGTATAGTTTTGTCTAGTTCTGTTGGCCTAGAAACTATTCAAAATACACAGTCTGAAATTTAAATTAACAGCCTGAAAAATGGAAAATCTCTCTTTGATCGAACGGTTTACAACACATATCCATATGCAACCTGTTATGCGGGGTCGTAAGCAGACAGAACTTTGTTTTAAGGGATTTACAAACCAAAACATTTGGGCACCTTTGTTGTAAAAGAACAGCGATATGTTATCACAGTTAATCGAAATGCAGTAGAATGCCGTGACTCACTCGTTTGCAGAGTTGTGTGTCCATCATGAAGTTGTGGACATGCTTCTCAGCCTTGGTCAGCTCCAGCTTCCTGGCTACCACTGCTACCACCAGTGCAGTGCAACCAGCTCCCTATTGCACAAAGACACAGTCAAACAAACACAGCAACATTTTGTTTGTCAGATTTCAAAATGCCTTCAAACTTTACTACATTAATAATAGTAAAAAAAAATGAGAACCAGTAAAGAAACAAAACAAAGTAGCTCCAAGTCAAGAAATGACATTCATTCAAATGTTATTTAACTAGGAACAGTGAGTTGCATTTGGTTTCACTGAAATCTCTACCCCAGTGAAACTGTGAAGTTTTGTTTGATATAAACTACTATGCATCAGTTAAGTAGGGCACAATAACTAAAACAAGTGAGTTTTTCAGGCAGACATTGTTAGGAATTCAATTCATCAGAAAGGTGATGCAGGCCAAAACATACAGGTACACCGGTACCTGTATGTTTTGATGGGTAAGAGAGGATTATGTGGGTGAACAAAGTAGATCTTAATGTCTTTGTGTTTCTGTTGCAGTATTGTAAATACTTCTGTTATCCACCCGTAGTAACGATTATTATAAAAATTTAATTGAAAAAAGTAAATAGTAGATGACTCAAACAACTGCCAACTGATGTAGGTGAGTTTAAACATCATGAATTGTTATGATTTCACATGAAATTCTCTCAGTTTGGACACCTTATGTGGTTTCAGGATCACCAATTACACTCTGTCACGGGCTTTTATTGATTGTTGACTACAAATTGCTTAAAATCTTCACTTATTTAGCAACTCTGTGAAAGTTACACAAGTAGAATTATAAATAAAGTCAGCTCAAAGTTGTGTTTCTTTTTGCGGTGAGTTCAGTCATGGTCAGAGTGTAGCTGGCAGTGAGTACAGTGAGAGCTGAGGTTTAGTTTTATAACTGTTCCAGTCAGAGTTGTCCTGTGAGAATGTTATGTATTTATCTGAGTGGAGAAGAAAGGAACCCACCATAATCCCTGTAAGCAGACACACGCCTTTCCCACAGTACGTGTGTGGTACCATGTCCCCGTAGCCAATCGAGAGGAAGGTAATCGAGATGAGCCACATGGCTCCCAGGAAGTTACTGGTCACTTCCTGTTTGTCATGATACCTGAAGTGACGAAGAGAAGCAGAAGTGGGATAGACACAGTCAGTAAAACTGCACACAGCTGCTTGAATGTGAGCATGCTGGAGAATGACGTGGTGCTGTGTGAACCAAACAGGGGTGGTGGGTGGAGGAGGTGGAGGTGGTGAAGATCGAGGAGGAGGAGGAGGAACAAATCATGGTGCAAGGTGTTACACCTGTTTTGTAAAGCCAGTTTGGCAGAGAGTCAAAAAAAAAATGCATCAAAGTCCATTCTGAGTAACAAAAATGAAGGTATATTCAATGGATTTGCAGGAGACACTAATTCATTTCTAGTCTTCTTTGGCTTTAAGTGAATTCTATCTGAGACAGTTTAATGGAGAAACGTGTTTAATGGGTAGGAAACTTAAACTGACATGAAGGCAGAAAAAAGCAAACAGTGTCCATTTTTAAAAGAAATCAATGGAATGATTTCAAACTGAGAGAGCAAAACAACTGAACATGTGATTCATGTTCAGTGTCTGTCAATCTAAAAATTAACTATTTGGGGAGAGGAATGATATGAAGGAGCATTCAAAAAAACAAAAATGGGTCTGAGGCCAAATCACTTACTCTTGTCGAACATTAGCATAGAAATGACAATTTTAGACAACATGTTTCAAATGACAAAGAAGATGGGCCATGTCACTGTAAGTGACTGGCAAAAGAGTTCCGCAGGTCAAACTTGATTTGAATATGACAACCCAACAAATGTAATGTCAGAGCATCCAAAAATGCATATACTGCTGCATTAAATCAAACTAACAATTGGCTTAGTGGTCACAGTTTGCTGCAAATCTTCCTCCATAGAGTTTACGCTGCCCCCCCACCCCCACCCCCCAAAAAAAAGAAAAGGTTTGGCAATGCAAATCATCACTTCAAACATGTTGTTTGCTGAAAATAGCTGACAGCCATGCTTGAATTGTCAGTCCAAAGGCCCACAGTGCGTATGCAAAGACATTTCTACAAAAAAAAAACACACTGCACAAAGCTGGATTGATGATGACATTCCCGTACCTTTTGCAGCAAGACAAAAGTCCATCACAGAGGCAAATCTGCCTCATCCACCCACCCTCATTCAACTCGCCTCATTATTCCCAATGGGCTGTCTAGGAGGAGATCAGATAAGATTTCATTTTGGAGTTAAAATCAAATATTCATTAAACACTTTGAGACAACATCTCGCTAACATACTTCTGACAAGACAACGTAGATGGAGTCTAATTTCTCGGGATTTTGTTAAGGCTTTTCTAAAGGGGATTCTGACTGGGCCAATCATGAATTGCTAACGACTTCGAACTATCCAGCGGTGACCCAGCATGCGGACTCAAAATGGCCGGAACAATCACCTCTAATTAGTGCACAAGTACAGATTGGAACACTTGGGGCCAGATGATGACTTTCTTAAACTTTCTTTTCAAAATGAAGGCAAAAAACCCCCCCAAAAACCTGAGTTGGTTTTGTAGAAATGCCCGCCACTCTTTCTCCTCCAAGACAGTTCATTGTTATCAAATGTCATAAGTCAACTAATCATGCCTTCTGCAGTTCTTAAAACTCGCACTCTCAAGTTTCTATTCATGCTCAAAGTCAGGAGGAAGAATACCTATGAGCACTTTTTCCCCCCTCAGAATGTCAGAAAAGTGTGCGGTCTGTGCGATTCAAGCTTCTTAAATGACATGCAGAGAAGCAGTCTGTACAATACCATGCAGGAATAAAAAAGATGTCTGCATCCTGCATGCTTCAAAGCCAGTATATTGAGAGCAGGGGAGCGATGGGAACCTCTGACAAATACTGCAGTATTATCAGGTGGACAGGGATTGTGCGTCTCCTCAGACGGGCTTTCATTTGTAAACAGTGGGGTAGGATTGGATGAGTACCAAAGGAAGAAGCTCATTGAATTTGACACCCCTGTCTCTTTTACCTGCATCCCAACACTTCACCAGCTGCCCTTTGATAGCTGCCAGGGGGCTGAACTTGATCAGCTGGCTAAATATTGTAATTACAAGTGACTAGTATGTTAATTTCATTCATCTTGTCATCAAGGCGTGCAGAGAGTGAGTCATGTCTTCAAGGCAGGCAGAAATGTGCTGCACCTTTTAGCACAGTTAACGTATTACAGTGCATTACAGTGGCCTTCTCTCTGTTGTAAACGCACCCCTTAAATATGCTTGACAAAAATGCAGAAGGCATCGTTTTTTTAAGCAATAAAATGTTTAAGAGAAGGCTTCCTGTTTTATTATCTGTTTTTCTATTGGTGAATGTGACAATATATATATATATAATGCACATATTTCAATAATTCTTGGCTCTGAAAAAGAGCAGAAGACGGCAATATGGGAATAGAGACAGAGGCTGAATGGGGAGCTAATCAATGGCATTTTAAAGGCTCTCAATATACTGTGTCAAGTTTTGGAATAGCATGGAGAAGAGCTGGCACCACTTTCAACCTATTCCAGGACAAGAGGTATATATATAGTGTCTAGAGCAGACAGTTCTATCCCCCACTGTTAAATCCTCCCTGACAGACACTCTGCAGCAAAAGCATTATCCTGAAATCACTTACTCAAATATTTCAGAGATGATGTTATTTATCCAATACTGTTTATCAAATAATGCTGTAATTCACACCCAAATGAGCTCTGAAACTTTGCGTCTGTGGTGGGGTTAGAGGAGGGAGTACAGCATGATTCACACGACACAAGACAAATAAGGTAACGTCTCTCTGGCTCACTCTGCAACTAAACAGGTCAACAATAACAACAGGTAACAACACTTCTCTTCAAATTATCACCAATGTATCAACTAGTCTCGTCAGCCCTGCCCGTTATTCAAATGTAAAACCAACACGTGGATGTTTTCTGTTTGTGTGCACCAGCGAATGATTTCCAGTCATTTCATATTTTAACTGCCGTCGTGTGTCGATGAGCTAATGATACATGTGACGAGTAAAAATACAGCGGCCAAAGTTGGCAACACAACCTCTGAACAAACATAATGATGGATCAAATGTGAAAGAGCCACACACGTCCCTCTGCCAACACACACACACACAGACACACACACAAAAACTAACTATGTTTGACTAAAAACACTACAATATACAATATTTTCGATTTCAGAACAAAAGTAAATTTAAGTACATGCAATACTTAAAAAGTTACTATGAATGCAAAATGACTAAATGCCGTTAAATGAAAGGCATCACATTCTTATCAGCTGTTACTTTAAAGGTTAATTTACCTAATTTTAGAGTGAATCACCTCAAATACATGAAATCTGTGAACCCGCCATGACACACTGCTTCAATACAAGGATAATAATGCACCGTCTGCTTCCAAAGAAGAGAGCTGTTTGACGGTATCACACATATAAATGTCACTTTGTTTTGTTTTGCGTCACTAAAATACACAGCTGTCAGGAAGAAAGAGTCTTTCAATACGGACTAATATATGCAAAACCTGATTCTACACCAGAATCTGTACAAACTCAAACTTCCTCTCGGAGAACCACAACGCTGCCTCTGTTTTTACTTTCCTCCTCTGGTCAGCTGTTACAGCAAAGCAGAAGCAACTGGTTAACATTCTGTAGCTATCGCCTGCGTACAATAACAGCACTTCCCCTCTTCTTCCTGCATTTTGGTTTACATCAACAAAAACAAATTAAAAAAATCTTTCAACGAGTGCAAGTCTTGTTGATATAAATGAATTTGAGCGCTGGCTGAGATTACTTGGGGACAAATATGTCGGGATGTTCCCCGGGGAGTGTGTTAGTTGCAGTGAACATGAGCAGATTAAACTCAAAGTGATGATGACCCAATTAAAAAACTGCAAACCTAACAGTGTTTTTACAGCGCAGCCAATATGCAAAGCAAGCAAGCAAGCAGCAGCAGCAGCACCCTCCAAGTGGACTGTAGCAATTTTATAGGTTTCCAAGTTAAACAAAACACTAATTAAAAAATCAGTCCAATTTAGTTAAGTTGAGCTAAAGTTAAAAGTTAAATTTCATCAAAATATCTTTTATGTTGTTTTAATTTTAGCTAAAACTGTTTGGCATTATACCAGAATTACAATATCTAAAACTCAGATTTTAATCTAAATGTGGTTAAAGTTATTTCTCAGCCATGCTGGTGGCTTAGCTTCAGTGCTGGCAGTGTCAGTCTGTCTGTCGGTTGGTCCAACACTTTGGTCCAGACTGAAATATCTCAACAACTGTTGGATGGATTGCCATGAATTGTCTACAGACATTTGTGTTCCCCAGAGAATTCATCCTAATGGCTTTGGTGATCCCCTGACTTTTCCTATAGCGTCTTCATGAGGTTGACATTTGTGGTTTTGAGTGAAATGTCTCAACAACATTTTGGATGGATTGCAATGACATTTGGAACACACATTCATGTCCCCCTAAATGCTCGCAAAACTAATGACATTCCCATCAGCCTCAGCTGTACTTTGTGTTTATTACATTGTGCAATGTTGGCGTGTTAGCGTCGTCATTGTGAGCATGTTAGCATGCTGAGGTTAGTATTTAGCTAAACAACCACTGTGCCAAAGAACAGCCTCACAGAGCAGTTAAAAAGACTCTTATTTTTTGTCTTGTTACAATTTATATTGCATCTTTCAGAAACATGTAAATATAAGGACATAAAACACGTTTTTGGAAAGTTACACAAAGCTGTTGCTAACTTAGGAAAAAAACTCACTCACACCCACTTGAATCCGCCTTGATTTACATACATCTGTAATGTAATGTGTACACTGAAAAAGCTTAACTACACTAAGAAAAGTTCTCATTGTACTGTATGTGAGGTTTGTGATCCATTCACTTCAATTCAAACATATGTGCAGAGGACAGAAAGCAGTATCCGCAGCCATCTTCATCTCTTGGCCTCGTGCCCAAGTTTAACTGGTCAATTAATTCTTAAACACACTTGACCAGTCGAGGGGCTCAATGTTACGATGACCCCTCATCTGATAATCAAACATGGAGGAGTGGCGGTATCACAAGGTGAGTTGTAATTGTACTTTAGCCAATTCACATAAAATATAAACCAAAAGAAAGGCTTGCTGTGTTGCAGAAACCAAATAACGAGCCTTTGCTGCATGGCATCACTGCCTGTTACACCTACTGTATATTAGTTGTGGGGAATTAAATGATTTTGTTGCACCGATGGAAATATGATTGCACTTTAACAATTAATTATACATGATGTATTGCTGTCAACGGACTAAGTTGTGAATCCAAAAGTAAAGAGCTGCTTGGGTTTGCTGACTTGCAGATTTTGCAGCGAGGCAGTCTTCAGGCCTCCGTCGCCAGAAATGATCAAGACTGTGTGTTTGTGAATGTCATCCATTTTAAAAGACGCTGCATGAGAACTTCCAAAGAGTCCGCTACACTGTTATAACCAGTGAGTATTCCCGCAAGTCACCCTATTACAAATTATGAAGTAAAAGATGTCAGCTAACGTAAACCCTTGACACAAACTTTCATATTTAAGCTGAGCAGCACTTCATTCGTCATTTCCCCCCCCACAAAGTCAGGACTTTTCTGTCCTTCTTAATCTACAAGGCCACCAGACAGGATGCTCCGTTCACGAAGCCCTTAATCTTAATGTTTCAGTGCTGGAGTGAGGTTATGTCTCTGGGGTTATATCAGATAGTGAGTATTTTACAGATGTTTCATTGAATTAGGCCGGAGACACCTCCAGAAAACTCAACAGTGAGTTCTGGTAGCCCAGTCCCTGCAGCGCCTGTTACCAAACCTGTGCTCAAGCTGGAAACAAAGTCCACAACAGTCCCCATGTAATTTTTACCCAGAAATAATAATGATATAATATGCTCAAGGGATTTCATCATATACCCAGTAGTGTTTAAGTTTACTTTGCTGCAAACTCCGGGTATCCAACCTTCAGGGGACAGAGGCGAGCTTTGAAACACCACCACTCCACCTCCACTGCCAACTAACTACACCTAAGCATTTTCTTCCATGTTCCCAGTCTTCCCAAAGTACTCAGCACTCCACAAAACACCTCACCTGCTGTACTTCTGCCCACAACACCAAGTTTGGCTTTAAGGTAGCGCTTGCTCATTAGAACCCGTGAGATTGCCGACTGTCTTACTAATCTCTGCCCACGTTCAGCTGCCCCACGAAATGCCTGCCCAAAAAGGTTTCAAAATTGTTTAAAGTTTAAATTCTATCATATCAAGCGGTGATTTAATTTCCAGCAGTTCGCTGTTCTCTGTTTGTTGCTGTGAGACACATGGACATCCTTAAGCATCATTCTATATCTGACAAAAAAAAACGTCCATGAGCAGAGACGAGTAATGAAAGGATTTTGTCAGCTCTGATTCCCTTGTCTGATTCTTTATCAGCTGTTTGATAAAGTGTTAGAACTATATGAAGGTTTTATAGCTTCAATTTAGTTTTACTGTTCAAATGTGGTTGAGAAAGAAATACAGGAAACCACCCGTATCTTAATAATATCAGACGATTAAAAAGGTAACAACTAGTGGTCTTGAAATATCTAGTTGCATCTTGAGATTGACTTCCCAAAACAGATGAAATAACATCATTTGCAAAATATCGGTTTTTCAGTGTTTTTGCTCCCTAAAGTAGAACATGTTAACGCAGTGAGTTTTGTTAGCAGGTGTGCATCCCCCACTCCCCAGACCTGCCAGCACATGCTGTGACATTTAGGAGCTTGTCAGCTTGTATGCATATTAACACAACAAAATAGTCACAGATACTGTGAGTGGGGGAAGAGTTTACTTTGCCCTCGTGGAAATGAAAGTCTGTGGCCAGTGGATCAACACTGATATGATTATATTACTCAGCGATGGCAAGAGTGCTGTTGTCGTGTTGTCGTTGTGAAAAGGTATAAAAAGATAATCGAGCTTGAATTGAGGTTGGGCTCAAAAAGTGCTGCCGTGGTTGACGCAGTCCTGGCCTACAGTGCTGTACCTCCCTAGCCAGTGTGTTTTGGGCCCCATCAAAGCTTTACTGTAGCTCTAATATTAATAGATAATAGGTTTTACTTGGTGTAAGGGGGTGCACTTCTACAAGCTTGAGGGGATGCGGTACTCACAAGTAAGCAAAAGCACTGCTCCTGCAGTTCAGCCGCGTGCATTGACACCAAATGCTTAAAGCTACACATGGTATTGCCATTTCTGCTTGGTCATTTGCACCTACACAATTTAACATGTTTTTCTCTCTGTCATGGCTCAGTTTCTACAGTGAGACATCGATAGGAGGAGCCAATAGAGCAAACTGATTCCCCAAAATCAGACTAGTACACAGGAAACTGATTCCTTTCTAAGAGCAGACCCAGTGACTGAGATGACTTCATAGACTGTACATTGAGGACAGCAGCTACATAAGAGTAAACTGATTCTTGTAAACTGCATACAATGGACTAAACAAACCTACAGAAAGAACAAGGAATTGTGTCTGAAACTGGATGTGGAGTAACATCTGAAGGAACCTTTTACTTTAAGCTACTACTACCTGTCTTTGAACAAAGAACAACTCTGGTTCGGCTCCTGATCTTCAGTGCAGATCGTATCTTGGGTGATTATAACTTCCACATTGTCTGTTATGCAAACATGCTTTGCGGGCTCTGTATATGACTTTGCCGTAGGCTGCAATCAATACTATGCCTGCCGAGCGTGCATTAAAAACAAGTTATCAGATCCATCAAACCAGAGAGAATCCACATGTCCTTGAGGTTGCAACAATTTGCATAAAATCCATCCGTCTTTGTGGAAGAGATGCTCATTTTAAAGATAATCTTGTGAATGATTCAGATTAGGGGAAAGGTGTATTAGACACTGAGATTGAAAATGCATAGAAAACTATATAAACAGTTCACTTTGTTATCCAACATTGGACCAATAGTCAATGAAGAGTGTCAGTTCAATGTATGTTAGATTTATGCCACCATTTGTGGACAGAAATGCTTTGAACTAATAGAAAATCAAAGTTTCAAAGTTGTCATAATCCATTTAGCCAGGAGAATAAGAGGCATTTTTGTTGCCACCCATTTTGCTGCATTCTGAATTTGTTAACAGCATTATTTGTTAAATTTGCATCTGTACTGTAGTGATGGATCAGTGTGGTTGCACTCACAGTCTGGAAACTGTAAAGTTGCAAAATCTATCTGAATATTTTATGTAAACCTGTGGTTGGTGTGAGAAAGTTCAAGTTGAACTGGTGTGTGTTTCTCTGGTTAGACATTCGGACAGTCTGTTCTTGGCTGGCGCTGTTTGTATCTTGTGGCTAAGCAATGACACAATCTGGATGTCAGACCTTGTGTGTAGGTGTAGCTGACTAGTAACTCAAGCCTGATAATCCGGTGCTGCGCTCTGAGGGAAAGTCAGCTAAACTTTCCGAGAGCTTCTTGTAGCCTACGGGTCCTCACCGGAGAAAGCGAGGTGAGAAACAGCCGTCTCACATCGCCTCGAAATAGAGCGTTTTGTTTCAGATAACAGAGTTAGAACAGGAGAGGAAGAGAATTAGATAACAGTTAAAAGAGAAAAAGGAGCGAGAAACCAGGGAGGCAGGCAAGGCATGCATGCAAGTGTGTAACTGAGAGATTAGTCCTGCTTGTTATGGATAAGGGAAGGCAAAGGGACAGGGAATCAGTAGTGGGGAGAGATGAGGAAAAACTGCAAAGCATGCCACGTTAGATGGGTACAGTAGGAGATCTGCAAAGGATCAGTCAGGAGTAAGAGAGAGAGGGAGGGAGCCTTATGGTAGTGAGGGAGAAGCCCAAAGAGCTTAGTTAAGGAGCTTAGTTGAGGTAGGTTAGCTCTGAAGATGGGCTGTATCAAGAAAGAAGGGAGAGGGGGCCAGTGACCAGCATTAAATCCATCTCCTGTAACATTCCTCCCAACTCCACCCTCCCTCCCTCCACCCTTCCCCATCCCCCTGGTTGTGTGTCTTTCATTCCCCCCATCTAGGCATTTTCCAGGTAGACTCCGTGCTCGTCCAATCTCACACCGTACTGCCCTTTGATTGGCTCAGGAGCGTGGTCAATGTGACAGTGTAACGGCGCATTTAACAGAAGATACAAAAGTCACACACAGCACTTTGGGAAACAAGCGCCTCTTTTTTTTCCACTTTTTTTTTTTTTTTTTTACTTGAAATGATGGGATTGATAAGTAAACATGAAAACTTGCATGCTGTTTCGATGTTTACCAGAGGAGGGGACGAAGGGGGATGAGGACATTCAGTCCATGGGCGTAAACAAAAACTGGAGACGCTGCATTCAGCACAGATCATATTCCTTCTTCCTCAATTTAAGAACCATGTGCTGTGCAACAATGGAAAGCAATGCCCTCATTTACCTGCCTAGATTTGAACTGTGTAACTCTAGACATATATAGTTGGAAATCACAATCATGTTATGCTAGATAGTAAGGCACACCTCAGACCAAAATTACATTACATAATACACAAAGTGACGTGACATTTGTCCTCTCCTTGCATACTCAGAGCTTCTTTTTGGCTACCGGAGACAAACTGTTTTCACCTCTAGAACAAAATCTTTGGGGTAGACGCAACAAAAAACCATTACAACACTGTTCTATTAATTTTGTGAAGGGAGACACATAATGGGATGGTAATGCGTGAACACAAAGAACAGAAAGGCTTTTGCTCCTCGACAAATCTTTGGAGTTGCTGCTAAAAAGACTTTTTGTGCAATATGGATCTATAACAATTGCATAAGGAGAGGGAGAGAAAAAAAATGAGAAAAGACAAATTGCCCTCTGGCAGATTCGTGAAGGTGACTTGAAGGAGCTGCTCCATTTTAGCACAAATTTCCTCCTCCTCCTCCTCCTTCTCCTCCAGCCCCTACCGGCCTAACACACAATAGTTAACAAAGAGACGCTTGCTTCAAAGTGCTGCTCACACCGTTGGTCTCTGCTGTGCTCCTATAGCCACTAGAAGCCTGTTTTCTTAGCAGAAGGATGGTGCCACTTTCATGCCAACTAGAGGGCCTACCTAATCCTCCTTTGCCTTTCTGTGTTTGCAAAGGATCATCAGTTTTGTTGTTTGGATGAGCTGCCCCTTCTCCCCACTACCACCCCACCCTCCAACCCCACTCAGGGCAGCAGTGGCGCCAGCTCGGTGCAAAATGATAAGTTGTTGTTTTAGTTTCCACGGCTAGAGAACGAGGACTCACATGGTATCCCTATGGAGCAGCATAGTGGGGAAATAGAAAGTACAACAAAACATTATACAAACACACACACACGCACGCACGCACGCACACACACACCTACATGTGCATGCTTGCACCCATCCGTAGAAACACACGTAGACATACGTACATAAATCCACCCATCTGAACACACATGTTATTCTGAAACTGAAACCAAAGGACTAACGGCATGCACTGCTCATGGAAAGTGTGTGTCACAGAATGTGTGTGTGAGAAAACCTAGACTCTGTTAGAGATTCTGTGCTTCTCATCTAATCATGTATTTAAGTCCCGATTTCCAAATTGACCCCAGCATACAGTAGGATTAGGGACGTGCAGTGTCAGATGTCCATTCCTGTAGTTCTAGTATAATTCATATGGAATTCCTTTCTTATATAATGGGGGAAATACACTTATGTGCTTTCTTTGCCGAGAGTTAGATGAGAAGATCGATACCACTCTCATGTCTGTACTGTAGCTAAATGTAGCTAGAGCCAGCAGCCAGTTAGCTTTGCTTAGCAAAAAGACTGGAAACAGAGAGCCTGGCTCTGACAAAAGGTGACAAAATCCTCTAAAGCTCACTAATTAAACACATTATATCTTGTTTATTTTTTTACGGGGGGTAATGTGCCAGACTATTTCTGGGCTGGAACCAGTAACGTCCTGGTTACCTGGACTGGTTTTCCTCTGTTTCGTGTCTATGTGCTAAGCTACGCTAACCGGCTGCTGGTTTAAGCTACATATTTACAGACAAAAGAGTGGTATCAATCTGGACTGTATAGAGACATTACTAATAGTTTACAAACTGGACAGTGTGCTGTTTTGAACATGTGCCAACATTAAGTTGAGGTGACCCAAGCTACACGTCACTGTCCTGCCTCTGTGTTCCCAGAGGAGCTGGTGTCAAAGGTCAGCTGCTCTTTTCACTGCTGGTTTAAACCCACCAACCAACGGTTGGAGGTGCTGAGGGTCCGAGAGGATCTAGGGTTGGGCGTGCAAGGGGGGGGTTAGTGACAGGTGTTAACACGGGGGGGTAGTTAAGAGGAGAGGAAGAGGAAGGGAGGAGAGGTACTTAGTAAAAGCAGGCGAGGTGAGCTGCAGCAGGACGGTGAGCATCTGTAGTCAGGGCCTGGCTGAAAGCCTTCGTCTGAGCTGATGCTTGACTTTTACAGTGCAGCACATGTACAGTATCATATTGGGTCTGACAGGAACTGCTGCTATAGATCTTCCACTCTCCACCCACCCTCCTCAAGTCCCCCTTCCACTCCAACTACACAAAAATGACTTTGAAACATCAAAGCTGGCATTAACGTCTCATTTCCCTATGCAAATGCAAAGGGGAAAAAAAGCTTTTCAGTTCTCCCTGCCTCTTTCATTTTCAGTGAGAATCGTTGCTGCCCCCTTGAGACGAAGCCCGATGCGCAGTTTTGGGGAGAAAACGGGTTAGGGGATCCTGGGGGCTGCTCTGCATTACCAAAACAAACCATTCAGCAAACAAACAATTAGACACTCATGAATTATGGACAAGCCATCTAAAATAGCAATAAAAACAAGAAGTGGGGAGTCGTGGAGCGATTGCTGAGCTAATGAAACGTATGTCAGGGTGTTTTTAAACACTCAGGCAGTGGAGTAGTATGTGGGCGTATCAGTGTATGCCTTCCTGTACACATGCGTACAGTATTTATATGGAAGCTATCCTGATAAATCCACACATTGGACCAGTGCAGATGAGCGACCGAAAACAAGGTAACACTGAGAAGCCTGGGACAAAACAGAGACAAGAGTGAAGGAAGAAAGGTGACTAGTAATCCACAACGCGTGATTGTGCATCAGCCATTTTGTTTTTCAATTTGTCCCCAGCAACATCCATTATTCACAACCCTGTGTTTACCTCTCACAGACGCGTACAGTCCATGCAGCAATGATCCAGGAGGATATACTGAACACCAGCAGAACAGTTCCTGGACAGATGGTCATGAGGGTCTTCATGACAAAGCGTGTGTTGAAGTTGATCTTGTTGAGGGCGCCGATGCTGCGAGACGAAGCGTCCGTGAACAGCTTGCTGTGGAGTAACATGACCCTGCCTATCAGGTAGAGTCTCAGGAACATGGGGATGGAGAGGATGATGTCCACGTCGGCATCAGCCACCGACGGCGTGTAGGTAAAGGCCAGCCGCGCCGTCCAGGTGAAGACGTACTGGCCCGGGATGGGATGGATGGCACACACCAGCAGCTCCAGCACGATGAAGAAGATCCGCTCATACGTCATGGCTATCCTCCAATCGTCCGCACCATTGTCGACCATAAACAGCTGAAGAAAAACAGACACACCAAGATCTTGTTTTAGAAATATTTTTTAGTTTGGTGTTTGAGATTTTGGCTTTTTCAGCATTTTCTCCAAATGTTATCTTCAACCCCCCACATCTCCAAAGTGTTTATCTTTACAAACTCAGGTTGTGAGACACACATTATTCGAATAAAACCCACAGATTTTTATTAGAAACTGGAGTCGAGTTCAGAAGAAGTCATGCTGAATTAGAGTAAAATGTAGAAATGTTCCATTTGGTTTAATTTTGTAGCCATAAAGTGGCATCCAAGATTTGGAAATTTAATTTAATTTAAATGTGATACGTCTGGAGCAGCTCAGATCAAGCAGATAAGAATATACTGAATAATGGATGCAATTCAATGTAACTTTACACCAAGCAGAACAACAAAAAATTACGTAAGAAAACCTCATATAATATCAGAAATCTACAGATGCATTGTGTTTTTGGATTATATGTATTGATAATGACCACTTAATGAACAGAGTCATGCTTTTAAGTTACAGAAAAAGGAGGTGCTATGTACAAACAAATATACAACATATATACTTTCTAATTGTTGAGCAAAATACCCTGAATGTTGTCACTGTGTCATCGCATTCAATCAAATAAATGTATTTACATGTACACATTCCTTTTGTGAGTACCATACTTTACAATATCATAAATGTATTTATTATTATCAGCATAAATTCATTTTTCATAGGAATTACTTTTTAAACAATGAAAATAGTATTTCAATATTTTTTATTAGTTAACTTTTTTAGCAAAGCCCAATTGCCAGATCAGAGATCCTCATTATCATCATCATCACAACACTGACACCAGAAGGTATAATGCTGGTATAATGAATAAAATTACATTATTTCGTTATTTTGTCTGTGGTAGACTCACCTGGATTTCCCGGGCATGGTACATTATTATAAGACCAAGCAATATAACAGTGGAAAGGCTGATAAGGCATTTCAGTGCAAATGAGTATGAAGATTCCTATGGTGAGAGAAAAAGACAGGAAAAAATATATTAGAAATAGCCATTTTAAATTAACACAGTTAACACATTGTTTATTACAATATACAATCACAGTTCATATATAGGAATAACAAGATAAACTGTTCCTTGTATTTATTGTAGACGTGCATTTTCCATATTTTCAGAGTCTATATTTAGCCTCAATAGATGGCAATAAGGACTTATCACTACACAACCAGTTGTATGTTACTGCTTAGCAACAAGGTGAAATGCAGTTGAGTAAAACAGGTAGAATTCAAGTGAAAGCTGAATGTATTTAATGTAATCTGGAAATGTTGAGTTATACTGAAAACAAATGCTCCTGATGCTGGCTTAGACGAGTAGCATAAAAGTCCCCATATAAACACACGCATGTGCACATAAGCGTATGCCCACGGCAGTATATACAGCTACACACACACACACACACACATAAACACAAGAGGACACACTCACATGCACACACAGTACTTAGCTTAAAAGTCTAACTGAGACCAGATAATGGGGTTTTACACACAAACAGCGCAGTCAGGATGTTGCTAAACAATGCCGCTGCAGGTGTAGGTGCAGCCTGATATTATCTATGGAAGCTGTTCCCCACCATCTAAACTGCCAATTAATCAAAGCCCAGCACTAACAGGGGGACTTTCCATGTAATGGTAGGTGCAGGAAAGGCAAGGCTAGCATTAGCAGGGGGGCCACCACAGTTGTGATAAATAGACCAGCTGGATGCTAGCGCTGCAGTGTGTGCGTACGTGTGTGTGTGTGTGTGTGTGTGTGTATGTGTGTGCATTAGGGCCATAGATTTAGGAAATGAGAACCTGTACTACTCAAGCCCCCCCCCCCCCCATGTTGGTAAAATGCCATTTGATAAATCAATTTAACAGCCATGGTGTAAAAACGCTGCTCTGCAGCAGGCTAATGATCCTAGGGTTGTTATTATAATAATGACACCGACAACAAATGACAAAAACAACAAGTGGAAATATCGTTCATAATCGTCAGTGTGATGACAGTGAGAGCTGCTCAATATTACTCTGTCCTTCAGTGGTCCATATTACAGAATGTATTTTTAGCTATCAACTAGATTGCTTTGCCCCTCAGGTCGGCGACATGTTCTCAAGACATTCTAATGTCTGAAATTGTTTTGAGAAGTCCCTGGTGAAATAACATTGAGTAAACCAATTAATCCACCTGCCAGAGGTTCAAGGATTTTTCAGTCCCAGTGCTCACTGCCTCTTAACGTGTTTCCCTCCTTCAGGGCTCAGAAAACCTTGGCTGAGCCTCAAGTGTCTGCTGTGTGATGTGACGTGAGATGGAAAATGGACCATCCACTGCACATGCTACCTGTCTGATGTGGGAGGGTGAGGGTGGGGTGGGGTGTGTGTGTGTGTGTGGGAGGGGGTGCTGTGCCACTAAGAGATGGGAGGTAATTTCCATTTCAGCTGAGGTCAGCTTGATGAATGGACTGAACCCAACTCAGTAACAGTCACAGACAAACCTATTGACTTTCTTAAAACCCCATAAATTATCCTATAGATTACCCCACTGACTTATTATATCGTACAGTCACACACTCACACATACCTATGTGCAATCAAAAACACATTAAGAAATTCAAATAAATCTAACAGACACAACTGGAGAAACATCTATCCCTGGTGAAAGGAACATACCAATGGTTTTGCAGGTTTTCGCCTATTACCTACAAATGTACTTCACATTAATGCTGAGGATTTTTCAAAGCAAACCAAAAGCTTTTATTTGCCAAACTACATTTGAGATTTTTTACCAGTCAGCTGACATACAACGTTTTTGACAGCATAGATCATTATTCAACAGCTTCTTGGCAGGCGACTCTCAGACTTTGGATGCCAAAGCATCCTTGACAGCAGCAGAGTTTTTAAAATAAGCCCTTCTCACAGCTGCAGCACCATGTGACAATAATGAAGGTGACAAAATATTCGCCTTAAAGGATGTTATACAATCAAAAAAGGAAGTGCTGGAAGCCTCTTTCCCTAAAGTAGGAAGCTGCGATGTTCTCTGAAAAGACAGTGAAACTCTGTTGTTCTTTGGTGGTTTGCAAACAGAGAATTAGCACTACCACCACCCAAGGATGTAGTAGCAACTACCTCTCTATTATAAAACAACTTGTCCCAGTTGTTGTTAGACCTCCTTCTTTTAAACAGACTTAAATGTTTACTTATTGCAGGCAAGTTTCAGAACTCTGCAATTCCATTTTATTACATAGAGAAGTAAATGGAGACCAATGTCTGCCTGAAAGGTAGAAAATTAATGCAAAATCTTGTGTTTTCTTTTACACAATAGCCTGCAATTATTTTAAAGCTGCACAGTAAAGGTGAAAAGTGAAAGTGGTCACTTGCAGTGATGAACCCTCAGAGAAATATCACCCAACTGTCCGTTTTAGCGTCTCTTGTTTTGGTTTTACAGCCTGCAACTTTTTTGTTTGGTTCAGTCTTTTGCTTTCATCAACATAATTTCCAGCCACAACAAGTAGCTGTTTTCAGTGAAAAGCTCTCATAAACCCAATGTGCACTACCTATTCAGTACCAAACATGCAGAGGCTAGCCGGTGTACAGATAAAGTTAGCAACTAGCCGGTGAAAAGTCAAAGTTAGCGACCAGCCAGTGAACTGACAAAGTATGCAACTAGCATATAGCAAGCTAAAGACCCACCTTATATTTCTAACAAGTTGGTAAAGACCAAAACAGAGCTAAAACAAGAGAAAATATTGGACTTACATTCGTCAGGATGCCATAAGCATGACTCCAAATTAATGCTACTGCTGGATTTATAATGATGCTATAATAAGTCAAATTGTCTGTGATGTTCTTCTTGTGGGGTTTTGACCCCACGTGATCAATAATGCTTAAATATACACATTTTGTAGTTAACGGGCTTAAGTATGGAAAACCACATATAAGGTCTTGAGTCCTGTTCAGTTTTTACTCACATACAGATTGTATTGTTAAAAAGATGGTCTTATTTCCAGAGATGAAAGACACTGTGACCTATTATATACTGCAGTGCACTGCAATGTCAGCCCTGTAAATACTGTGGCAGAGGCTGCTCTGAGTGCACTGAGTGAACGATATTCCTCCCAAAATGCCCTGACACAGCAGAACTGATTGGCTGACACAGGAGGACAATAACAGGTCAAGGGGTGATGACCTGGTCACCGTGACCCTGAAACCAAACTGCCTTGCTGGTGACCTTGCTCAAGAGTCCCTCTTGTTCCTAAAGTGTGCTGTGTCATCTCCACTTTGATGAAAAGTAAAAGATGCTGTCGGGTTTAAAGCATCTGGAACTTCATTCCCAAGTTTTATTCCCGTTGACCTTTCTCTTCATCTCTACTTGTCTTTATCTCTCTCTCTGTGTAAATCTCTATATATCTCGCTCTCTTCATCCCCTTTCCTCCGCTATCCCTCTCTTCATCTTCCTCTCCTGCGGTGAGGTAGTGATTTTAGATGCTGGCTTCACAGGGAATGACAGACAGCCACAATGGCTAAACTCCAATCTGGAAAAAAAAAAAACCAACTAGCAACAAAAGCAGGCCTACAGTCAAGAAGCTACTGAATGGAAAAAATAAGAGATTTTATCCAATCGATAGACTGTTAGTCATAGCACAGATCACACGACACTCCTTTTGTATTTGTGCAATATTCCCATCACCTTTGTTTGTTAATGTATGTCAGTGTCTGTGCTAATAATCACTCTTCATAAATCTGACAGCTGCCAACCCCACACAAATCACAAATTAACAATAGCATTGACAACACACAAAGCTCCCACTCATGCATCACACACATGCACATCCTACCTTAGTGTAAACCCCCCATGACAGTTCCGTCTCTGTCACCATGACAACAATCCCAAACATCCCGAAGATGAGTGCGTAGTCGCTGAGCCGCTTCCGCTTCTCAAACAGCGCCCTCCGGTGGCCGAGCTTGTAGCCAATGTCCCTGTTCTTCTTCTGCGGCGCCCTGTTTCCGCCACGCCCGCTGCCCTCCCTGACCAAGCTCTCGTTGGACGCCTTGCTGGGGTCTTCGCCACCGTTGCCCTTGGACACCACCACCTCCAGGCCAGAGCTGTGCAGCGTCTGCAAGGGCTGCGTCTCCGAGTCGAGCTCCGCGAGGTTGCGGCGCGACGAGGACGCCAGGCTGCCCACTAGTGGTCTCACCACTCCGCCATTGTACTTGCAGGTGTTCATGGCTATCTGAGGGAGTCGGCCGCTGCTCTCGGAGAGGGAGGGCTTGGATCCAGCATGGCTCAGCTTCTTCTGCTCAGTAGTGGCCTGTGAACAGGAAGAAGAGTGATAAATACAATACTATCACAACAGAAAGGGTGTAAAAACAGTAGGTTGGAGAGACACATACAGGTTTAGACTTTAAATAGAGCATTGATGTGGGAGTTGCATCTCTGTGGCTCTGGAGAGGGCAAAGAGAGGGAATGATCTTGCAAAACAATTTTGGTTATAAAAGCAGACAGATTTAGTGCTCAGCAGGACATGTGGCCAAACATACACTACGAAGCAAAATATCAACACTTCTTGTTTGAAAGTCCCAAATAGTCAAACGTCTTCTTTCTTGAGCAACACAGAGCTGGTAACAGAGACGCGGTTCTTCATTAAGAATAGTTTAAGCCTGTGTTAGGAGGTGTTGAAAGAACATGATAATCACATGTCTACAGTTAAACTACAACCGTAAAAACTCCCTTTATTTGACAGTATGTTTCATGCGTACCTTTTCCTTCAAGAAAATGGCATCAAAATTTGATGGCTCAAAAACAAATAAATAATGAATGGACTTTGATGTAAAAATAACCCCATATAACCAATAGTGGACCCTACAAAGTGCAGAAAAATGAATTTTTGCGCTGCACAAATTTAGATATGAATGATTAATGCTTGGCATGACCCTGTTTCCTATCAGAGAAACACTCTTTCCCTGCAGAGATTAGAAGCGGGCTGCCCAAAAGAGAACAGAAATGTGGACCTCAAATCAGGCGTACCACAGAGACAAATGTGAGATTCCCACTATTTTAAGAGGAAAACAAGGCAAACCATTTCTTTTGAAACGCAAAGGATAAAGTGTACTGTACATGCATCTGCTGAGTAAGGGCAGCTTAGCGACAAGTTGAAAAACACAGATGCATGTGTGCATGCATAAATACGCACATAAACATCATGTTCAGCCGATAAATTGTATATTGTGTATAAAATTTCTAATTTGAACGAGATAGGAGAGAATACATTAAAGTTTTTTTAAAACTTAATTTACTTCTCTGTCACCTGCACAAATTGTTCCTATTTTTCTTTTCCAACCCGATGCCATGCAGACTCTTCTCTTCTCACATTGAGTCGTCTATCATTTCTGCTCTTCTTGGCAGATAGGAGTGAATTTCTGTCCCGGTTACGCAGACAGAAAATGTTCTATCCACGCAGAGGCTGTAGAGCAGTCACCCCAGAAGCATCTATCTGCCTGTCTATCCCCTGCCCTTCAGAGACTCGGGCAGATTATCATAATGGGTTATGAAAACTTCACATGGAACAGTGCTTTTTCCAAAACAAGTCGGGGGTGTGTGATAGCACTGCTGGCCCTTTTTATTAGCCTTGACAAAGCATGCCTAATGCCTTTAAATGTGCTGGTGGGAATAAAGAAGGGCGGCCCTAATGGAAATTTACTAACTCCAGTCCTGTGATGCTATCGTCTTGCGCATATTGTGGCTCCATGAGAACAGGACTAAAGGTTAAGGATTAGTGCAGCCCATAGTGTTTCTAATCCCCTTTTCTGTATTAAATTGCTTTTTAATCTGTGCCATTAGGACCCTTCTACACTTTTGAAGACTGTGCAGTGAGTGAACTTTAAGGTTTGAATGACAGGAAATACTGGAGAAATAGATGCTGATATGGCAACAGGGGTCAAGTTGCTGTTCTTTATTTGAGGATAAAAATAGAACAGGGAGTGCTGAATTTGGCAAACAAATTAAAATAACAGCGAGTTCCTTGAAGATGCTGAGTGGATTAAATGTTGATTTTGTCCATTAGGCAAAAGGTGAATTCTTGCAATTTCTAACTTATTTGGTGACAAAGACATGCAGCAACAAGGATTAGTATACCTACACATTGAATTATCTCACTGCCACACAAAATTACAAAAGTTTTGACGCTCCACCTTGGGTTTTCTCAGCATAACAAATAGCTTGCAAATATCAAAAATATCACTGAAGCACAGATTATGACAGAAGACCAACAGCCATGCCAACTCATCCTGAAAATAGTCGTATTGTAGCCAATGCATGTGCTTGCTGAGCAGCATAAGAGAGTGCAGAAATATTGCTGGACTCAACTCAACTGGTATAAGCAATCAAACTGTACACGTCATCTTAGTAGGTTATTTTAAGAGGTTTTGCTAAATATTCTTAAAGTCTTTACCAGTGTGTAAATTGCTTGCTTTTTCCCCTGCATCAAGCACTACAGTAGATCAGCATGCCAGTCTTCTGAATGTACTGAGCAATTACAAAACATCCTTTGGTTTTTGAGTCACAACATGTTGATGTCATTCATTGTCAAAAGAGACTATCCTGCTTTTGTGTAGGAAGTAAATAACTCTAAAGCCGAGCTCGGAGTATTTTTAGCCCCAGTCAAACTTTCAGAGTGGTTCTGAGACGCTTGATATGTAAATACGGGTCCTGGACTGTAATGTCTGAGAAAACAACTATCTCAAACAAAGGTTGTGTGGGCTATGTTTGTAGAAAATGCTGCTTATATTGTTTTGTGCATTTATAGAACATGAGTGTATTTTTACTGTTTATCTTACCTCAATAATGGAGAATTAGAAACTACTTTTGACTGGGGACTTTTATTACATAACATTAATTTGATAGATGCTTTTGTCCAAAGCGACTTACATCTTTCCCCTCACACACATCAGGAGCAATTTATGGATAAGTATCTTGCTCAAGGATTGAACCACCAAATAACAACCTACAATTAATAGCCAACCTGCCCTACCACCTGAGCTAAGTTTAATCGGTTAATTGTGATTAACTCTCACTACTGAGTGAAACAGACTGTATAGTTGTGTCCCAAATTAGGAGTTTCTTTCTTTAAAGGCTTTAACTTCTTTAATTTCTCTGCTTAAAAGTAAGACCAAATAAGCATGCACAGTTATTACTGATCTCTTACTCTAAGACACTTGATAAATACAGAACTTGAGGAAGATCGTTGTCAAATTGAGGTGTTTCTGTTTAAATGTTGTAGCGCTAGCTCGTGGCTTTTCCGAAACACGTGTCCCTTAGTTTATTGAGTGCAGTTGTAATTTTATGTGTTACATTTTCATCTGACAACTGACTGTAAACACCGCAAGGCATGTATGACACACTTGGTGGTGTCACTTGTTTAAATATAAATTTGCACAGGTTATGACACACCGGCAGGTCAAAGAACGTGACAAACCCAAAAGTCATTGTTCGCATTGTCTCAAGGTGTGGATTCAAAGAGCAGAGTGAACTCTGAACTCTGAGCATGTGTGACTGTACAATAAATGATTAATAGACATGAATCCCCCTTCCTCCAGACTGGACAAACACACCACTCCCCTGCATGGGCAATCATTGATTTTTACCTTGGCATTTCAAACTGAACACACATGATAAATTCCTCCGACTGATCTAAAAAAAAATGCTATGGGTTCCTCCCTTCGTCAAGTTAGTGAGGCACTGGTAATATGTAAAAAAAAAAAAAAAAAAAAAAACCCCAGAAGCTTTTTCTCAAAGATAATTAATCTCCCCTTAAAACATTTCTATATATTGTAAAACGCTGAAAAATAAGACACAAAATGTACCCCTAATTTGGTTTCCAATGATCAATTACTTGCCGATTGATCAGAGTAAAATGGCAATGTTGTGACAGTCATGAAACCACACAAGAGCCTGAGATGTAAAAGGAGAACGCCCGAGGAAGGGTTGTTCCAATAACGTAAATGAACAGGATCGATGATGGACACCACTAGAGCAGGGCTGCTATTACATCCTCAGCTTTAGTTACCCGTTTCTGGTGATCATCAGTCACTGAACCAGGTCAAGACTGATCCAACAATGGACAATCGTCCCATCGGTCAGTTTGTATGAACACTGACACTTCTGCGTTCCTACACATCGGGGGAAGAGTTTGTGCTGGTGGAAAGAGAGAGAATATCTGTACAGGCATATTGAGGACGTGAGACACAACTTATAAAATACCAAAATGGATGCCTGATTTTTGCAGCAGGAGTCCTCACATCACGTTCCAAAACCTCAAAGCACTCAATCAATTCCATACTCTGGCCCACTTAGCCAGCTACCCAAGCTCCGTCGCTTTTTGCATTTCCCCTGCAACCCGACTAAACAGTGCTGCGAAAAGGGCACGGCGGGCCAGCGTTGCCCTTGTCGCCCCCTGATGCCCCCACAGGGGAGACAACGGGGAGGCTGCTTGTCCAGCCGACCAACGGCTCAATTTCATTCTGAATGGCACGCAGCATCCAGGCTCTATGAAATGGAGCCTCATAATCAAATTGAAAAGCCTCAGTGCAGAACAGTTTAAATGAAGGCAACTCTCTGCCTCGCTCCTCTCTCTTTCTGTCTCTCTCTCTCCAGCCAGCTCAAATCTAATAGAAAATCCTCATTCTTTAGTGCTGTATGGGGCTACTGTGCTGCAGTGTGGAAGGCTTATATACCCTAAAAATGGAATTGTGCATTATAAAATCAAATGTGTGTGTTTGTGAGTTTGAGCATGTGGGTGCCAGTCTGTTTAATTATCTGTGTGTGTGTGTGTGTGTGTGTGTGTGTGTGTGTGTGTGTGTGTATGTGGGAGGGTGGGAGGATGTGTGCATATGTGTACTAGTTGAACAAGCTGAGCCTCAGCCAGGCGCTGGATTAGGTCGGATATTGACGCAGACAGTGTGCAGCAACGAAACAAGCACGAGGAGGAATTGTTTGAGAAGACCCACGTGCGAGTGTGTGTGTTTGTGTGTAAAAATCTGTGAACAGCGGACAGATGCCGACAAGGCTGACAGGAGAGCAGGGACACGAAAGAGGAGGAAGAAGAGGGAAGAGGGACAAAATAAGGCAGAGATCTAGACATTGAGGAAACATGAAAGATAGAGAGGGGGAAAGAGAAAGAGATAAATGAAAGAGAGGGAAGACAGCTCCCTGTGGGTGTCTCTGCCAGCCCCTGGAGTGATTGAGGGCTGCAGGCTACACTCTCCAGTTTGTCCCAGCACGCTAGACGCTGTCACATTTCTCTGACAGGCCAGCAGGCATCAGGGCTCCTCCGTCCATCCCTGACCAGCATGTGGATCATTACTCAGTGCTGGTAAAGACAGAGGAAAACCAGAGGCTGCAGCCCCACATTCATAAAGGAAAATCCTCCATCACATCTCTCTGTGTGCTGCGGTGATGGAAATAAACAATATATATTTAATGTGATCTTGTTAGAGTATCTAATGTTCAAAAATGAATAGCACAGGCGAACATATCACATCTCAGGAATAACACCATATATTAAAATTTGTCATCTTTATCAGCGTCTAAGTAGAAATGCTATTTCCTTGCAGTAGCAGAAAGGGTGAGCCTCTGTGTGCCAAGTCTTATCACCCTATACTTCATGTCCTTATATCACTGTAGGGATGTCTGCTGTTAAATAATGGCTGCTTCTGCCCCTCTCTGGGATAAGTTGAAGCTATTGTAAGTGTTACACGAAGACACGGCAGTCCTAGGGATTGAAGAGGCAGCCGATGTTCAAAGAGTTATTGCAGCATATTCTCAAACTGACTTTGCATGTCTGGTACGATCAGCAAGTGCGCGGACAACTTGCTTGATGTGCACTGAAGTGAGCAGCTCATGTGTGTGTTTAAGCGCATGAAAAGCACAATGCTAAGTGTGTTTTTCACCTCATACATTCATTCAAACATTTCCAGTCCCACATCTACTCATGTCTGATTGTGCATATTGTACACGTTCAGTGTGTAACATCAGTAATGCTGCAACAGATCACCAACATCTGCAACTGTATATTGATTTAATATTGACATTGTGACATGAGATTTGATATTGTCAGTGATTTTGGCTATTGTGATATAGTAGGGCTATCATGTTTAATATGAAATTCAAATTACTGTTCGAATAGGGGGAAAATATTTGATTTGTAATGATGTATTTGAATTATAAAATTCACAATGTGTCCCTCTGACCCATTGCTGCCCTCTTGCCCATCAGTAAGCTAAACTATTGTTGTTCTCTTTGCTAACGCAAAATGTCTGCTACAGATAATCATAACACCAAACCATCTGAGAAGTAATGTGTGGAAGCATTTTGGATTTGACACAATAGACTGAAAAATCATGCAAGGTGTTTAATGAATTTTTTAACTGCCTTACAGTAACGTTAGCTTGTCACTCCAGTGAAGTAGCAGAGGCACCGTTATAGTTTAGGATCAGGCAACACAGGTTGTGTTTGAATTAATTTAAAAGCAATACTAATTAGTTCAACTTTTCTTTTTTTCTTTTTTGAAAACACGGCAGCCCTATGATATAGTAGCTAAAATGGTTTTGCAGTTAAATAATGTAATTTCCCAGACTTATCTGGCTGCTCTAATCTATTTTATTCTGACTCCACTTATTTCAGTGTGAGTTTTTTGTATTAAAACAGTTTGTCGCCTGATGATTATGTTCATATACAAATAATATGAATTAGCAAATGTGTTTTTTACAAAAGATAATGGTGCCTAGATTACATTTTTTTATCAACATAGTGAGAAAACGTTTATATTAACATATAACATAACTGCAAACTGTTCACTCCCAGCGCAAAACGTTGATACTCACCATATCTGCAAAACATTCACATCAGTGTATTTAATTTGTTCTCTCTACAATATCACCTCCAGTCCTGAATGATTAAAATGGTTATGTTTAGACGACTCAAAGCATTTGGTTGAGGTTAGAGAAAGACTGTTAAGTCTTGAAAATGTTAACACTTATTTGAAGCACAAGACAGGACACAATGACTTTGATATTTAACTAAAACCACAATCTTTCCACAGGCTTAACCAAGTATTTTGGTATTTGAACTAATGAGTCTTGGTATTGGCAGGATCAAGGATGGTTTTGACCTTTGAGTACTGAGGTCTTGTCTTCAAATGAAACATCTGTAATGGAGGCTGCATAATCAATAACTGCCATCATCACCGCCTCAAAGGCTAAAGCCATCTTAAATGCTCACCATCACTTAGTGAGGACGATTAATTGCAAGTGGTAGGGGTCTGCAATGTAGTGTCTATTACCATCAGTGGCCTCGATGGAATCCCCATGGGGAAGACCCAACACAGCAACTCAGCAAGAAAATAAAACGCAACAAAAACATCTACACACAATAAATTGTGACAAAATCAAGCTCAGCACTGCAGTCGCCTCAGGGATGCCATAACCTTTACTTAGGCGACGAACCAAGCTTAAAATATGGGGCAATAGCATTAACTCACAGCAGAAACAAGATGAGATTGTTTTACTGTTTAGTTCAGTGTTGGCATCATTTAAAGATCACATTCACTCCAACTATGAATCATCTGAAACATGATGTGGCCATAATTAGTTTGGTTTTTGTGTATTTTACAGTGGAAAAAGAGAACAATATTCCTACTATGTGCACATTAGAAAAAAAACTGAAGAGGACTCTAAAAACATCCCCTTTCAAAACAAGTAAATAATGCATGCTAAATGCAGGGTTGTGGCTACAGTACATACAACAACTACTATGGATGTGTAGTATCAAAGGAAAACATGTCAGATTTGATTCTGTCTGTAGATTTCACTGTCCATACAAGACACAGTTAAAAATGATGTTAGCTTGATAACAGAGACATTTATTGGCCTTTAGCAAAGCTCAGCCTCCCCCTTCCCTCTTTCTCTCACTCTCATGCTCTCCTCTCGGAGATTAACAACAAAAAAGCAGTCAAAAACAAGACAAAACCTCCATGGAGAAAAAGGACACAGGTACATGCCTGTGGGAACGTGTCATTGTTAGGACTAATAACGCGCTGTGTTCAACAGGGACACAATGCTATTATAATTAGGACCCAACAAGGTTGCTCTATATGTACTCGTGTGAGTGTGTGTCTTATAAACTAGGTCCTGGGGAGATTGGGGTTAGAACTGATGGGGGGGGTTACTGTCCCTGTGGGACACCCACTGCCTCATTAGGAACAATTTCAATTTCCAGCAAATTAAAGGAGGGCGTTGTTAGAAACTTGATTTGTAGATCGGGGCCATAATGGATGGACTGATCCTGGTAAAATGGCTAACAAAGTGAACCTTGAAGCTGGTGATGTGTGGAAAAAGTAATCAGGACCAAATCAACCCCTAAACACTGCAGCTGCCCACAAAAATCACACATATGAACCAACATTGCAAAATACACATGACACAAAATGTTTCTGTACAAATAAAATTGAACCATTTGACAAGTGCTAAATTAAATGGTGGGAAGGTGTCCTACTTATAGCAGAGGATTGACATGATACACCTATTTTTAGATTCAGCATGACTTACACTTCCCGAGGATAACATTATCTCCAATATCCATCAAGAATACACGTCCATAAATCCGCTTAAAAATCATTTTTTTAAAAAGTTGCCCTTTTAACTTCAGAACTTGCCTAAGATTCATCACATTTTTAAGTTTTCATCAGTATCATAGTAATCCAGTGATAGTTATCTGTACAATCATGGGTATATTGCAAACAGGAACTGCAAATAGCTAATTCGGCATACTTTTAATGGTGCTATTGTCTCAATTTTGTCTGAAGGGGACTCACAGTGTTAGACTTTGAAAACCCTTGACTTTTTGTAATCAGAAAGAAGGGCTCTTAAATACAACACACCCATTAAACCCAATCAATCACTCCATCACTCCACCACAGGCAAACTTCTGACAAAAATGGACCTTAACATCCTTGTTGCATGACTGTTGAGCTTCCTGATGAAGCAACAGTGTTGTTAAAATTTGGTTTTTAAATGAGAAAAGCACAGCCAGCACTCACTATTGCAGAATATTCCTGAAACTAGTAAATGTCACTTAACCAAAGATGCTTACCCAGAGAAAGACATATAACTTGGAAAGTGGCCAGTAGGGCCACTCAAAGCTGAGTAAGTTTGTTTGCACTCAGTAGTGGTAAAAATCACTCATAAATGATACAACAGCAGAGGAGGCCAAGCAAGCGTGTGAGAGAGCATCTCAGACATAACTCAGGTGTGTGAGCATGAGTAGAGTGTAGATATAAAGAAAAGAAGAAAGTAACAGTATTGGTTAAATCATAAAGCATTTGTAGTTTTAGTTTAATTTCCACAACTGTGAAGAGTTACTTTCAAATTCTTGAAATATTTGCTGTACTGTGCTCTTGTTATTTGATATATATATATTTACAGAATTGCTTTTTATCCAGTAAGAAAATGACAAAAAAGGCTGGTGTAAGTACTTTTTTGGTGCAGAGGGAAAGAACACAAGAACTTAAAAATCAGCTAAGAGCCTTGAAAATATTAAACTGCACTTTACTCGTCACTGGAATTTAAAGTGAGCCTATTCCAGGTTAGATGGTTGATAGCACAACATAATGTCTGTTGAATATCTCACATCCGATAATCTCAGTCTTGGTGTTGATGTGTGAATGCCTCCATAAAACCTGCTCCTTGAGGTTTGACATTGTACATGGAAATGGGACTAGAAAAGCATTTCAACGTTGCACTAATCAGCTCTCTAACACGTCCTCTTTATTTTAGCTAATCAACAGTATTGCCCCATTCGCCCCCATAGACTCCCATTATTGCTGATTGCCTGATTGATGCCAGATTTGTGCTGATAACCCCCTCATAAAGAGGCAGATCCAGTCCTTGACACATTCCCACACAAAGTGAGTCTTATGAGAGGAGGTTTAGGCCAGAAACCACTGTCGTCTTTTATAAACACTCATAATAATGAGTAATCTAAACCCTTCATAGTGGCTTGTGTAAGAAAAAAAAAAAACATTCCTCAGAAGAATTACATTCACATACAATCACTTTGCATTTACTACATACAGTTTGGTAAAAACCTAATGCCACCCTGATTATGTTTTTTATCAACGTATTGGGGCTGTCACTTTTTCAATAAATAATTTTAAAATGGATGAAAGTTAATACTTTTAATTTGCAACCCACTTAAGATAATCCTAAACTACGTTGTAGAACCGACATTGCTTTGTTCATTCGTGGCACCTCAGCAGCCTCACTTGAGTGACGAGCTAACAGTGTAGCCTGGTTCCAGACTTCTAAATCATCCCTTAATTTGTTCAGCTATTTGAAGTGAACTAAAATGGCGACTTCGGGTTTGTTGTCGCAGTGATGTTACTGTAAGGGAGCTGCATCTTTATAACTCACCAAACAGCCTTACTCTACCTTTATTCACAATTTTTCCATCAGTGGTGTCGAAAATGCATCCACATCCATTCAGCATGGGTTGTAAGCTTTATACATTTTGCATTAAAGATAGCAACAATTGTCTAGTTTACTGACGGGGCAACAGGGCATGCAATAGATTAGAGGGAGTATAGGCTGGAGTTCAAGGCGCAGCCCGTTGCGCTTACAGTATACACTGTGAATTCTGTAAGATCGTTACAGACTTAATATTTCATTTTTTTTCAATGATGAACATGTGAATTTTTAAGAAAAAGTGACCGTCCTGCTACAAAACTACATAAAGGTCATATTGTTAGTATCAGCAAAGTGTTCACTGTGAACTAAAATACTTTCATAGTGAGCACATATGCAAAACAATTTTTATTTGTTTTCCCTCCTGGCACCTGAAGTATGATCAAGGTTTTTAGGGTTGTGTTCAAAACACTCAAAACACTGGGAAACATCATGGTTATGGTAAATACAGTATGGTCAGTGTTGTTGAGGTTAGGCAACTAAGTTTTAGACTTGTTTAAGATTAGAAAGTCAACATTGGCGTGAAGCATGGGTGTGGATGTAACGCTGGGCCTCTCATATTGAAGATGTGCGCTTTGTACACCGAACTGTTCACCACAACCTCCTGACAGTATGTGAAAATGTATTATACTATAACTATAACTGTCCATGTGAGTATGATAATCTATTATTGAGAGAATTTGTGTGAGAAACTATGACGCTGTATGTAAAATAAAGAGTAGTATATGAGAAAGAGTCTAGTTATGTGTTTGAGGATAAAAACCTATGAGTGATGAAAGTGTGTGAATAGTAGTATGTGAGAGTGTGACTGTAGCCACTTCAGTGTACATTAATGTCACGTAGATCCCCTCCATTGTCATTCAAATGTACAATTACCCTCTCATACGTATGTCTAACATGAGTATGAGTATAGTTGTGTGTTGGAGAAAACAGTGTATATGTAGTAGTTTGTAACCGCACATGTAGGAGGGCGTAGTAGTGTGAAGGAGCATATAGTGTAACATTATGTAATATTATGATGCTGTGTGAGAACAAGTATGATTTATGACCTAAATGGACTCTCATACCAATACTTCTTCCCACTCATCAAAACGACCAGTAACGCATGTGGTCAGGAGACGGGAGACGCACACACAAACACACCAAACCACAAAAGCTTGAAATATAGCTTAGTCTATGTGGACCCAGAAGACTAAACCATCTTCATTAGGTGACAGGTCCTCTGGCGGCTATTTGACATCCAAACAGCACCACAGCGGCCATATATTCCTCACAGACATTATCACCCTAAAGTGCCCCATAACCCACACTGCAATCCCACTATTTTTACCTCTTATCAAACCGCATTCACTATTGTGAGATCCAACAACAGTATCAATGTATAAATGCCACTGCCTGACAACTTCTATTTTCATTGTGAGGTGATTGTAAGTCATTTGAAAACGAGCCCTCTGTAAATTCAGGCTCAGGCAGTTTCTTTCTTTCCCCGAGGCAAAAACATCAATAGCGGAGAGAGAAGCCAGGACAACCTATAGCACAGGACAGATCGATAGTGCAACAAACTCAGTAAAGATTGACTGGAGAGTTGCCTGGAAACGTCCCGCTTGAGATTTATGACGGGAGGAGGACACGAGCCAGCAGGAGAAGCTAGAGGACACGAGAGGGAGAGGAAGAGAGACTGATGGGGAATCAGGAGAAGTCTCATTTTTATTTTTTTATTTTTTTTTTTAGCATTTCAGGGTCAAAGTGAATCCTCAACAATGTCTTAGAGAAAATAAATCCATTTTAAATACCAATGAATAACATCAACAGGTTTTCCCTTGTAGCTGTGTGCAGTTTTCCTCTGAGAATTAACACCAATAAAAAAAACATAATGTAATCTCTAACTGTGATAATCTGAAAAGCGTTCAGTTTTATTCCCTGTATTATAGTTATCTTCCATTTGCGACTTTCCCATTGAGAAAACATGGAAAAAAGTATATCTACTGAAGCAGACAGCATATATATGTTTGAGATTCCAATGGGAAAATTACTGAAACAGTGACAAGATGAAATGAGAAGATATCAGCTTTCCACTCTAACAGAGAGGCCCTTACCATGTGTCACCCGGCTCCATCATGCTCAGACTGGTGCAGCGGTCTTCCATAGATTCAAGCTAATTGAATATCCTTATCTGGCTCTGAACCGCTCTTTTCTCTGATGAAGTGAAACAAAGGCCAGTTGGAAAAGCAACACATTTGTATTCACCCACAGACGCTTCCAGACCAACTGTAACACACCTAGCCTACTGTACTTTACTGCACCGCAGGTAATCTTGTTTTCAGCTAGGTGAACCATTACCAGACTCCACACTGTACTGTACTACAGTCAAGACTAGCTGTCTTTCACGCTAATCTATTACGTCTCACATGATAAAAGTTCTGGGAATTGTGCTAACAGCCTCCAGCTGTGATTTTTTTTTCTTTGGTTATGAAATTAAGTGCTGCAGTTTTCTAATGCCCCCTGGGCCCTTTAGTGTAAATTGATTCTATTTTAAAAAGCCCTTTTTTCCCCCCTCCCAGTCTGACAGAGAGGAAGAGGTGGCTGGGGAGTGGAAATGAGTGATCGAAAATGGACTCTCAAAGACATGGAAGGCAGCTTTGTTTGTGAAAGGGTTAAAGAGAAAATGGCAGTAGCGAAAGGGGAAGTGCGCAGACCGTGACAGTGGCCCATTAAGGGGTTAACAGTCAGAGGGAAGCCGATAATGGAGGCTGGAGCAGCTGTATGGGAACTACAGCACGCAGAGAGCCACACACCAACCACTAACATAAACCAGAGACAAACAGAGGGATAGGGAGGGAGGGAGGGAGGCAGCGAGGTGCTACATTTTTCTCATGTCAGCATCGCATAAACTCATAAACCAAACAAGATAAATGAAAATAGCATTCACAAATTGTCATAAAATCAATGCATTTATAACGTGCTTCTCGAACAGTAGTGCAAACATATGCGCATGTTCACACCTATTAAAGCGTACGGTACGTTCACCCTCTTTGTAAACACGACTGCAGATGCATAATTAAGCGTGGAGCACCGATGCTGCGACTTAAACAGGAAACCGCTGTCGGAGAAGACTACGGTGCAGCGATACAGTGGAGGATTCCTAAAGAAGAGGGTCTTCCACATGACTGGGAGCTGCAATAGAGTTAATGTGACCTTTACCATCTGAAGACAAGACTGTGGCACCCACATGATAATGATATACTGAAGCTATCCTCCCACTCATTCCCTCACACGCTCTCCTTCCCTTTACACATAAACACAGGTACAAACGAACATGCAAAATGTGCACGAATACACAAAAGACATGCAGCAGAACATACACACACGCACACCAGAAAAATGCCCCATGAAACAGATGTTTTTTCTGCAGCGGACTTCACCTTTAGTCGCCCTCAACAGATCACACTGTTGCTGTATATACATGACAGCTGTCTTATATTCTCCAGCTAATAGGTGACTTGAGGTAACGAAGGGGAGGGTGCCGAGAAAGCTGAAGGAGAGCAGCTCCATTCAGCTCGTCTTCTGTTTCAATTTGTAAAGCCTGTGTGTTGGAGAAGAGCCACTATGGCTGACGATAGGAAAGCACACGCATACAGTACGCACACAGTAATTTGTATATATTAGACGCGCATATAGCACACACACATACACAAGAGGCCTCCTGATTTAAGACTGGGCTAAATTCTAATTCCCATGGAAACATCTTTTGTTTGTATAAAGGTAACAAATAGTACTCACATTTTCTATAAACAGCTAAAGGCAGAGTAGATCTGACTAGATGCGGATCAGCTAAGGCTTTTTGTTCAATGAATATTTATCAGTGGCCAGAGGAGGCTGAGATTTAGTTTTACAGGGGAACGGTTGTGTATCATGTGCTGTAAATTAAGTAGTACGGTAGCTCAGGGGATCAGCAGTCAAACTCTGACCTGAGGGCATAAAGACCTGATGAAAAGGAGAAGAAAAGAAAAAAAGCCTATCCACAGGAAGTGCACAGGAAGAGCAGGGAACTTATCATGAATACACACACACACACACACCCTGCCACACAAAGCAAACACTCTCTGTATGGAATTTCACAATGGCAGGAGAAGCTTTCCAAACTTGCATTTTCAAGGGCAGGCGGCAAGCGAAGCGTTAGTCGATTGTGTGAGCAAAGTATGATGAAATCACACATCTCTCACATCTCGTTACTGCACTCTGCACTCCCACCAAACACTGTGTTTAACAAACATTTGAAAACAGCCAGCAGGCAATATTGAAATGACTCAATGGGCTGACACGTCGACAATATCATAGGATAAGTAGAAAGATGCACGCACACAGACCTGCACCTTCACACGCATTTGAAGCCATCACTGTACGTCTGACTCTCTCCAGCACTGTAATGAATGACAAATATCTGCTTACAGCTGCATTACTCATACTCTCATACTCTTTTGTGTTGTGATCATGCCCTAACGCAGGAACAGCCTCAGATCAATAACCTAATTAGCCATAAAGCATATGCATTGCGGTGATACATTATAAGCCTGGCATCGCTTGGCTAGCATCTCACAGGAATTACCATATAAATGAACTGCGGTCATTTATTAAGCAAAGAGCCGTGGTGGGGACTTGGCATGCAACGTGGTAGGAAAAAAAACAAAAAAAACAACAACAAAATGTAAGTTACAACACACATTAGAAAAGGGAAACATCATGAGAGGTCAAACAGTCAAGTTACAAATTGCATTGACTGCTGGCAGAGCGAAAACATCTGCCATGCTGTGTGACTCCACCCGTGGAGTAAGTAAGCAGCGAGGCTCACGGCGACCGAGGAAACCCCCAACACGCTTTCTTTCCACTCTTTGTAATCAACTGGACTGCAAGTAATTCAATACACCTCTCCTTGTGCTGGCTCACTCAAACGAAACGCAAAGCGAATGAACTATATCAAGTGGAGCACTATTTGAACACCACTTACAGTAATGTCAGTGTTTGTGTGGGCTACCCTACAGTGTGTGTGTGACGTGGACATGTGCGCAAGCCCGCACTGTACGTGTGTATTGCATGTGTGTTAAAGTGTGGAATGAGTCGTAAATCCAAAAAGATAGTCTCGTTCTGCACGATTCCTTGACCAAACTCAATACCCCCGAGAGAGACTGCTACACGATACCAGGCTGATCTCTCCATAGCAACACACATGGTAACACAAATCTATTTCAGAGCAAGAGCGCAGCGCAGCACTTAAACACAACCGACAAAAAAACAAAAAAAAATAGGGAAAACAGCAATCAATTATTAAAAGAGCTTCATGTTCATACTTACTGCCTGTGTGTTGCCAGCTGCAGCTGAAAGTAAGAGGCTGCCACAGCTCACACCTACCCCTCTTCATACAACTGTTATCAGAGATCTACAGCAGCGCCACTCCTTCGTCATATACAGAGGATGTGAACTAAGATCTGCCCCTTGTCTGACATTTAATTTTTTCAGCAGGGTGTGTTTACTTTCAAGGTGTTGGCTGCCCTCGCAGACTCGAATGCAGGAGGCAGTGGAAACATGGACGCCTAATGAGAGAAAAACAAACGCATTCCCTGTAACAACAACGGAGAGATGACCGATAGAGAAAGTTTAAATCAACATAATGTTTCTCCTGGCATAAGCCCGCCAGTAAATCATAACACTGTAAGCAGATCTGTCGACATCAATTGTTCCAAGCTCCAGCATTCAACGTTACCTCAGCGATATTACAAAGCCAACACAAACACACAACAGATAAGATAAACGACTTTTTTAAAGACAGCCAGCAGCCCAATTACCTCAGCATTTTCCTTAATTCAGACAAGAGGAAAGCTGGGAAAAAAAACACAAGTGCTCTGTTAGGATTCACTTAAAATAAATGATCTTAGTTATAAGAAAAAGTGAACACAGGAGAAAACAGGAGAAATACTAAACAAGACACTTTAAATGGATGAAAGCAGCAACACTGGAAATATTCAGAACAATTTTGAAAAAGGAATAAGAAGTGTTATTTTGCCTTTCCTTCTTGTGTTGCGGTTCATGTTTCTGGGGAACAAAATCATTCACTTTCTACTTTTCAAAGCTGTGCACACACAACCACCACTAAACGCGACCCCACTAAATCCTCCAGACAGCGTCAAAGAGACACTAAGTTGGTTGCAAGTGCCACTTTGATATATACTGTGTTGACCTTTGCTAGATCATATAGGATGATTATACACGTGTTGGACTGCAGTTTGGCAGGATCTGCACAAAAGGCTTTAATGTAATAGCTTTCCTCCTCTTTCAAGCCATCCATTCTGCAATGACACATACAACCTTATGTTCTCCAGAAAGGTGGGCTGGCTCTCTCTCTCACACACACACACACACACACACACACACACACACACACACACACACACACACACACACACACACACACACACACACACACACACACACACACACACAGCTCCAGCAGAGCAGCTTACAGGCCCAGTGCACCCAGCAAACATGGGTGATGTGACAGGAGAGAGAGACGGCACAAGGCTTTGAATATTTTTATTTATTCTTTTTACTTTTAACTCTTGATCTGGTTTCCACATTTGCTTTTTCTTTAAGGGCAATTTTACTGAATATGAAACGATAGATTTGCATCGCATGATAACTAGTAAATGGTGAACATGCAGCACAAAGATGTGTTGGTCAAATATGTAGTGCTGAAACGATTAGTCGATTAGTCTAATGGCTATATTTATTGGATAATCGATGAATCATTTAAATCATTTATCAAAGAAAAGATGACAAACTTTCTGTGGTTCAAATATGAGGATTTGCTACTTGCTTTGCAACAAAATTTGAACTGTTGGTTTTACAAAATATTCAATCTGAAGATGTCACCCTGGGCTCTGGGAAATTGTAATGAGGATTTTACGCTATTTTCTAATAATTTGACAATTAATAAAATCCTCAGCATTAATCGATGGATGGAATACTTTGACATCTTCTCATGTAACTCTTGGCAAGAAAGCAAGTAAGCATATTTCCCAGAATGTCTAAGTATTCCTTGCTTCTTACAGATACTCAACAGATTAATGGATAATGAAAAGAGTTGTTAGCTGCTAAAATATTGGTCCATTTTGTTACCAAGAATACACCAAGAAGGGTTCTCCAAGCTTAGCCACAAATCACCCACACTGTCCCAGCAAGGAACAGAAGTCGCATAGATATCATAAAAATTAACAGGCAAAAAAAAAAAAAGACTTCCTTCAGCTGGTGGATTTCTTGCCCTCTTATTTTGAACTTTGTAGGCATTTTATTAAGTTTAAGAAAAAAACATGTTAATTTCTGGCCTTGGATGGCACCAAATCTGACAAACTGAGCAGTGGTTAATCACAGGTTTCTGCTAAAACACGACGTCTGTGGATCCTCAAACGAGAGCAAATCCACCCGTGTTTATGTACTACACTGTCCCTGCGGAAGATATCGTCATAGCAGAAAGTGGCAGGCATTAGAGTACTTACACAGCCTATCACAATAGAAGCAGCAATGCACCTTTCAAAGCACAATATTACTGAGGCAAGACACAATATCGTACTACCTGCCATCAGTTCAGTGGGCTAGCTATTGGGTTTCAGGGTGTGCTGTGGGATACTGTAATCGTATACACTTTATCAGGCTTGTTCTGTCAGAAGTGTTTTGTTTAAGGGATTTCAAATGGGGAGCGGGGGTAGGGGCTGTCTCATTGAGGGCGAGTCAATAAGATGTAACCGCGATCCCCCAAATATCCGTGAATAGATAAGCGTGTCTAGCCATATCAAAATACTTGGCACGCTCTGATCTGACTGGAAAAGGTTTGATACTTAGGCAGAGTCCGTCATGGGAGTACTTCTAAGATTTTTCTTTCTTTCAGATTTTCAGTTTCATGATTGAAAGTGGTTTATGTAATAGTTGTGCAAGAAATGAATGTCTTGTTTACAGTGGGAAAGACATGCTGGAAAGCTGCAAAACAAAAGGAGATAATTATGATGCAAGAGTGCAAAAAGTTGTCTGGGAGATCTCTGTTGTCAATGGCTTCTTCATATTGCTACTTGTGACTTCATCTTGCTACAGTGCCTGATAATTTTCTGGTATAAAAATGTGTTTAAAATAAAAAAATCTCCAGTATCATAATCAGAATGGACTTAAAAGACGTAACAGTCCTACAGTTTGTTAAAATCCCAGCAGCTTTAAACAGTAATGAGTGTTCACTTTGTAATGATGTTTTACACTATAATTAGTACAAGATGGGCTTTCATTCTCTAGTATACAGTCCTTATATAAACTTAACAGATACCATTTAATAATGGTAAATGGATGGATATCATGTATTTTTTATTTTTGGTTACTTTATTGGTGATTCACATTAAGGTCCAAACACATTTAAGGTGATAAAAGGTGCACAATATCTGACACCATTGACTTGGTGCCTCTACGGTGCAGTGCACGCAGAAGATTAGAAGAAAATGAAGCCCTGGGATGTACTGGTATACCTCTCATATCATGTTATAACATTACCTTAAAAGTTCCACTATTCTTAATTTACCTCACGTCTTAGGTTTAGCTTCTCTCTCAGCAAAACACCCCGTGATATTTAACTTAACAAAACAGGATGGTGGCAACTTCGAGAAAAAGAAAGTTTACTTTCCCTTCAGTCATTTGGTCATTTCGGTGTTCTGCTGATGCTCCAAAATTGAGCCAAGTTCAGAACAGTCATGTCAAGGTGGTTCGATGTACCACCTTTTGCTACCGGTGCCAGCTCAGCTCCTGAAAACAGCTGCGGCATTTTAAAGAGGAGTCCGATGCTCTTATTTAGATGCTGCACCCTCATCAGTGCCTCCTTTTCTCCTTCCTATCCTGTGATATAAGAAACTTCACATCGACTGCACCCGGAGGAAATGTTTGGGGAAGAAAAACAAAAACAATGGTGGGGACTAAACTGGTGCTTATTTGAAAATAAAGATAATAACTTTCAACCAAAATGTTTCGTCAACCAGATTTCTCAGGGGAGATGACTGGAGGTAAAAAAAAAAAAAGGTGTGATTCAACTTTTTACTTTAGCATCTTGCAGTTTGATTCAGCTTTTTCTGGTTTACCTTTCCCTGCAAGATCCAAACTGTACCAAAACAAAAGAGAGAATGTTCAGCTCACTCATTTACCGACAAAATATTGAACAAATGTACATGACAATGATCTTTCACGCTCAAAACCACTTTCCCAGATCACTTATTGTGAGGTTTCTGTAAGCTCCACTAAGGCTGGGTGGATGGTAACATTTATACTGTTGTTCTACATCTTTTAATAATTAGAAATGGATTTTTGAATCATACTGCTTTAATTGTTCTCGTTCCTCCTTTCTTTTTTTCTTTTTCAACACATACATGCTGACACACACACACACACACACACACACATTTGTTACTGCCACCATGTTTTAACTTATTTTGCCTGACATTATCTCCTCAATATGTTTTCATCCATGTTGCCACTTAGAATATTTTATCTAATCAATCTGCATGCATTTTCTGTTTGGTCAGATCTAATAAATCCTATGATGTCTTTACTTCTCTTTTTATTATACATAACCTATTATATATAATACACATATTACACTGTGTAGTGTGACATAGTATTGGACTGTTGGGGTGCAAAACAGCTCTCCAAGCAGAACATACCGCACATACTACTGTATAAAGTGAGTTTGGAAGTATGTTGAACACCGTACTTGGAGCTGCTCACACTGGCAGGTACAGGCCTGACGATATAAAGCCAACCATTGTGTCACAACGGTGTCTGGAAGCCAAAATATTAAAATTCCCCTGCTCTGATGCCCCTCTGTTCTGTGGAAACAACAAACGCTTTGTTTCTAATTCGGCTGCCAGGGAGCGTCATTTGAATATTTTCCGTGGGTTACCCAAAACAACACTGCAACATGGAACAGGTGTGTGCGCGCGTGAGTGTGGGTTTCGCGATCGCGTTTGTTGTGCGTGCGTGCGCGTGCTTGTGTGACCAAACGAAACAAATACCAGGTTAGATAAGAAACATCACGCACTGGGTTACATGTACGGTAGTTGCATCGGTGCTTTTGGAAAAGCTGCCTAACACTGAATGACGATTCAAATGCCCCCCTTTTACACACACACACACACACACACACACATATAGCACGCGCGTGCACACCATACACATAGGCGAATGTGCTCTATCAAAATCATATGACAGGCGTGGTCATTGAGTGAAAACGTTAAGGCCAGTTTGTTTTTGTCATTAGAGGCTAATTAGATCCGATATCGCAGGAGAAAATGTGAAAGATCTACCTTATGGAGGTCGATGCGTATCCTCTCCTCTCCTTTATGCGGGCTCTCTGGCCACAGGTGATAGCTCGAGCCGTAGTTGGGGCTGTCTTTGCTGCTGTTGCTGACAGTCGCAGACGAGTTCCCCGCGTATGCCTGTTGTGTTACCGGGGGGGTTACGCGGGAGTCGCGACTGTGTGGCTGCGCCTGATCGCCTTGCGCGGAGATCCTCCCAGACTTATTGCGGTCTTGTTCACAGTGCTGCGGACGCTGGGGACAGATCCCCAGTGCGCCTTGTTGCTGCTGCTGCTGCTGCCGCTGATGCTGCTGCTCTTGCTGTTGCAGCAGTGGAGCCTGGTGAGTCCTACATAGCTCTCCTGAGCCGCTGGCGCAGTAGTTGATAGGCAAGCTGCTCCCCACCAGTAGCTGTTGCTGCGCTCGTAATTGTGGGATCTGTTGCTGCTGCAGGTCCTGAGTCTGAGACTCGAATGCTCTCCTGTTAGCCTCGGTTGACTCACATACATTTAAAGAGCGCCCTTTCTGCGAGTTTGCACGGATTCCTTCAGGGGAGGGGTCCCTCTGTTGGAGTCTTAAATGACTGTGCTGTTGCTGCTGTTGCTGTTGCTGCTGCTGCTGCTGTTGCTGTTGCTGCAACAACTGCCTGTGGTCTCGGTGCCCTCCTGCTCCTCCTCCTCCCCTGCAGCGTTCCACGATGCTTGCCTGTTGGTAATTATTGGCACTCCTTCGGAGTCGATCCCCCCTTTTAGATTCCCGGGAAAACAGCAGAGAGGAGGAGGACGGCGTTGGTGGCGGTGGTATAGGCGGCGGAAAAGGTGGGGAGGGCTGCGGTGGGAGAGGATCGACAGGATGGTGCTGATTTTGAGAAAAGCTCGCCTCCTGCTCGGAAAAACTGCAGTGGCAGCTTGGAAAAACAGGCTGCTTCTCCGACTGCGGCGGCGGCTGCTGCTGCTGCTGAGAGCCGGCCGGGGCCCAGGGATCCTGCTGCAGGTGCGCCGGCTGTCCGGTGCTGGGTTCACCGCCTCGGTGTGAAGGTCGCTGGGCGGTGTCGTAGCTCGCCAGAGGTAGAGGGTCGCCGCTGTGAACAGGTCTCCGAGAGGGCTGGCTCAGACAGGGGAGCTCCTGGAGGCTCTGGCGGTGAGCGGCGGTGGCTGAAGTGCGGTCTCGGTGGTGAGAAGAGGGCGGGGGCGGCAGGCTGAAAACAGGAGCGACTGGGTCTGGGCTCTGCTTGCTGCTTCCTTGCTTTTCGTCGGGGATTTGGTGCTGATGGACAGCTCCCGCGTACCGATGCCGCATCCCCTTGATCGCCTCGTCTCGCTGTGGTTGCTCCTTTGCCGTGCAGAGCTCCGACACCCGTTCATTGCGATCAGTCCCAGCAGAATAGGACCGACTTGTATCATTGGTAGGTATGACCAGGACCTGCCTTAAAACGTCACTGTACAGCCAAAACACCGCCTTCGAGTGAATATCGGTCCATTGCCTGCTATGCGCACAGGTTGCAGCGGATCGATCACTCCTTAAGGCTGTTAGAATATTACAAGAACGGGATTTTCGAGATGTAGAAATGTGTCCAAATCCTGCTCACATGGTCGATCATCTTAATCCACTGTGGATACAATAGATCGACTTTGTCAATGTTGCCATAACCACCCTGCATAATCAGAAATCACTTTTACTGCTACGTCACCCAAACAGATCCATAAGGCCTGTCAAACATGATGCTTTGCCCAGATATATCCTGAACGTCATATATAGTTTGATCAACTCTAAATGACTACTTTCGCTTCTAGTTTGATGTCCATAAAGTGATTTAAAACTCACGAGGGGAGCAATAAACACACTCTTGAGATCTATTTCCAAAACACATTTCCACTTGTTGGCCCATTGAAAAGCATACAACAAACCGGGCTGTAACGATTACCTCATGCCATACAGCCTGAACCTTGCAGTCTGGCATTTAATAATTTAGCAGAATATGCCTGGTTTTGTATTACCAGGCAGAAATATTTAGAATGGGAGCTGCATGCAGAGTCTGCAGTCGGCTCGCAGCCTGCTGTGTGTGTGTGTGTGTGTGTGTGTGTGTGTGTGTGTGTGTGTGTGTGTGTGTGTGTGTGTGTGTGTGTGTGTGTGAGCCGCTGCTCGCTGCTGCTGCATGCTCTCAGTATAACATGGTAAAGGCTTTACTGTCACAGCAGTCAGGAAACCGGCTAGATGGAGACAGAGAGAGGCTGGGCGCAGACGGCGCTGTCCGTGGTGCTGAAGGAGTTAGGGCGCGCATCACTAAAATAGCCTTTGTGGTGGCGTCAAAGTAGCCAGAGGATGGACAACTGTCCATCAGATGTCGGGCAGAAATTTCTAGCAGCTGTGAGGATTATTAATTTGGTGACAAAGAACTTTGATGAAAGGATAAAGTCGGATTTATTTTTCAAGTTTCTCTGATATTAAAACAAAACTCACATTCAAATATTTACAGTGAGAAAGTTACTATTATCATTTCTATGTTCAGTACTGGCCATGTAGTCATTCCTTCCTAGCAGGACCTCACTGTTACAGATGGGGAACAAAATCCACAGCGTTTCCTTGCTGAGCTGTAGTGGAGGGATAGTCACACAAAGAGGGAATAAAAAGGTATAAAAAGGTTGCAACTTTAGAAGATACTCCCTTTATTTAGTAAGCTCAGACTGCTGATGCCTCAAATTCTGTTGCTTCAGACCTCTCAGGTCATCATGTGGTGGTTTTCTAAGTACGTAAGTGAACATTATGTCTGTAGCAGCTTTAAAAAAGTTACAAGGTTCTTCACAGGGATATAAAACACACCATGAAATACAACCATTGGAGCAATAAGTTGTAAAAAAAAACCAAAAAAAACCATATAATATATATATATATATATATATATATATATATGTATATAATAAATAAATAAATCAATTCAATAAAAAGCCAGCCTATACAGGTAGATTTTAAAAAGCTTTTTAAAATACGGAACAGAGTCTACTAAGATCTACTGAGTGGGAGTCCGTTCCATGGTGTTGAGCTTGGACTGTGCAACTTCTAACACCATTTGATTGTGTTAGGGGTCTTGGTGAAATATGCATTTTGTAACTCTGCCTAGAATAAGATGCAACTTGTTACATTGTATTGTATTTTATTTTTCATATTCTTCCTTCTGTATATGTTACTTGATGCTGTATGCATTTGAATGCAAAGCAAATGCCTTTAGAATACATCTTTGCACGGAACAAGGACTGCGGATTTTGTCCCCCATCTCTCTTTGTGTAACTGAGGGGTCACTTCACAGTCAGTGTGGAGAGGAGGAATGATTACAACCCACAACACTTATAACGTACACATTGGTATGTGAGCATTGTATCAAGGATATTCTGAACGGTTTCCATCCTTGTTACTTTCATGCTCTATAAGAATAGGTTAGCATTTGAAAATTTAAGCATAAACAACACAAACACACCATTTTGGTGCAGGAGAGAGGAGTTGAGGCTGAGCCAAAGAGACAGGAGGGGATAGAGATGGAGCCAAGTTTTACATCATACATTAGCCATTCTTAATAAGTAATAATCCTTTCCTTAAAGCTGGTTCAGCCATTTGGAGTTTTGATGGGTCTAAAGACTGCAGCGGTGGCACACTTTGCCTAACCACTGGAAGAAAGCTGAGGTACACTCTGTTTTATAGCTACGTGAAGTACTGCAGGAATTTGGAGAGGAGCTCCGGCCAGGGCTGCATTAGAAACCTGATCATTTTCATTAAGTAATTGGTCGCTGTGACCTTTGTCAGTTCCTTGGCAAGATGGAGTTTCATTTGCTAGTTTGGGAAGCAATGTTACTGCTTTCACATGAATAATTAAATCAAACATTACAACTCCTGGACACACACAAACACTCATTCACCAACCGGCTATCAATGCCAAAGCCCACATTTTCTCTCTGTCTTGCTTTCCCCCCTTTCCCCCTCCCTTACACACACCCACCACCATAACGACACTACAATATTTCACTCAAACAGCCTCTTTCTAGCAAAAGCTGCCACCAGAATTTAGTGCCTCTTGGATTTGTCCCATGCAGCCGTCAAACTTGGCCGGTCCAGCCCTGTTAAAGCATATTGCGCTTGCGTCCCTGCCTTGTTGGCTCCAGGAGGGAGAAGCAGCGGAAGATCTGTGACACTAAAATGGTAGAGGAGGAAACATGGAGGAGGCCAATGGCTGCAGCACGTAACATAGGAAGTAGATAAGAAGCCTGTAATTACAGAGAAAGAGAAATCCAGCCAGAGCGAAGCAGAGAGATGTGTAAGTATTCCTGTGTGCGTGAGAGAGAGAATGTGAAACTGATAGTGTGTACCATGTGTGTGTGTGTGTGTGTGTGTGTGTGTGAGTGAGTGAGAGAGAGAGAGAGAAACCGGACCGAGAGGGAGAGATATCTAAAAAGAGCAGGTGCGCCAACACAGAACAGATCAAAAGAGTTCAATTGAAAGAAGAGGAAGACAGAAAATGTGTTGTACTGTGAAGTGAACCAAAAATAATTACACACAGGTACAGAGATTAGCCTATTATCTTAAGACAGAATCATCTACACTGAAAGATAAGTCATATGTGTTTTTTATAATTGCTGTTGTTACAGATATTTGTGTTCCTCTGTGTGGGATTTCTTGGCATCTTACTGTATATTGTGTAATGTGTCCACCAGGTTTGTAGTAAAAGTCCCGTTAATCCAAATTGAGGATCTAAGGATAGAGGGTGTCATATGTTGTACCGATTTTAAAACCCTCTGAGGCTCTATAAACAAAATTGACTTGGGTATCGGCGCTGTCCTTTGAAAAGCATGCATCTCCAAAACATCAACTTTTAATGAGCTACGAAAAACTTCCGTTTTCAGTTCTGTGACAGCAATTTGTTCAGATAATCCGTTTTAAATGGTTTATTTGGCTTAAGAAGTAGGAGCATTTTCTCAACCAGTACAAAAACACTTAATTCTTCGCTTTATCTGAGAACTTGAAGATACATGCTTTTCACTGGACAGCAACATTATGATACAGTACTGTTATATCATGGCTTTGAGAGGGCTATTTAGTGAGGAAGAGCTTGACTTTTCTGCCTACATTACGAATTCAAGTTAATATTTACTGCCAAATCTCTGCAGTGGTGCAACCAACAGCAGTTCTGAAGTCAGAAACTGAAAGAAAAACAGAAGTGCAGAGAGGACTTTGCTAAAAAGATATGGCAGTTGTTTTCAAAAACACTTCCTCTTGGCCCCCGAGTGCATCTAGTGATAGCTGTGTGTAAGGCAGCCATCTTGAATTAGCCTGTCAATTCACTGCATGTCATGGCTATGGCTGTCATCTCACTCAACTATGACTAACTGGAGTGATGCCTCAAGAAAAGAGAGTTGTGGTGCTGCAGGAGCGACAGCAGGCCTTGATACAGTGTTTTGACCAGTGAATAATGTGACACATATTCAGCTGGACTGATGCGTCTGGCCTGCGTGAACGCTGATATGCTCCACACATGATAAACAACCTGCGATCCTAGAGACAAGAGATCAGTCGTGACTCAACCCGGGGGGTGCGGCGTCATCGAGAACTCGGTGCAGCCAGCGGGGGATGATACCGAAGGCGTGCTTAAGACAGCGCGTCTGGGAGATACATGCTGCCAGCCACAGAAGCGGCGGGGCCCTGCGCCCAATGGTGGTATTCATCTCTGACAGCTAAGATCATTAGTTAGATTTGCTCCTGCTACTCAAATGACTAAGCAGCTTTGCATCATTCAAGAAGAGGCAGGTACAGAGAGAGTCATTGTTAAATATCAGCTGACATGTTAGCATCCCAAAGTCCCATAAATGAGTGGAAAAGCCTGTGCAAGGCGGACAACTGTAATTAAGTGTTTTCTATTACTGCCACAAGCAAAGCCAAGGTGCGGGGAATGATAAAGTGGCCCGCGCAGGCAGCAGCTGCAACGCACAGACATGCCAGGTAACATCCGAGATGAGATGAGATGAGATGAGATGAGATGAGATCCCATTGAAGGAATAAGGGGATACTAAAGAAGCATCCTGGGTAATCCTGACACACAGCCATAAGCTTAGAAGAGCAGAGGGGTGAGTGTTCTCATCCATCTCAGAGGATGAACAAGAGGGCAATTAGTCACCTTAGTCCACACAAAACGCCCCACCACCACCACCACACAAACACACACAGATACCACCACCTTGTTACCACGCTAAAAAGGAGGCTATCACTGCACAGCTCTATTCAATTACTGTAATATTAGATTTGCTCTGGTTTTTAATTATGAGATTATGAATGACAATACGAGGACAATCTCATTGTCAGTGGCAATTATTTCCACAAGAATGACAAAAATATTTAGCAAGAAGACAACTACAAAAAAAAACATCCTAAATTCTTCATTTAAAGACAGTTATGGATAGATGAAGCTCCTTCAAAGATTTGTTTTCTATTTGACAGCTCCCACTTTCATTTAACTCATTTATCTCTATCGGAGACGTTACCTCACTAGCTTTAAAACGTTATACGTCATACTTTCCTCCTACCTCTAATCAAGGTGCAGCAGCGTTAATGCAGTAATGACAGAAATGTCTCTGGGTTTTGTCTGCTGCTGGTTGTACATGACCTGCTCTTGCTACACAACAACACACACCTGCCTTGTTTTGTCTGGCGTGGCCTTGGCAGAAGCATTGGACCATCAACCTCTGTTCACAGAGCACAATGATGTCACTGCATTAAATGGAGCAGTTGATGATGAGGGGAAGTGAAGAGGACAAAGAGAAAGAGAAGGAAAACAGGGCATGGTCCATTTATAATGCAGCCTGGTGTGTGTGTGTGTGTGTTTGTGTGAGGTACAGTGTGTGTGTGTGTGTGTGTGTGTGTGTGTGTGTGTGTGTGTGTGTGTGTGTGTGTGCGTTTAAAACATGTGCCTCAGGGTGTGTGTGCATCAGTGTGCACATGTGCATACCTGTGTGGGCGGATGGGACCAGCGTTTGACAAGAGAGGCTCAGTTTGCCCAGTTGTAAAATATGGTGATGAGAGATAAAGAGAGGAGAAAGCTCATCACTAATGCAAAGGTTCAAAGACTCGGCCCCCGTCTCATCATCAGAGCCACGACAAACACAAAGGAGATGACCAACTGACCCCCCATATTCACCACCAGCAGGCAGAGATGGACTGTACACTCGTCTATAAAAAGCGCGTCTTAAGAAACATCCTTTGGAAACCGTTTCAAGAGCACATGCTTAAATGCCTTTCCCACTTATATTGATCACCTTATCTGCACAAGGACGAAACATTTGAAATACTTTACACGCAGGCAACCTTGCATTATCAGACTCACCTAATGCAGGGGATATCCCTTTACATTCCAAACTACACACCAGTAGCACAGAAATGGTCCATTTCTGCTTCCTCAAGGTGTAGCTATGTCAGATAAGAAAATTCATCCTTGCAAAAACATTTTTAAAAAGGTCATGCACTATTGCTGTTAAGTGTGAAAATACAAATGAAGAGGGCTATAAAGATTATTAGCTACAGATATTAGACCCTGCAATTGCAATTTCATCATGCAATCTTTTCACACCCCTCTTTTTTAACTAATGCAGACAGAAAAGAGAATGAACTGAAAGGAAAGGAGATGAGGAAAGGAAAGGAAGGAAAGGAAGGGACATACCTTTTATCTGATGGCGGTTGCACAGACTCTCTCCTTGCAGAAGACACATCAATGATGATTAAAAATGACCTCAAGAAAATCAATAGTCTCCTACTAAGAATAGGGGCTCTCCCAGTCATTGCAGTCTCCTGTCTGCAAATCACGGGGAATACACGCTCTGGATTTTTGCAAGCACATGCTCAGTTTATTGTTACAGCTATTGGCTGCTCCCTCTTCCTTCCTCGTGTATTTTTACCCTCTCCTCCACCTGTTTGTGCTCTAATAAAACCGGGTTTCAGCTATGTAAAGTCCTTTTTTTTATTTTTGTTTTATTCTACATGCCTCGATTCCGCAGTGAAATCTCATTCCCACCTCTGTGCCATGAAATTAATTACAGGAGGGGCGTTTAATATGATTTACAGGGGATCGATACAATTTGGACTTTTATCAATTCAGGACGATAAAATACAATCTGACACGGTGTGGGTCTCCCGGAGAGAGGAAAAACAAACGCTGATGGGAGCTGTGACAAATCAAGAAAAGCACTGGATGGGGGTTTTATGACCTTGTGTGCGCTGACGTCTCCCCCCCACTCGCCCCTCCTCCCTCTGAATTGATGCGGGGATTCCTGATGCTATTTTTAGCCTCTTGGTCGTGGAGAGTCGTGCGTGGGTGGAGGAGAGAAAGAGAAGAGAAGCAGGAGGAGGAGGAGGAAGAGGAGCTGCAGGGGATGAAGAGGGGGAGAGAGATAGAAGAGAGGGAGAAGGAGAAGAGGAGAAAGACGAGGAAGAGGAGGAGAGGGAGGGGAGGGTTGTATGGGGAGGGGGGTTCCCATGCGGACTTCAACTGCAGCAGCATCAACGCAAAGCTCCCCGCTGTGAGGGCTTTGAATCGTGACCAGACAGCCAGGAAAAACAGAAAAGGGGAGCGCCGTGTCATTTTCTCCACACAGGACGGTACTGCTTTCTTTCATTTAGCAGGTTTTTTTTTTTACACCAGTCTTAAATTACACAGCTCTTTGGAAAACGATGGTGGAGAAAAAAAAAACCCTGCAGAATTATAGTGTGTATAATTATATTGTGGAAAATGAGAGGGATGTGAGGATGCTGAGTGTTCAGTAATAAACCTACAGTAATAAACCTGTAATGGCTTTTAGTTTTATGATATACGGCGTTTTCACAGCTATTATTACTAATGCAGGCCTATATGTCACAGCTCCTTGTTATTTAAATGTCTGAGATGTGTTACGTCCAAATCCATTTAATGGGAGATCTCTTAGGTAATATAATATTTATTTGATTGAAGTCTTAAAAAAATGAATTTAAACAGGATATAGACATGCACACCTGATGGTGTTAATACCTAATGCTTGTGCTTACCATTTATCAAGATTTACTGAAGTTTTTAGGTCTATTGTTTTCTAACCCTATAATATCAGCAATGTCTACTTGGTGTTGAAGAATTTGTGTGCATTTTTCGTTTTTCGTTTTTCCAACTAATGCTCACCTTAAATAGCCTGAACAATTACATTTCTTTATACCATGCTCCCCATTTAAATGAAGTCATAGGCTACAATTAGCCGCACAGACTGAAATCAGGAGGAAAGTAGAGGGACGCTTGGCATATGGGGAGAGGTTTTATTATTTATTCACCAGCGGACTATTTTTAGCTCATGCTGCCATGTTGGCGTCGAGGGTTTCCGGGCACATAGATGGCAGGTTTCCCCGTCACCTGCAGGTCACACGGCGGGGGGAGACCCAGGCATACCATACCGGAGCAAAAGAAAAGGAGGGGGGGAAACGCAGGCATCAGACAGGACTCATCCAGCTGGTTGCATTATTCACTTCAGGCACTCAATCAGAGGCGTATAATTACTGAGAGAAACACGAGCAGCCAAACTGCCGCAGAGGGGCGTATATACAGCATATAGTGGTCCATGTGATGAAGAAAAGTAAAATCATAAAGGAGATAGTCCCGAACGTTAAAGCGGAAGGCCAGCAGACAAAAAGCACACCTGTGACCCCATAACAGTTAATGAGAACAGGATATTACTGCGCCAAACAAAAATAGAAACCCTCATTCAATAGGCTAAATGTCATTTAGAGCAACCACATTTTTTTTTAGATATTGTTATAGTCTAATGTTCAATAAATGTGTTCAATAAACATCCAATATTAAAGCAGGAGTGCAGAACTTTGGTGTCCTCCTTCTGGCAGTGAGATAGCCCAGCCTACTCAAAATACTTTACCTGTCCGAGAGCAGTAAGGCAACATCCATGTCTGCCCTCAGTCCCTGCTCTTCTTTCAGCCTCTCCAACAAGGAAAAGCTACACCAATGGTTCTCCATGTTTGTCCTCGCAATTGGTCGCTTTCTTTTTTTGATTGTAATCCTCCCTTTGAACGAGTTTCTTTTTTTTTTATCTGGAGCTTCAGAAACTTTTCTTGGACGCTTCTTAAGTTTTCCCACCGTAGCCTACTCCTCGCTACTGTTGCCTACTCCTAGCTTCTGTTGCTCCCCTCAGCTGTGGCAAACCAGAACCACGTAGAGACAACTAGCCTGTCTGAAATCTACCTGAATCCTGTGATGATCAAACATTTTGAACTTCCGGTGAGGCGACCCTCTCTCTACATGGCTCTGGTTTGTGCCAGCGCGGGAATGTCACCACACACACCAGGTTTAAAAACTCAGGTATATACTGCAAAATACAGAGAGATTTACCTGGCTGTGATAGGCTTAACCATCTAGCAACTCCTCTAGCAACAGCTTGAATGTAATAGACGTTCATTTATGTGTAAAAGTCCAGCACTCAAGTTTTAAGGTAAAAGAACACCTAATAATACTTGAACATCTGCAGGCAGGTTTTCTTGCTTGTTGTTAAATAGACTTTAAGTATAAATGTATGCTTTATGCTTTATTGTTTTTTGGTTGCATATGACATTAAGCCACAGCTCAATTAGAAACAATAAACAGGCCCGTTTTACCATCATTGTTTCATTTACACAACTGCTTAAACTTGAAGTGAATTTTCTTTGAATTTTAAATGGTTATGGTAGGGGTAAAAGAGCTCATCAAGTGCTCTGATAGCACACAGTGGAGTGGCAACCTTTCCTGGATGTAAACAGATACCTTTGCTTTTATTTCAACAAAATAATTAGCCCTGACTTCTGGGAATGGGCAACAGCCATGAGCAAGGAATTATCAAGTTCTCACCACAGTGGATTTAAGGCCAACATTGGTGCGAAAAACATAGATTTAATGGTAGGTAAAGGTAAAAATAGGTAAAGAAAGCAAAAGAATAAGAGAAAGAGAGGGCTAAAGCAAAAGACATGAAGTGAAAAGACAAACATTTTGAACAATGGAGGAGTCTGAGGTAGTAAAGGATTAAAACAGGGTTGTCTGATTGAGTGGGAGACGTGGGTGGGAGAGAGGAAGGAGGGAGACAGTGCATTAGAAATGATTGGAGGGGAGCGATAGAAAGAGCATATACTGGATGGGGGTAAATTCAGATGTTCTGGATGATAATGCTGCCTAGTGTCCTAATGAAAAAACCCCAGATGTTATCTGGCCTCTTCTCTCTCTCTCTCTCTCTCTCTCTCTCTCTCTCTCTCTCTCTCTCTCGGCTTGGTGGGGAGTAAAACCACTTCCTCTGCTCTTGAAGGGCCCTAACTGGCTAAACACAGTGGGGGATTAGCTTTAGCTGCTCTTTGCTGCCAAAGTGTCCCCGAGGTGTGGAGAGGCAGCAGGTCTGTCCCTGCTGCCTGTTGGTCTGTCTGCCCTCCATCTACTCTGCATGGATGTCTGGATTCCCCTCCACTCTGTCCGCCTGCCTGCATGTCTTCTTACCCGTCAGTCTCTATGAGCGTGTCAGCTCGCCTGTCTGTCTTTGTCGGGCCAGCAGTTTGTCCAGTCTGTGTATTATTTGTATTCCATGTGTATCTTTGTGCTGGTCCAGCTTCTCTCTGTCTTCCTCCCTGACAGCCTCCCTCTCTCATGTCTGTCTGCATATTGACGCTGGGTGCCTCTCTCTGTTTGACTACCTCCATTTTGCTGGATGCCTCCTCTGCTCTCTGCCTGCCGGGCTGCCTGTCTGCTTCATTGCCTCTTTGCCTCTGTTCTGCCCCAGTTAAAAATAAATAAATAAATAAGTGTAGAGAAAGAAGGCTCAGCCCCACCCAAAATCAACGTTACTATGTTATTCACAATGCAACCTTTATACTATAAGTTTACAGTTTGACTGCTCTGCGTGGGTAAATTTGAGTAACTGTGGTTAATTTAAAATGGAGCTGAGGGAAACACAGAACAATGACACAGACACAGTTCTAATTAAGGAATTAAAGCAGCTTAGGTTTAATTTGTAACAAGGTCCGTTCATCAGAGAATTTAACTCCTTACCTGGAGTTGGCTGTTGCAGGATGCAGCTCTAATTCACAGCTGACATCATCTACATAGTCTTTAAGTATGGTGGAACAACTATCAGCTTTTAGCAGCATTGTTTTAACCTTCAAGGGACACAGTGACATTTTAAATTTTACTTTGTTGTATTTTTTTTTCACCCAGCCCTAAAGACTACAGAGTATTTATAGCAGACAACTGCCCTGGAGATTCACTGTCATTACTAGGATTTTATCTTTTTTCCACGTCTCAATATCAAAACGTGCACACAAGCAACATTAAAAAATATTTTGAACACAACATAATAAAATGATTTCAGACCTGCACACTTTATGGGTTCATATGTGGTGAACATTTTTTGCTTTTATTTCTATAAAGTTTAGTCAGATTTATGGACATTAGAGGCCAAGTTCCCTGAGTCTGAATCTGACCTTCTGATCTGTTTTACAATTTGAAAAACATTATGCCATTTAAATGTATAATTTCTGTAAATTTCTGTAGTAGCACTGATGCTGGGTAATCTCTGGGCTCTAGAAGCTGCTGGTGCACTTATTGTCACAAAGAGAAACAGCCAGCCAGACAGCTGAAGCAAGAAAGCTCTATCAAGTGAAAGCTAGCCAGCAAGATAGCCACAGCTAGCTTTAAAGCTAAAACTGAATTTGATCATTGATTTTTCCCCTACCTGTAAATGAAAAATATCAGTTTTGATGTACTGACTGACTGATTCAATATAACTAAATGGGGCAGTAGAGTAGCTCAATCCAATCACAATGGAGAAAGCTAAATCTGCTAAGGGTAGCTTAGCAGATTTCGGTACCTCTAAATCACATATTTAAAGTAATTTATTTTGTTGATTTCAATCTAAATATTAATAGTAGTAGCAGTCCCTTATTAAAGAAAATGCTCGTTCTACACACTATAACTAAATCAGCAATATAACTGGACATAAAAGACATAAAGCAATACAGACAACTTGTTTTTAGTTGACTGAAGTGCAGAAGCTTCTTCCAGACTGCTGTGTTTTGGGCCTGATGCTGTTTGTTGGTAATGGGCCAGACAGATGTGCTTGCTATCTATCAGCCCACAACATCTTCCATGTGTCACTGACAGTCTATTTTCCCGTGGTGCTGCCTCTCTTTAAAATGTGTCATTTTATTGTTCTGATTTCTCTCTCCTCTCTGGGGAGTGGAATATGATTTCACAGAACATTAAGTGGATGGGATCTAAGGGAATAGTGTGCGGACTGGGGATGGTGGTGGTGGTGGTGGTGGTGGAGAGCGGCGGTGATCTGGCCTAATTAAGCCCTCTCCCCATCTCCCGCCTTCCCTCTCTCTCCCCCCCCTCCACCTTCACTCCCACCCACTCCTCCAACATCCCTCTACCCCCCACGCTCTCTGATAGGTTGGTGACTTTCACCACCGTGGAGTGTGAAGGGCGAAGGAGTACTCCTCAAATCATAATCCGCCTGACTTTGGGAGAAAAGGGATTAGTCTTGGAGTAGCCAGAGCAGCCATGCAAAGACACACGTTTTAGCATCCTGTGTCTGTTTAACCCTATATGTCATATAAAGACGCAGAGAGAGTAAACATACATATTAAGGCATCAGAGCGGTAAAGGCTTATTCTTTCGTGGTCTTGGTGGACTGAAATTATATCAGGCGATGAAGCCACAAATCAAAGCACTGCACTCCATCCAACCACTATAAACACTGTATGATGCAATCTGCTGTCGGTGGCTGTACAGTTGGGGTTTACATATATTTCATATGAAGGCGTGACCTCATGTTTTTTTAATGGCTCTGACCTAAGTATTATTGCACGGGTGAGTGGCGCCAGGTGGGTCTAAACTAACCTTGTTTTCCCTCTGGCCTGCGCCAATTATTACCCAATCGTCTCCTGTCGTTAAAAGCAGGGGGTCCTCCGCTATATTGAGACAGAAAGGAAGACCAGCAGAGGTAATGCAGGGATGAAGGCCCCAGACTCAAAACACATGCTCAGAACGCCCCCATTCAAATGACGAATGACTGTGAGTGTTGGCGTCACCGTCATGGAAGCACAGGAGAGGCGGAGGGAGCGGGAGGGAGGGAGTCCTGCAGCTACAATACATGCCCCACATCGGGCACGGGGCTCGGGCAAGCGTAGGGTGATTGATAGCGGTGCCAAGACAACATCTCGTCAGGGGCCCAGTGCACAAGGGTGCCTAGCAGAGCAATGATGGACGAGCCCGTAGACGCTACATAAAAATCGAACCCGGCATATATAACACATTCCCCAGCTCCCTTTCTTAACCTGTAATGTATAGTGATAGAAATTTGTTTCGCAGTCCATTGCCGCGGACAGTGATGGATGCCAAAAAGAAAGAGAGAGAAAAGGGAGGGGAGGGGGGGTGGTTCAGTTGTGTGTGTGTGTGTGTGTGTGTGTGCAGACACACTGTGGGAATCAGTGAATTAGTACTTTTTGTTTTTGGCACTCGTGCACATATACATAGACACAACACCTGTATAGAGACAAAGAAAAGTGTTGTGTTATGCAGTGCAGTCATCTGTTTTATCTCTGAGAACATTTACTGTTTATTAAGACTAATATAAAGGTATTATCCCATACAGTCCTGTCAATCTGGTATTATTTACTACATGGTGTATGCATGTATTTGCAACTTTATCCATGGCTCAAGGAGTTTAAGTGCCTACTATGTTTCAGCACGATGTATTTAAGTTCATCTCATGATCTTTGTCACATGTTGTCCTTAGCTTACTTTATCTTACTATGTCTATGAATAAAATCAAAGAGAAAAACAAATGCAATGTGTCGCTTTTGCAGGTGGCTCTGTGCAAAGACTGGGTTGATGCTATTTAGAAGTAGTCGAGCGGTGATGTTTTCTGAGTTAACAGCAATTGTCTAACATATGAGAACACACGTGTGCTGTTACATGGCCCATCATCACGTCATACTCTCCCAAACACATGCACACAACATGCCATGACAGACCTGTGTGGCCCTTTGCAATTTATAGACAGTGTTTTAATTTGCAAATTATTGTTTTATAAATAAAATAAATTATAAAGTAGTTAATACATTTGCATTTAAATGACCCACTTAAAAGAATTTTGTGATAAAATGATTTTGCAAATTTGCAAAAGAGTAATTGAATGCTATTATTGTGTCTTTTAATTGATGGATAGTTATTCACTTATACTTTTTCACTAAATTCTTTGTACCATGAGTTTTAAAAAGTTTTGTATACATTAATTAATTGATTATAAGCAACTAATTAAAAAGTCTTTATTTGTTCTGGTGGCACAGCCCAGCCTCCATGCACATGCCCTCCCATGTGTGTACTGGTTTTACCTTGTTAATGTGGACTCACATACCTGCATGTGCACACAACAACACCGACCACCTCGGTGCATTGTTAGCCTATCAAACTGACTTGTCGTCACGAATCTCCCAGTGGCTGATGAATATTAGATGGGAGCGGATAATACCTCGACAGAGGAGGCCTCCCCCCACCAAGGCATGAGAGGCTGCACACGCAGCAGTGAAGCGCTGCCCACTGAGACCAAACCCCGGCTGCTGAGAGATTCCCTTGCAGTTGGGAGCAGGATGCTGTATAATTGTAGGTGGGTTTCATGTAACTCTGAGAGTGAGTGTGTCCATGTGCGAGTGTGTGTGAGTCCATATTTGAGCATTTGTATGGCAGCGAGAAAGAGAGAGGGATGACGAAGAGAAGTATTCATCTCCATCTATCTCCATAAACCTTCAATTGGATTTTACAGCAGTTGCCTCTTCATCATGAACTGCGATGGATTGTATTCCAAAGCTCCGGCTGAAAGAGGAGGATTTCAGAGCTTACATTTTTTTTTAGTTATGTGAGAGAATGACAAGGAGAAGAGAAAGCTGTGCGTCAGAGATTTTGTATATACATATGTATGAGTGGCTTTGCAATACAGTCCATGCATGTCTGTATGGGCACACATGGAGTTGTGGATGAATAATTTAATATAGACTTACTCAGCATATATTTGTCATACGACAGCTTAGAGCTTCTTTCTCAGGTTTCTTAAAGCCACAATCTGTGATCCAAACGTAAACAAATGGGTGACCCCACCACCAAAAACCGAAAGAAAAGATTGGAACCTCCTATCAATCTCAAACTGACTGACATATATTTTCACACAAGGTCTAACTCTATAACAAAACTAATCGAACTGATTAATGTTTTCAGACACTATAAAAGGTTTGATTATGAAAGAAATGTAAAACTTGTGTTAAACAAGCCTATATTTTGAATTCAGATCAGTTATAAAACACACAAAGTGCTGGTTTTTCATTTGTAACGCACTTCAACAATGTATGCAGAAATTCCTCAATATATATAGTCAAAAGAATTACTGATTGGGCCTTTAAGGGAAGAGTTGAAGATTGAGGTTGTTTTGACAATGTTCCCATTACGTCAAGTCAGTTCTTTTTTTAGAAACTGACTAAAGCTCTTGCTGGAGATTTGAATAAGCAGAGTGGTAACTGAGAGAAAACATGGATTGAAACAGAATCCACATACACCATATTATTTATTTAACACGGTGTAGTTAAATTTTGATTTGTTTACATCTTTGCTTTAATTTACACAAGATCAGAAGCTTAGCATAAAGACTAGAAACAGTTGGCCTGGCTCTGTCCAAAGGTAACACAATCTGCCAGTGTTATGTGCCAAACTGCTATTATAACTTCCTGGAGTCTTTTTTTTTTTTTTGGTACCTTTGGACACAGCCAGGAACCTAAAACGTCCTTCACTTCCTGATTCCTGCATCTGCTTCAAATGAAAAGACTTTCATCACTAAACCACTGGAATGTTTTTAATATGAAGCAACCTTAGTCACCAAGGTTAGCAACCATACTAACTAAATGTTAATGAATAAAAACATTCAAATATGGACACTTTTTGGTGATTTTTGAAACTGTAGACGACAGGTGTGTGCTGCAGTTTAGGCGACCTCTAACCTCCAACACGTAGGTAAGCAACACCTTTTAGCATGCTGTTACTGTTATATGAAAAACTACTTGCGAGTATCTCAGCCATATAGAAATTGCACATGAGCAGTGCATGTGATCAAAATGAATTCTGTTTTAATAAATCAACTTTTAATGTGTAAACTATTAAAAAGAACCCTGCTCACTAATATCACTTATTGTACGGGAAACACTTAACTACACTTAAGCATTCAAAGCTGAAGAACTGTATAAGAGTACCAACACTGGCACAGTCACGAGTACAGGAGAAGCTTCCTACCCACTGCAAGAGGCAAGACTGTAAAGTGTGACATCATCGAGTGATCTTTATTCAAGCTGCTCCACGCTGCCGGAGGAAGACCCTTGTGGTTACATCGTGTGTTCTGTGTCTGCTTACCCCTCTTGTTTTCTGCCTATTGGGAGCTGTAGCACGCTTGGTAAAACTGCTAGACTTCACTTTGTTCCTATATTCAAAGTAAAACACATTTTGCATCAGATTCAACAATGTTCCCCTTTTATTGGCTTAGATAATCCTCTGGTTTGCTGCGTCTCCTTTTATTTTCCATTTTTTGTTCCAAATCTTTAATTTCCTTTCATAAAAAAAGGGAGTACAATTTTAGTGCACAGGTACTTTTCCAATGATATACGGTACATTTTCTGAGTGAAAGCTATTGATAGCAACGTAGTGGAAGTTTCACATAAACACTGTGCATCCAACAAGTCATGCGGCTTCGCAGATGTTGACACGGTTATTGTAGACATCAGTATTGCATTGGTCATTTTTTCAAATGCCTGAAACTAAACAGCTAAAAATCAACGCTAACAACGTCATGCTAGTAACGTGCGTGACGTTGTAGCACCTCAACAAATCAGTACAGTCAGTTCTCAGCTTCAAGATTCTGCGTTAAAAATGTGTTTGTTCATGTACTGAACACCTCTACTTGTATTATATATGTATGTATATATGTATATATTCATCATCACTGTGATGAAACACCTGATCTAAGTTCCCCTAACCCTCACAGATAAACATCTTGTACTTCTACACATCTGTAGCATTGCCTCTCAAGGAAGGGGTTTTCCACAGGTTCATTTTAAACTAAATTCATATTCAAATCCATCTGTGACATAGTAGATCTCCCCTATTCAAAGACACTGTCAGGCCTCAATTGTAAATAGAAAAGATTGGCTCAACCTAATTAGCATATCGAAGGATCTACCCAACAGATGGCCTTGGATTATATTCAAGGCTTGGCTCAAGTTAGTGCGATGGAAATGTCTGACACAGGAACTGCCTCTCGGTGTGCTCATGGCTACTAGATACATGTTATAATCATGAATAAGCACTTACCTGATCTCCAGGAAAGGTTTTCTTTGGACACAGTCCAGTAATGGCAAGTTAACAATTAACTTTCAGTATGTGTGTATTCTGTTACAAAGAATAATTTCAGACTGAATTATTTTGTCTGCAGAGCCTCAGAGTGGGTTGTGGCCGAGTCTTTGCCAAAAAATTCCATATATTTTGATACAATCCAGACATTTTGAATTACTTAATTCCTATGTAATGAATCACCGATATCCTACCCTAATGTCGGCTATGGCTGAGCAACCAGCCAGGTACATTACCAGTCTAAATCCTGTAAAGCTTTAAAGCTGGTGACAGGGCCACCAGTAAGTCAGTGGTACAGTAGCTGCTGGAAAATGCATTAGTTGATAAGATAGACTGTGTAATAGCATTAAAACATTATAGGCTAACAAACTAGTCACCCATCGTTTCGAAGGGTTACATTAACACAAGGACCGAACCTGAGAGCAAATGTGATAAAGTCACAACTTAAACGTCTTCACTGCTGAGGAAGGATGAAGAAGCTGAAACAATTGGCTTATGTCTGCATTTTACTACAATGAAGTTAAAGTAAAATGCGAACACAACAGAAAATCTAGAAGTACATATTCTGCATGACATCCTCATATTTCTGTGTTCATAATGCCGTGTCTGTGATTGGTATTGGGCCGCTGTCCATGATATATCATATTTGGCTCACAAAATGCAAAAAGTGCAGGACATTTGCTTTAAAACATTACGAGGTGGAAGTTACTCAAATTATGTGTTTCAGCAGCTCAACATTTAAAAATCCTTGGTTCATGTCTTAAATCAGTTACTTTTTGCTTTGAGTTAGAGTGGTTCATATTCACAGAAACCGACTTTATAACATAAACATTCTGAAATTTAACGTAACTTTATTCTGCTGTGTAGTGGAGACAGCATGTGGGAGTGAAACTGAGAGACCCTGAATTTGACCCAATGTTTTTACTTAGTGAATAAATGAAAAAGACATGAAACTGAAAGAAAGAAGGAAGTCTGATACTGCAGACTCATTAACATGCACATTAACATGGCCCCAAACATCACCTTGTCTAACGTTGGACAAGAAATACACTGGCTGATGGAGCTCCTACATTGCGTATTGATGAGTGCGACTGGATAGGATGACAGCGCAAAGTGAAACCAGAGATCCTTCGCAGAATGAGGCGGGCAGGGAGGCGGTGACAGTGGTGGCTGTGGTGGTGTGATTTAGCATTTTAACATTATCACTTAACAAGACAGGCCTGGCACTCGGCCCCAGCGTAGGCCCGAGGAGGGCAGAAGGTAAGGGAGGGAAGGAAGGGAGAGGAAGAGAAAAAGAGATATCCAGTGCTCCCAGGCCAGCCTCACCTTTCTTATTCACAAGAGAGCGAGAACGGAAGACAGAACAATGTGGAGAGAAATGGAGATGAGAAAACAGAGGAACCGGGAGGGAGGGTGCACTACTTCCACTTGAAACTTAATTATGCATGGCAGGGCAGCTGGAGCAAAAGAGAGGAAGAGAGATGGATGGAGAGGGAAAGGGGAGAGGAGAGGACCCACCTACGCAGAGGGATGGGGGGCAGGTGGAGAGGAGGGGGAGTAGGAAGGGCAAAGGAGATAAAAAATGAGTAGGTGAGAGGGAGGATGGGGGATGGGGTGTTTCTGACATGCTTAAGGGTGGGTGTAGGTGGTGAAAGTTGCAAATACACAAGAGAACCCATTGTGTCGACTTGGCTGCAGGTGATTCTGCGTTAACAGTCAATTTGGCCTGATCAAGGAAGGACACAAAAAATAAAAAACGGTCATTATTCAGTATTTTTCTGCAGTCACGCTGACAGCCATCCTCACATTAATGCAGTGCTATCTATCAAGACATGTTGACGTGAGCTCAGCAATAGATAATATAGCATAAAAGCACAGATGTATTGCTTATGTAAGTATCGCAAACACGTAAAATGGAGGCAAATAGTCATGGCAAAGATAGTCGCTTAATCAAAACAAAAAATGTAATAGATTCAAGGAACTAGAGTCCTAAAATGTTATTTTTAAAATGAGTCTTTAGGTAGGATTGTTTTGCAAAAACAAATACAGATCAATTTATATTAATAATCATGTGGTATCGAGTGCCATTTTGTACCAGTGCAGAAATCTGCCATAAGAGTTAGTCAGAACAGAGTTTACAAGAGCAACAGCAGCCAATAAAGCTGTTTCATAATCAGAATCAACTTTATTGACCTCGTATGTTTAGGCATACAAGGATTCTGACTCCGATCAAGGACAACAAAGCAAGGACAACAAAGCTAAACAAAGATGAACAAACCGGAGAGTCCATAACGAAGGAAGCTATGTCATACATCCAATGTAACATAACCCTGCCCTGCCAAAAGAGAACCAACACCAATTGAGCTTTCCTCTTTGTATCCATTTTGCCATGAACGGCAGGCAGCCACCGCACGATCTGCAAGTAGTTACTACATCGCCAAGCTTCCAGCACCACCTATATATTACACAAGGGTGGAATAATAGATTTTGTTGTTTTGTTTTTATTAGAAATAAGATTTGAAGGCTGAATATGAGACTAAAGACTAACTATTAAAGCTGTATGTTTTTTTGTAGAGCAGAAAAACAAGACAACTAACCTGTGCCCCCGCCCTTCCTTTCTTTTACACCTGCCAGGTTCAGGTGAACCTTCTTTAATGGCACATTCACCACAGAGGGGGCCAAACCCTGAACCATTAAGCCTCTGTATACGTTAATGGGTCCACTTACTGGAGGTGACAGAGAGGCAGCGTTTCAGTTTCTTAAAAAGCTGCCTCACTATACTAAGATACTGTACCTGCTGTTGTTCTACTCCTCTGGGCATAGGTATCCCGCTGAGTCACACACACACACAGAGAGAGAGAGAGAGAGAGAGAGAGAGAGAGAGAGAGGCAAACAAAGCCCCAAATGTGCTACACAAAAACACACAGAACATGCACGCACAGGCTCAAACACACACACACACACACACACGCCTCAGCTTGCCAGGAAACCCATGCACTCTCATTCTGTCTTCATCACACACCCTGATGGGGTGAAGAACTGGAAGTTACACAAGCAGCTTAACTTTGATTAGGTGAAGTGTATTGAATGGACTGCTCATGTTTTAACAGCAGCCTCCCCCCTGAGATGGACCCGGCTGATAACAGTGACAGGAATATCGAAGGAGGCAAGCCAACAAGGATGCAGTGTGTGTGTGTGTGTGAGAGAGAGAGTGTTTAAATATACAACACTTCAGTGAGGCATTAATGTATTTTATTTCACTTTATAGAGCGAGGATTTAAAAACTCTTTGTTTATTTGTCAAATGTAATGAATACATATTTTAATAATGCAATGCATACAAGAAAAAGTGATAGACAGCCATAAAATCAGTGATTCCTCAAATACATTATTCAACTTACTTACAATGTTTTACCATCCCATCAAGTGTAATCCTCTCAGTGTGCCACACCAGCAAAGTACTCACCACTCAGGAGTATTTTGTCAACATTACATCAACTACAAACAGCCCAGTCACACGTGAGCGTATGGAGGGATGAGATGGAGGGAGTGATGGACGGAGAGAAAGAGGTGCAATGGAGCAATTGGGAGCAGCTGCGAAAGAACAGCTGGAGTAATCGTTTTTCTGGGCCTGCCCACCGCTGTCTCTGTCTCTCTCCCCCTGTCTCGTTTTTCTCCTCTTACCCTTTTTTTACTCACTCAGTCACTCACTCTTTGACACACACACACACACACTCACTCACTCACACATGCATTTTCCATCTTTATCAATTCTGTCTTTCCTCATTTCACTGAAGTCTAATTTTCTGTTTGTGTGTGTGTGTGTGTGTGTGTGTGTGTGTGTGTGTGTGTGTGTGTGTGTGTGTGTGTGTGTGTGTGTGTGTGTGTGTGTGTGTGTGTCACGCTGTCCGCTGCGATTGGATGAGGTTGTTCCTCTTTCTGCATGTCAGAGCTCGCACACACATGTACAGACACACATCACAGATACACGTGTACAGGTACACAGAACCAGCTCAGTCTTGGTGCTCGCTCCAATCAGCCTCAACTTCACAGGACACCCGTGACTTCCAGCATCAGAGGAAGAGCCAAGCGCCATGGGTCAACGTGCCGTAATTGCATCACGTTAGACTACCAGGTGAAGCAGCATCACGTCACAGTTATGGCCAGGACAGTCCTAGCGGGATGCTCAAGGGAAGTTACCAGTATTAAGAAAGGAAACGGGTGCAAGAAACTATAAAAGTGTGTAATCTTGCACAGCTTCTGAGAACGTAAAAGGTTTGTCTTTTCACCATACAAAAAATCAGGAAGTGCATCATTTGTAGTAAGTTTAGAATTGCATGTTTTCAGAGGTAAAACAGCAGGAGAAGAAGAAGCAGTAGAAGTGTCTCCATGTCTGGAGGTGTCTTGATTGATTTAACAACATTTAACAGCACTGGTCTTTGAGACCAAGCCAAAAAGTACCAATTCACACACAAAACATATGCAGTTATGTCAGTTATTAAAATTTCAGCAAAATCCATCCTGGTCTACAATACTGTAACCTTGCTCTGTTTAAAACTGGGTTTTTGTCTACATGGTGTCTCACCTGTGCCTGGAATAATTTCCAATGGAGCCATAAAGGTTTTGATTTTAATAAATGTTTTCATCCACACATCTATTCAAAGGCAGCACACATTAAAAGAATAACAGACTCCGGTCGCATCAATGCTGAGAACTCCTCAGTGGGAGCAGAACACGTTTGGTTTCCAACGAAGATCACAGAGTAAGCAACTGAAAATGAAATATTATACCGATTGTCTTTCCAAAAAGAATAAAACCCTGACTAAACAAGATGACTGACACTTGGTATTTTAACAGACAGAGGTTTAAATGTATTGCTATGGTTCTGGGTTCGAGTATGTTAAATGCAAAACATAGATGCTCAATGATTCAGCGTGCAATACTGTAAGCAGCAGTGCAGAGTATCACATTATCTGTGCTGCGCTGTGGCATTCAGCTCTGCAGCTGCAGAAAACTCGCCTGCAGTCAGTTTAGGGGCTGCTGCTGCTGCCACACTGCCCTCTACCAGCTCAGCTCTATTAGTTCAGCTTCACCACCTCCCAGTGGCCCCAAGGTTGTGACAAAGTGGTAGTTAATGTCTCTGTATATGTGTGTGTGTGTCTGTGTGTGTTGCTGCATGTGCTTCTATTCTTTCACTGGACAGATTATGCGGATATAATGACATGCGTATGGAAGACCGTATAGGGCGAGGAAGTAATTAAGGATGTTGAGGTAATAATTGGCTTTGGTTCAGAGGCCACCGGCTATGGAAATCTGGGGACATGTCAGTTGTAGAAGAATTAAACAGACACTATATACTCATGGCCTATAACAACACAATTTAAAAAATATTAATGAAGACCCAGTTAAAAAAAACTTGACTGGCCATGCCTCCTTCATAATTGACCTTGATGTATCTGTGAAATGATGGGGTGCTAAAGAAATGAAGAGGGCTGTAGAGCAGAGAAGGCAAAAATAGCTTCTGAGGAGCCAAACATGTGACATTATACAGGCAAATGTACAGTAAAAATGTCATGACATTGAATGTAGAAAGAAATGCCGAAAGGACAATCAAAACGGAGGATGAGCATGTTGTGATAACACGCCTGAGAAAGTGACAAGACCACCGATGCCCTCCAACGATCGTCTGTCTTCTGAACTACAGCATCACTCAGAGTTGAAACACTAAAAGTCATTTTTATAAACTCCAAAACATCTAGACTGAGTACAGAGTTTTTGGCATGGCTCTAATGGAGCTTTAACCCTAATCCTGGTAGCCTGTAATTGATTAGATAATTTACTGTGTGTTTATGATCATGACTATGGCTAAAAAAAAAAGTGCAAACAGCTGCATCATCTGTAAAAACAGGGTTGAATGTGAAAAAATATGATGCTAAGATATGAAGCTGAATTTCATCAAGTAATAAAACCATACAGATGGACTACTTTACTACTGTTTAACCCGTGGGGGAAAAAAACAGCTTCTTTGCAGCATTTAATAGTAACAATGCTAAAGATAGTAAAACACTATCCTCAGCCATGCAGCTAGGGAGAGGAGATCAGAGCACGTGGAGCGACAACAAGAAAGCTCTTTCGGTGGCTCTATCTTCCTCTCCCTCGTCCCCTGGGAGCAGCGTCTAATCACACAAAGCTCCTGAAGCTGTCACTGCTGGTCAGGCCGTCTAACTGTTGTCAAGCAGAGAAGATGACAGACCTGTCACATCACAGTAGGAGATGCTGGATGGTGCAGGTGGAAAGATAACCAAGTTGCACCATATATTGGATGATGTTAGGGGCCGGTGAGATGTTCTTTTCTCCTTTTTTAGAGCTTTCAGGTTCAGGAGCAGGACCGCATACAGTCAGCTGATGGTGCGTCCATTGGTTTATGGAGCCCAAATGACCTCATAATGAGTTCACGTGTGATTTATGTGAAGCCCTGGATTTGATGTGAAGGCTTCCTCTATCTGAAAAAAATGTAAATGTGTCATCACCGAAGAAGGACAGAGAGCCATAGTGGGGCTATAAGTAGAAAATATGTTACTTTGTGTTTCTAAATTGTATGTTGCAGAGAAAGAGGAAGAGGAGGAACAATTTTCTCTGCACTTTACATACAGTAGTTGCCCTTTTATTGGCAGACACGTTGACACATAGCACAAAAGCACAGGTGAAACTAATAACATGAATTATGTCTTCCTTCTAATTAGGTGTGTCAGTTTCAGGGCTCGGGTTTTGTGCGTGCTAGCTCACTGGTTTGGGAGACTTCACTGGAATGGAGCTGTCGTTGGAGATATAAGTCACACCTGTGCTTTTCCTGCTATCACAAATCAAAAATGTCTGCTGTAAAAAAAAAAACATTTTACAGAAGTGTGGGGGGGAGGGGGGGGGGGTCTTCCCGATGAAGAGCCAGCTAAAAAGATAAAGCAAGTGGCAAGTTGTTGGAGGATAAACACCAGTGATTTTGCAGCCCAAACACTGTTCTTAGAAGCTACAACTTATAAACCCTTTATAAAGTCAGCCTTATTGATGGCTAATGACAAAAACAAATATTATATTGCTGTTTCTATGCCACAGTGGAACATTTCCTGGTATCAGTATCTGTATGGACTACAACACAAAAGAGCATACAGCATTAACTGCGTTCTGAGGTGTTGTCTGTATTTTGTCCTAGTGGACAGTGTCAGTGAGGTCTGTTTAACACAGAGCCAGCATGCTCGGAGCAACAGATTTTACACCATGTTTGTTCTTTTAATGCATTTATTTTAAGCAAAGACTCAGCAGTATTGCAGTTCATGTCATATCAGAGTTATCATAATTCCCAGTTTCCAGCCTGTAAAAAGTGATAATTATGACGTGGAAACTCGTGTTTTTCTTAAAGCTCCAATAAATCCAACCTGTGCCTTATAACATGAAAGTGCCTGAAAACTAAATATCAGCGCCTCACATCAGTCAAAGTCCATTGTTCAAGGTAATTAAACAAAAATATAAAGAGAGTAGTATTATATTGTTAATTCACCCTGACATGACCAACTCTACAATCAAACACCCGTTTTGCGTTGCTCGATGACGAGAACGCTCACATATTTTATAAATATCAGAATTGCTTCCACAAAAATATCTCCCATCTTCTGATCACTGAAAATGACAACAATGTGTATAAAGTCACGTGAAAAGTTGAATGAAAATTCAAGCTTTGGCATCAGAGATGTTACGTTTGACATACAGTCAAATACACACACATTGTCAATGTACAGTATCTGTAGATGTAGCATTATGTTCATTTACAAACCTTTCAAAGGTTTTGGAGGACTGGAATTTACATGAATGCAAGTAAATGTATGCCCACACTGACCCTACAAAATAAAACCAGGTTTAGTTTCAGATTTTATGTAATGTCATGCAGCCACTTCATTTATTTCTCATTTAATCAGAGTAGATTAGATCTACTGTTTGTCATATAGGTTGAAAATAACAAGCTTGCAGTGTAAATCTCAGTTTGGAGTTTGAAATCTCAGCCAAGATTGAAACACTGCATGCAAGACAAGACAAAGACTGTTACTGAGGATTTGTTTGACACAACATCTGACAGTTTGTGTTACGTAGAAGTATGCCTGGAGCACTAATAATCTTTTTTTTTAAAACGGAAATGTCAGTCATCGTCTTTACTTCTGCTCCCACACCCACATGTGCTCAATGGTTACAAAATAAAACACAAAAATGTGCTTTAATAGATAAGTATAGACATGGACTTCAGATGGGTTTCCCGGTCTTGTACACCCACACACACACTCTCAGAGCACACATGTTTGTATGTATGTATGCACATGAAAACATGAACCATACACACACATACACCAAATATAGCATCTTTAGCCATGACACAAGAGCAGTGAGAGCCGTTTCATATACATGAAAATTGACACCCACCAGTCCACCACACACACTCTCCTGCCTGGCATGTGCGCGTGTGTGCTCGAGTGTGCTCGTGTGTTTTGTGCATGTGTGTTCATGCATGTGTGTGAGCAGTGTAGCTGCTCTGCTGGCACTCAGCGAAGGTGCTATTCTATCCTGCTGCTTTTCCTGCTCACTAAAACTAGACACAAAGAGACAGAAAGACAGAAAAACAGAGATAGAGGCTCTGATTTTATTTTCCGTATCCGGTTTAGCAGCTTTTCAGTTGACAAAACAGGCACGAAGAGGAGTCCATCAAAGAGGCCCCATGCAGCCATGTGTTTGTCATCTCATGCTGGCACTGAGTAATGATGGGCCGATGCCTAGAAGTGTCCTCTGATCAGATTTCTCTTCTTGTGACAAGGAGATAAAGGATCACTTGAGGTGATTGAGCATTTTACAATAATGAGTGTTGAGAGACTGATCATCAGGGGTGGAGATGTGGCTGAAATGCAACTGTAATGACTGAACTTCACATAGTAACATTGGAATTTAACAGTAACACCCCTGGGTTGGCAGAATGAGCCAGTTCTTCACCAGTGTCAACTGTGTTAGGTAAGTGCTACAGTCAGATGAGGAAAAGCAGTGCAGAAAGAACATCGTTTGAAATCAGATATGTGTCACTCTCTGCTGGTTAACATGAGGCACTGCATAAAATCTCTCTATTAAATCACTCCCTGCTCTCTCCTGCACTCTGTGCATGCATGTGTTATATGTGTATATATTTGAGATTTATATTTTTGGTTACATTTGATTTTACAAGTTCATAATTTTCTAATAATATTCATTATTTAATTTGGTCTAATTATAGGGAAAATGTTTATACACAGTTGTAGATTTCCTGAAGAATTTCCTAGAAAGAACTGCTCCATTTTAAACTTATTATTCTTTTGTTCTTGAAAACTTTATTCTCCATGTATGTTGAATTATATTCTTGTCTGTAGACAAATCTCACATTGTTGCATGTTCAGTGGACTCAAAGACCATCAAAGTTACACGAGCAATGAATCACTGGTAAGTGGAAGTGTACCAAGTGAACGCTGTCTCTATTTTCCTTATTATTAGTACCAAATCACACAGTTCTTTCCAGGAAACATCCTAGAAAATTATTAGGAAATTACAGAAAAATATAAAGCAAACAGTAAAATATAGTGTTGCCATATTGTCACGTGTCATTTAGGTTTAATTTATAGTTGTTGGGTTTTTTTTAAATACATGATTTAATTTCTCTCAGTTTGAATGTCCTCAAATATCAGAATATCAGTTTTTTTACTTGTTTGCTTACTTTCTTACTCATTGCCATTATACAGAATGCATCACTACAACAGGCTCAAGGTTATGTATGTAGAATCAATTCCACGGCCAGAGCCAGATTGCCAGATGTAGCTAATTGTTGGAGACATTATCAGAGTGTTGTACTCTCTAAGTATCTGTAGTTAAAAACCTTCCAAACTAAATGATCTGCTTACAACTTGATCTAAATTTAAAATTCATCTTCGGGCGCTTTGTCTGATAACTCACCAAATAAAACTAATTACACAAAAACCAATTGTACTTACAACGCAATCCATCCCTCCCCAAATAAAACCAATTAACCAATCAGTCACTGTAGGCTGATTTCATTTGCTATTAAGAGTCATTTAGTGAAGGCTGCAGTATAGAGTGGCAGATAATCAGCACCACATTTGATTATCCGTTGAGAGAATTATACACTCCTCTGTGTGAGGAACTGGCCGGGTTACAGAGATTATTTCTGTTATTATGGAGTTGAATGGCTCGGCCAATGGCCACAATCCGATTTAGCACTATCAGAGAGAGCAGTGTTGTAAACTGCACTTACACTGTCGCATTGCTCTGTGTGGGTCTTATGTAGCTTATGTGTGTGTGCATTTGCCTCCGTGCGTCTGTGCTTGAAAACGTAATCTAGTTTAATTGATCCATTTGCAATCTCAAGGTTGATTTATCTGCAGGTTTAATTATTTTAATTAGCATTGAAAAAGCACAGTGTTACTTAGTGCTGATTTTAAGATAGTTTTTTGGAATTGACAAGTGTTGATGGGTGTGAAATGAACTGGTGACCTACAGTAAACAATGGCAAAGTGTTAATATCTACAGTTACATTGTTCTGCATTGGTTTGTATAATATAAATATGCTGTAATTCTGTCATCGCTAATCATAAAGGTGATTTTAAACTTCCTATTATGATGAAGTTACAGAACAATAAGTTACTAAAAAAATTAAAGGGGCCCTCCACCAATTTTACAAATTAAGTTCAATTTACTTGTCACGGGGAGTACTCACCCTGTGAAAAAATATATATATAATATATATCATTTCTTCTGTGGCTCTGGAGGAGCTTTCTAAAGTCTTGCTTTGGATTTGAATACTACAAGTCTTTAACAGAAAGCCTGCATTACACACTGGGACACGGACTTTGAAAGTTTATTGGTGTTTACCAGCCAGGGAAAGTCTAATGAAAGATGCTATTGAGTTGCATTATGGGAAGTGTAGGATCTTTTTTTTTTTAGAGCCTGACTAGAGACTAGAAAGTCAGGACGTCTCTACCTCTGCTGCTTTGATTCTGACCATTCTGTTTTTTATATGTCTCTTGCAAGCCTCCCAACTTTGTAGATGTCCAATGCTAAATTTCTAGAGTATCTCTTTGATGTGATTATCCTGAAGAAATCCGGTTGCAATTTTGTGACTTTGCATTGAAAGTTTTGCTTTGCATTTAATTAGACAAAGTGGGGAAACACACAAAGATCACAAAAAAAGCTGAGGAATTACAGATAACAAATAAACCTCCATAAATAATCGCCAAAAGCTTTACTACAGTGTAGAGATGCAAATACACTTTTTCTACAATGATGAAGAGAGAATAAATTATATTAATACAAAACAGAACCTGTGTACATTGTGATTTAATCTTTTGTTCTGCAGTTAAATTAATTTTAATTAATGATAAATTGATTAAATATAATCAAGTATCTATAATTACTGATGTGTTTGCCAGAATGCTACATCATTGGAAATATAGCAAAATTATTCTTCTCAAGGATCAGGCAACTTGCAGCACAGATCAAAACATTTCAAGACAATATTTTATCATATGACAAGTAGGGAGCTGTATCTAACAAAACTGGATCAACTCCTTCATACTGCATCCTTTCTCACAGCAAATGTCCGATATTTTTCCAGCAGTGCGTCTAATCCGAGAGGACAGGGGGTACCAGTGAGGAGCCAGGGAGAAGACATCCTTCTCCCCGTCAGACTCTGGAGTGGTGTGGACCGTCTCTGCAGCCTGGTGCTCTTCTGTGGAGGCGTCCTGGTCCCCTGTGCAGAGGAGGTGGAAAGACGCGTGGGATTTAGAGAGAACCCTGGAAACTTGTAGTTTTGTGCTCAAACCTCTTGTGAAATTCCAAAGGAAAGAAATAGTACCATTTTGGAGTTAACTTAATGCACTTAACAAAAAATAAAGCAATAAAGGTAAATAAAACATGAATATATAAGAGACTAGACATTTTGAAAAACATGAATGCCAATTCAACATTGAGAAATCTAACTTTTATTAAATGAATAATTTAAAAAGCAAATAAAGAGGTTATTACGTATCATATATGGAAAAGAAATCCACAAGATATTTATCTTGCTGGATCAGGGGTCAGATATTCACAAAGATCAACAAGAAAAGTCATGTTCCTACAGCAGGAGAGATAATGTTGAATGTTTACCTCTCAAATCTGTCTCTAAATGTTTAAAATGTGAAATATCTCTTATATCTATCCCTAATACAGATGGTTTAAGTAAGCAGTGGCTCTCAATCAACGCACCTGATGTTTGAAAATGTAACATAAAGTACTTACAGTGAGAAGTGTGTTGATGCTGCCCCAGCTCTACGTCCGGGATGCTTCTCCTTAGCCGAGAGTTACCACAGGATGAGACGGCCAGACGAATGAGCTCTCTCCCACACATCTTAATCCTCTCCTGTGCATGAATCACGCACACTGCAGCCACCAGCACCACCATCAGAGAGACCAAACACTTAGCAACAGACATTGTATGATGTGTTTACTGCTCCTCGGTTGGTCAGTGGAGAAAGGAACTGAATGGATGGAGAGATGAGAGGTGAGGTTGGGCGTGTGGAGAGTAATAAAGATGCGAGATGACTTATGAGGTGAACTTGAGGGGGTTTATATAGTCTTTATATGGGATAGAAAAATGCTGAGGCCACAGATTCTTCGAAAAGATGTATTCAGCCTTGGTGAAGGAAAAGCATGTCCTGATCTAGATCTCAGCATGAGAGTGATGCGAAGTCTCCTCAAGGCTGAAACTCTCATTGAGATAAAAACCTGGTCTGACAGTGATCTACGGCTCGGCCTTAAAAACATTAGAGATATCACATTTTGTGAATTGTTTTGGCCATTGAGACTCCCAAAACATCACACAGCTCTTTGGAGCCCAGCAGAGGTCTGAGGTTGGTCCTTCGTTGAGAAAAGTACAAGTTAAAGAGTAAAACCGAGATGGATTTCATGCAGTTCAGATGCTAATAAACCCCACGCTAACAGATCTGAATGTGGTTTTAGGGTTCTTAATTTCACTAACGTCCCAAAACTCCTGTTTTGCTCACAGCATTTACATGTTTGTTTGGAAATTGTCAAAACATCATAATTCTTGTTATTACAGTGAACTATTTCCTTTGAATGTGAGTTGCTTTAACACCTTATCTTGACACATCTTGAGGGATGGGAGCTAATTGGAACACAGCGCAACTGGCAAAAAGATGTCAAGGATAATGACACAACTATTCACACACATGGCCACCCCAGGCCGTACTGTAGTTGGATAATCATGCCAGAGATGACTGTTTCATATTTCCAGCACTGATGAAAAATATGAAAGGTGGCACTTTAAGGTCTTAAATGTACTTCTGGCTATGCTTGGCATTTTAACCTCTAATGACGATATCCTAAAATTGATTTATTACTCTCAGCTGCTGTGCAGCAATTTTCAATTTTCCAGTCATACTTGTTTATTATTTTAGCCTCACAGATTCTAATTCTTTATTTCTTGTAGAAGGTGTTAAAGGTGATGCTGTTCATTTACATTTCCTGTCTAGTTAGTGCAGCAAGATATAGAAGTTAAACTAGCCAGAGTTCATTTGGCTCATCATGAGACTGGCCATACCACATACCACTGATGTCTATGCCTCAGTGTTTTCTGTTTTGTTGTTATGTTCTCTGATATGTCATTGTGTTTTTGCTTTGGCTAATTTGTTCTCCCAAATGTGGTTTTGTTTGGCACTTCAGGGCCACCGTAACTAAAGATGCAAAATTAGTCATACCTTTCTAGAATGAAAGGAAACGTCTGTGTTTCCAGTTGATGTGTTTTTTTATTGATGTAAAGATGAAGTTTAAAGCTGCTCTAATGGATATTTCTATATAAACAATGGATCAAATGACTATGTGTAATGTGAAAAGGGTCACTCGTAGTGATGAACCCACAGAGAATTATCACTTGGTTCCCCTCACCTCATTTTTGCGTTTTTCAGCTGACTGTTTCGGTTTTCTTGCCCACAACTTTACTGTTTTGGTTCAGTCTCTCTGCTCTCATCAACCTTGTTTGCAACAACAGCAGGCAGGTGTTTTCAGTTCTGATAAAATGACTGAACGGCTTACCTGCCCAGCATTAAACGGCAGACAAAGTTATTGACTAGCTGGTGAACATAGTGGATCATTTAGCAGCTACAGAGCCAGATATTTCCCTCAGGAGTTGGTGGAGACCTGTACATATAGTGTAGGTCAGAGGGAAAGACTATATTAGTTTTTATATACAGTCATTTTAGAGTCATTTTAGTCTGTCTGTCTGTCTTACTGACTTTTCCCTGATGTGCCTCTTGACTGCATCTATTCCTGTCTTTTCAGTCCTGGTTGAGTCACATGAGACAGCCAGAATCTCTCAGTACTCTTGAGTTTTAATTGATGCTGACGACACTATTAAACCACTGGCATCTCTCCCATTATCTTATCCTGCAATACTATTAGACAGGCAGCGCCGTCCCTCAGACGAATGAAACAAGTGTCTGTTAATTTATTTATTTATTTTTTTGTAATTTGAAAGAAATGTGTGATTGTGATAATGGTAAAATTATAAATACAAAGAGTGCCATGAAAAATAGTTCTTTTTAATCGAGCAAGAAATCCCTTTTTTTACTTTTATAGGGTATTGAGAACAAGTATATGTTTTAATCAGATCTGTGTTTTACATGGTTTCCAGTCTGTTTGTTTTATAGTTTTGTATTGTTTTCATGCACAAGAAAGAAAGATTACACATTTTACAGTATTTCCATATAGCAAAGCTCTTCTTTTTTTTTTTTTTACAGCCACTGAGTAATAGATAGACTTTCATCTCTGAAAAAGGAATATAATGGAATTAAATAACTACAAATGCCTGTGAAATGTAATACATATCATAAACTGTCCTTCTTTTGTCACCTTTTGTTTGCTCTTTTTACCAATGTGATTTCTATCACATTCATAGAGTTACACTAGTTCGTGCATATCAGCTGTCAAATTGCTCAAAGGATTTCACCCAGTGACTCCCCATTCAAAACCTTTTAAATCTTTCAGCTACTGTTGTGTCATAACAGAAATAAATTGAAACAGAAATTGAAAACATCTATCAGTATTAAACAAATTCTTATAGTATTTTTGGACTTGCAGAAAACTCAAACAAAAGCATTTGTTATACCGATGACTCACCCCTGATCACATACAATAGAACACACAATAATGTCTCTGATTATGTTTCATATGGATGACGTCAAGGTCTAACACGTTATGAGGATCTGTTATTGCAAATCAGAGGTTTTTCATGACCAGAGACACAACACATCATCAGATCAGTTGGACTTCAATATCTTATTTTCCTTTAAAATCCCTCCTTTTTGTTTCAAACCAGAGCACTAAACTGAAGAGTCCTGAGGAGATCTGAACTCTCTGGTGTTTGGAGAACTGTTTCCCGGAACAAGGATTGGTTTAATGATCTTAGCCGAAGAGCTAAGCACAGTCATGCCAAATAAACGGCTGACATGTTGCGTGGCTATTATAAGCACCATTTCCTATGTGTAACTAGTGAGCATGAAAAATGGTGTATCTCAAATTTTCCACTTGAGGGATCAACAGTATATCAGAAACAAATTGTTCAAATATCATCCATAAAAGTAGCGTGTAAGAACTTAGAAAGGACCTGGTTGTGTGCATCTGATTAGATTCTCCGTGCCACCAAAATAGCACAGAACATGATTGACTTTAGCCCTTGTTTGACCAGGCAGGAGGCGCAAGCACAAATCCCGGTAATCCTTGACAACAAAATTACACTCATGCTCTTGATCGTTACTGACACACCCCCTGCTACGCCTCACCTCCCACTTAGGTACAGTCAAGAGCATGCTGAGTGACTGGAGTGTGCTTTTGACAAGAATACCACTTTGCTAACACATCAAACATGGCACATGGAGGAGCTTTGCACTGATGATGTTCAATTTTCTTCAGGTGCACATAAATCTGAGAGGTTGTCTGTGCTTGTACATTTGTATTTCCTTAGCCTAAAAAAGTCAATGACTACAGTTCACTTTGATGTTTAAACTGGTTGGTACTGGTCCAAAGTTTTATAGAAGACGTGTAGTTGTCCAGAATAATTAATTAATAGAACTTCCAATGAAAACAGTTCTTCACAAGCATAATGCTCCCTTTAAAGTGATTTAAGTGTAATGTTGTTTCATTAATAATGTTACTACTTGACCTCCTTGTGTCAAACCTATATTTCAGTGAAATCTGAATTAGTTGCAGCCAGGTGCTATTCTTAGAAACAGATAACAAGCTGTCCAGTGGGAGCGTTTTGTCCATTTGACTGAGGAGTCATCACCCATAGCAGCACCTACTGTAAAGCTGAGGCTTAAAGCTTATCTCAACTTGCTGCTGCCTCCATTTCCCCCCCTTAGATTGTTTATCTTCAGTCACCTAGGCTCAGAGCTGGAGGCAGATGGGGTCTTACACTTTCTAGACCCAGGGGTGATAAGGCCATTTAGGGCTAGCGAGGTCACAAGTTGGCAGCGTCGCTCAATCCTCACTCTCATAGATACTTTGCCTTCCGCTGGGCCAATAGTGGATCTCATCATCCGACTCCTGTGGCTGGGGTTCGAAGCAGCTGTCAAACTTGCGCCTCAGACGTTTCCTGAGCTGGAAGGTGCGCTTGGTGTTGGAAACATTGTACTCCTGTTCCTTCAGTTTGGCGTAGTAGTCGGAAAACTTGTTGAACAGAATGGAGATGGGCATGCCATTGAGGATGATGCCAAAAGAGATGCAGCCAAATGCCACGCAGCGGCCAAGATAGGAGATAGGGACGACATCGCCGTAGCCCACAGTAGAGATGCTCACCTGTAGGATGAAAAGAGTCAAGTGAGGCTGTGCATGATCTGAAAGGAAACCCCATTCTCAAAACTCCTGAGCTGTTTTTAGATTTTTTTTATGTTTTCTTTTCTATTTAACATGAAGAAATTTAGAGCACGGCGGGAAAGCGAAATATTGGGATTTAATTCATTTTTCTCCAAAGAGGGAGGGCTCATTCTCATGGTGCCTTTCACTCTACCCCAAATGTCCTTTGGCCATGGCGTCTTGAGAGTCCAGTAATTGTAGTAAGTGTTTCTTGTACTGACCAGTTGGTGTGTTGCAATTTGAGAATGAAGAGGATCACTGCAACACTTTCTGTCTCTCGAATGCAATCACTGTGTCTGGCCACAAACACAGCGCATTACACCGTATTAGAGGGGATTAGACACATATAAGTTAACAGCTGCCACCAGACAAATAAAAACCAAATGTCCCTAAATGACAAACACATAAAAAAAACAGGCTGATGATGTACAAGTACACTAGTACATTAAAAATAAAAACACTGAGGATGTTTTTACTATTATGCTGAACAACACAACAATTTTCAGAGGAATTTGTCTTATTTCTTACCGTAGTAAAATCAAGCTACGAGTAGAATCAGAATCCAAAGCAGTGGTGGAGCCTTTGAAAATGTATTAATGCCTACTAGATCAACTAGATAGTTAGCTAAATATACTGCACCATATTGTTCTACAATTACATGATCAATTGCAAAATGTGTCTGACACAGTTCTATCAACTAGAATTAAAAGGTTAACTGCTATCTCATGCCATTTCTTTATTAGTCAGAATGAGTTTTCAGTTATAAATTCAAGATTAAAACCACTAATGTTTACAGGACTCCAATAGTTTGTCTACTTGCTATTACTACCTTTGCTAATAATTAAAGGAATAGTTTGACATTTTGGGAAATATGCTTATTCCCTTTCTTGCCGAGACTTATGAAAAGATTGATACCACTCTCATGTCTGTCTGTTAAGTATGATGCTAGAGCCAGCAGTCAGTTAGCTTAGCTTATAGCATACACTGAATCTGAAACTGATGTTCTTGTGCAGAAGGTGCCTAATTATCAAGAGTGAGCACCCTTAACATAATCAGCTTGGGAGAAGGTGACACATTTGGTTACCATGTTTCTTTAGTCATAAGAGATCTGCTGCCCAGTGAAGGTAGGAATTTAGTGATTTGTGTCAAAGAGCAAAGCAGAAGTTGGTGTTTAACCACAGGACAGGTTGGTGGCCCTCACCAGCCAGTTCTTCACATCTGTAGAGACCATAACATAATTCTCGTGACCCATACTGACACATCTATGTTGGACATGTCCATCATTAAAATAAAAAATACAGTGTCTCATTTTTTCTGCTTGAGAGATTTATATCAACCATTCATTCACAAAAAGATATTTGTCTTTAAATACAATCTCGTCATGGGTTCATTGCTTGGTAGAGCCACAAAAATTGCACAGAACATGCCTCTGCCTTGCACTCTGCACTTTTGTTTTGATCTGAGTAGAGAAACAGCACAAATCCCTGTAGGCCTAATCCTTGACAACTGAAATGCACCACACTGCTTGATCATACTCACACCCCCACCCCCCTACTGAGATCCTCTATCTCTTCGGCACAGTCAAGAGGAACAGCTTAGTAAGGTTCATAACTGAGTTAATTGATCCGGAAGAATCTAAGAGGCAGCCATAAGAGCTGGTCGAATCCTCGAAATGCTGTGCACCATTCCTTGTTCCGTTAATAATAATGGCAATTCAAGCGTCGTACAAGTAAAGTTTAACGTTGTTTGCACTTTGATTTGATTTTATAAATCAATGTGATTATCCATCCTGGCTTGATCCCATTTTTGCTTGATTCCTGACGTTTCCGTCAAAGTCAAGGAAAATTGTAAGAAAGGGAAAAACTAAAAAAACTAACTTTACACTATTTGGATCCAGCCAAGATCATAGCAAAGTTACCATAAAGGCACAGCCTACAATAGAGTAAAAGAAACACAAAAATAGAGCCCAAATTTTAATTAAGTCTGGCAAAAAAAAAAAAAAAAAACCCAGAACCACAAATTTAACTGAGCTGGAGGCTGAACTTTGTCCTACTCACCGCAGCCCACCACCAGGCATCTGGTATGCTGCTGAATGGTGTCCCAGGCTGATCCACCTCCACAGAGTGCATCAAAGCAGAGAAGGTGAATATGCCCATGGCAATGAACAAAAACAGACAGCAAACCTTAAAAATGACAAAGAGTACATGTCAACAGCAACGCCCAGTCACATTTGGAAATCATTTATAAAACTAGGACCACCCAACAGGTCACATAACAATTTTAAGCTTTATTATGACTCACCTAGTATACCTACATATCATTGCACATACATTGCTTTTCTTCCTATGATGGTGAAAGTTTCCACAAATCTTTCTATGTCCCAAGCTAGCAAATTGCCAGTGTAAAATATAAACTGCATTTTTTTGCAAATCGGGGGCAGGGGAAATAAGCTCGAAACACAACATTGGCATTTTATCACCTTATAAAGTTGTAATGGTGAACTTGTTAGCAAAATGTTGCCTATGTATACATCCAGCAGTTAAGGAGCAACATTAGCATTCATTTGGAGGCATGTTTTTGGCCACCTGACAAACGTAAGTTCAATACTCACTCGGCTTTTAGCTCTGGTTTGGTTTCTGCCAACTCCTGGGGGAAATGTAATATTCCTTTTTAGCTGCTAAATGTTCCACTATGTTCACCAGCTAGCAGCTTACTTTGTCTGTCTGCAGCTTGGTGCTGAGCAGGTAGTGCAAAGTGGGTTTATCAGAGCTTGCTGAAAACAGCTGCCTGCTGCAGCTGGAAACAACTGTGATGAGAGCAGTGAGACTAAACCAAAACACTGAAGCTGCAGGCCTGTAAACCAAAACAAGGAGCTGAAAGAAGCTAAAATGGGGTGATAATTCTCTGTGGGTTGATCACTACGAGGGACTGCTTTCATATACAATTAGTCATGCGAACCATTGTTAATATACTGATTAACACTAGCTCATACATTGTTTTATTTGTGCATATCCCTTTAGTTAAAAATGTCCAAAAAAATGTACTTTTGTGTTTCTGTAAGATTTGTCTTGTTTGACATTCCTCCATACCTGCTCAGAGCACTGTCGGATGGTGAAACCAAACGCCCTCATGCCCGTGGAGTGACGGGCAAGCTTCAAGATACGGAAGATGCGCATCAACTTGACGACCTTGAGCACCTTGCTGACTTTACTGACCCTTGCCATGGTCTTCAAATCTTCCTTTGCACTGAAGTCTTCTGAATCCATAACAAATACCTCAAAAATGATCTGGAGGAAGTAGGGCATAACAGCCACCATATCAACAAAGTTGAGGGCACTCTTCACAAAATGTCTGACGTTGGATGTGGTGAGTAACCGCAAAAAGTACTCCAAAGTGAAGAAAAGGATGGAGCTAATCTCTACCCACTCCATGTAGGTTCTGTCAGCAAGTTTGTATTGCCTGAGTTCTTTTACTGTATTCATTGTCATGGCAACAATAGAGATAAGCACAAAGAGACTGGAAAACACAGCAAAGGCTTTGGCTGACAGTGAGGAGTAAGGATTCTCCATCAAGTCCCAGAGGATCTTCCGAACGCCTCCAAGAAACATGGTCTTGTATCCCTCGTCGTCTTGGTGAGGCTTAATCTCATCAATCAGCTCCTGGTTGACCTTAAGTTGGTCTCTGATGTCATCCAATTTCTCCTCAAACAGAATGCGGCAGCACCTGAGAAGAAGAAGAAGCTGATTTATAGTCTACTTCAAGCGCTACTTTTCAAAACCATGCTTGAAATACACAAACAGCAACAGACCAATTAAGTACACGTTAAGTGAGTGTTAAGTATGTACAGCACACCTTGGAGTGTCCTTCAGTTTCAACCCCCAGAATGACATCTCTTCTTCAAAGTTGACAGGACAGAGACTGTCCATCACCCACAGGACATTACTACAATAAAAGTGGAAGATGTAGTGGAAAAACATGGGGTCCCTGTCAAAAAAGAATTCGTTGTTCCGAACATTATAATCGTCACAGAGCGTCAGACGCTTGACCGGATCATTACAGAGGGCAAGGACTCCAATCCTGGTTTTTGGGTACTGGAGGACCAAATGCGTTGGGATGTGAAATACCTTTCCACCCACGTTGAGGTTGACAATGTTTGATTGCCTTGGGTTTGGTGCATTTTTGCGCTGATCTTTTGTTGCCCTTTTTTGTTCACTAGGAGCGTCTAGGTTGTCCATAGATGTCCATGGTTTCACAGAGCTGTCCTGTGAGAAGGGAAATTCACACTCCTGTTCTTCAATGCTTTGTGAAAAACTAATCTCCCGTTTTATGGTCGCAAAAAGGCTGGAGCGACGCTTTTTCAGCACTTTCAACCTGGGCTTCATAGCCTCCATTGTGACAGCTCCTTAGAAGACAAACCAACAAAAACGGGTTGTGCTAAGTTCGGATCAAGTCAGTGAAAAACAATAACAACAGTATTCCACAAAATCTCCATTTAGGTCGAATATTGTCCTCTAAAAAAATGCTTTCAGGTTGAAATAAAGATAAAGAAAGAGCTTCTGTGATTGTCTCTCAGCGTGCAAGAAGATCAACTGCATGAGTTAGGGATTCAGCCTCTTTACTGATTCTCTAATCCTATTGCTGTTCTTTCTGTCCAAACGCAAGTTAAAAATACCGTTCACAGGGATTAGTGTTGTGATTTAAGGCTTTGCGTTCTGAGAGAGGAGGACAGGCGGAGAGAGTGGTGTGATGACTGTACTGCATTGCTAACAAGGCTATGAAGACCTTCTGCACAGGAAGTTCATGCTAATGCTTCATAGATTACACTGGCTAGCTCTGGTTATAGTCCTTCTGAACAGTAAAATATTTGCTTGGATTTGCATTTTAAATCCCCAGAATTTAATATTTGGTGTAAATATTTCTTTGCTTTTCTCTATATTATAAACAAAGAATGAAGTTGTTCTTCTCCTTTATGTTAATAATCAAATCCCTGTTTGGCATTGATCCCTTTATAATAAATCAAGAGCAAAATTTATTTGTCCATTTCAAAATATAATCAAGCAAAGTACAAAAAAAAATAGGCAAATTTAAATGATTTAATAACGAATAATAATACCGTGTATGAACCAAATTATGATTCCGTTTAGTGGATCAATATTTAAAAGTGATGATAGATGTATTAATGCCAACTCTCACTGCATCAGTCACTATGATGCACACAGTATGGCCTAATGTACATGTACAGTAGCTTATTGGATTTTCTTATGGTCTTGAGTGTCCTGCAGGTAGACACACTGTGGTGTGTGTTACAGACGTCATAATCAAAGGAGTGAAAAACATTTATAGTAAAGAATTCAAAATACAACAGAAAGTAAAACTTTGCAAAACTTTGGAAAACTACAAATAGGGGTTAAACAAACAGACACAATTAATTGGGTCTGTTATTCCACATTGTAAAGTTAAAATTAGTGATATGGCATAAACCATTACAACACACTGACTAATGGTACGGCCCTGGCTTCCACCCATGAAAGTTTGTGTGAATGGTATTGGCCAACATTTTGCCGGAAAAGGAAGTGGGAATCTAAAATGAATTTTCAATTTTAAAAAATAGAATTTGGTATTTTAATTAATTAATTTATTTGATGGCTATTTTTCTAATTTAATTACAGTTAAAATGAAATTGTAAAAAATAAAATAAAATAAGAATTACAGTTGCCATACATCCCTGCCGTGCACCACGTGACTTCCTTTCCGGTCTAACCCGACAACATGGAAGCCAGCCGCGTGCAGCCGATCAAGCTCGCAAGAGTAAGAAAATGTCTAATATGATGAAAATCAGCACATCTGAGCGGATAGATCGCTACAGTAACAACTAATGTCTTACACGGCCCCAAAACCTTGAGGCTAAATGTAGTTTTATTTACTGTTTTGCGTACGGCATGTCGGCTCTCGTGCGTCCATCATGGCGGTCCGTCCGTGCTGCGGTCTGCTAGCTGTTTCACTATTATCCTGTTGTAGACCTTTCTGGGCTTTTTTACTTCACACCAGTAAACACGACGGCTACGTTGAAAAGACTCTAGCGTCAATGTAACTTGTATATATATTTTTTCAGGTCACCAAGGTGCTCGGAAGAACTGGTTCCCAGGGACAATGTACGCAGGTATGTCACACCGTTAAATACAGGGGTGGTCTTTGGTTAGAGTTGACCAAAGAGGTACGGTATATCCGTTAATATACTGCAGTATCTGAGTTTGCTGATTAATGCAGGTGTTAAGTGTCTGAAGTTCATGTCTGCGTTTCAAGTTTTATGGTCACACACACACACAGTAACGTTACAACGTGTAGTGAAGTTCTGCCTCAACGAATCTAACAAATGGATAAAAATAAAAGTAACCTAATTTAACGAAATGGAACAATGAAAGGGTATAATCACTATAATTTTCAATGAGTATTGGTTTCAAGAAAAAAAAGGGGGGGGGGGGCATATCCAGTGCATAATATATGCAATATAGGAGGTGGTGATGACATCAGTATGATGAAAATGTTTGGCAGGTGGATGAACTATAAATCATCGTTATGCGTGAAGTCCTCTGTACGTTAGTGGGTCAGGACCCGAATGGCCTGAAGGAAGAAACTCCTCATCCTCTCCGTTTTGGCCTTGAGGCAGCAGTAGCGCCTCCCCGACCGCAGCAGAGAGAAGTGTCCGTTGTTAGGGGGGGGTTGAGGTCTTATGTGATCCTCACAGCCTTTGTCTTGCACCTCCCTGGCGTAAATGTCTTTTCGGTCTTGGAAACGGCACCTTGTTTTCGGTCCAAGAAGGTGCCGTTTCCAAACCAGGTGGTAATGTTGCCTGTCAGTACGCTCTCTGTGGTGCAGTTGTAGAAAGTCTTTAGCACCTTGAGGGGCAGCCTGAAGTCCCTTAGGCGTCTGAGGTGGTAGAAGGGCTGACAGGCTTTCTTCACCTGGATCTGAGACAAATTTCCCCATTGGAACAATAATAAGGCTGAAGCTTTGTCGTTCAGTTAAAATGTGATTCCTGCAACACCCTGCATGCTTTAGTGGTTACATTTAGTGGCCACTAACTTAATGTCAGATTATACCTGTTAACATATTTAAGGCTTGACCTGTATTTTATTCTAATAATGTAATTTCATCTGCTCTCCTTGCAGGTCCGTGTTGAGTTCATGGATGACAGCAACCGCTCCATCATCAGGAACGTGAAGGGCCCAGTCAGAGAAGGAGATGTGCTGACACTTCTAGAGTCTGAAAGAGAAGCCAGGAGGCTGCGATAGGTGAGGGGTGGCATAAGCCCAGCCATGTCTGTTAGCCCATTCACATATAGGTGTTGGAGTACAGTTTGCATCACCCAAACTGACTGCAGTAGAGACACCTATCAGCAATTTGAAGACGTCAGTTTGGGCTCTGGTAACTTCAAATAGGCACTTGTCTTGTATCATTTAATAGAGTATACAATCCATTAAAACAAATGGTAGATTAATTGATAATAAAATAATTAGTTTTAACCCAACAGATGATTGCAGTTGACTGCCCATTTTAGCGTCAAGGGGAGGGAAAACATGCTTGCTGTTGCGTGCTTTTACTTGTGTTGCTGTTTGCAGCTGGAAGATAAAACATTTGATTGCATTGTAGTGATGCAACTAACCAATCATGGCCCACCCTGAAACAAAATGGGGTGTTTTTTGAAAATCCAAGTGACGTTCAGTGACAGTTGAACTCTTGTGACTTGCGGTTTACAGTGCATTTCATCCTTGTCAGCGCATAAGTTAGTTCTGTGGTTCTCTGTGCTGGTCATCAGGACTGCACTCAGTTCTCTCATCATGGACTAAATATTCTCCTGGACCACCAGACAAATGCAGGGGACAGGTGGCAGTACAATAACCAGGACAGAGAATCACTGTCGTTGATTCACAATATTAAATCTGAAATTTTCCCATCCATTACCTGAAGTAAGAGCCCATACTGTTTCACTGTTTCTCTGTTCCCTGTTAGTATCCTGTTTATACAGAGGCAGTTAAGAGACTTGTTATTTGCTTGTTGTGTTGAATCTGGTTATTTCTGAGATGGTGTGTGACTGATGTCTTCTCTTCACAGTGCCCGCTGAAGCTGTGAGGCGTTTCAACTCGGAGAGTAGACACCATCAGTTTCACCTGCAATGGCCAGCGACTCCCTTGTTCAGATGTTTTGAAATAAATTGGGTCATTAAAATGAGTGGATGTCCTGTGTTCATTGTATAGTAGATGTGAACCGGGTTTATTAACTGACATGGTGCCCGACAAAAGTGTTTTTCTTAGCAGTTTGTTTTCTCATGGTTATTGATTTGTCAGTTGTGGTCACAGTATAGGGGCAATGTGTAAATGCACTGTGGACCTATTCATTAGCGGTACTAAATATTGACTGTATTCTGAAGTTACAGATTGAGGAAAAGTCCCAAATTTAGTGACATATGTAAGCCTATATTTAATCTCAATAGATGCACTTCCATATTTCCATATATTTCCATAAATCCATATTTCAATCCAGAGTCTGTTGCGGTAAGAGAAACATTTAAAATACCTGCAAAATGCAGTAATTTGAGTTGGTGATGTTCCCTTGAATGTATCAAATCAACAGTTAATTTTGTCCTCTTGTTTATCGTATACTTTTCCCACAAGCATCTCTGTATAAATAACACTAACTTCTCTGCCCACTTAAACTAGAGTAGGTTTATTTTTAAGTGGCCAAATGTCACAAGGTCAAGTCAAAAGTAAGCAATTCTGCTGCAGTGTTGTTGTGAGTGCAAGTTAGGTTGCTTGATATTATTCTTGCCGATTTATTCTTCGCAAATGCAGTTAACATCTCTGTGTGGTTTAACATATCTCCATCTAGAGAAAAGGGACATTTTTTATTACCAGGTTCAGGTTGTGCAGTTTACATTCTGTCCAACAGAGGGTAGCATCACTCGAGTAAATTCACTCCAGTGATCTCAGTTAGAGGCTCCCTTCACCCAGTCTTGTCTTGACATGAAGCAACAGTGATGAGTTATTTCAAGACAAGCTGTTGGTGTAACTAACCACATAAAGAACCATTTCACAGCCCCTTTCCTCCTAACTTATACATGTTAATTAAAGAAGAATTATTTTCTTTATTGTATTCTCAAATACAATACTCCAAAAACCTAAAATTTGCCCAGAGAGCTTGACTGTATATTGTACACTAGAGTCCTTGCACAACATAATACAAACAGCTATGTGATGTTGTCATCATGTGAGCCAATGGAAACATTGATTAACATCAGCTTTTCACTCTGGGTATGTGTATTCAAAATATTTTGTCTGTTTCTAACTGACAAATTGCGAAGTCACGACATATTTTCACGCTCGTGGATGATGAAAGCCCAATAAATGAAAGGAAAATCATAACTGCCAATATGGGCTGTATTTCTTAACATCAGATATTTTTCCATCCTTGTTCGCAGGGTGAGACAACAGTTTGTCTGAAACCACTTTTCTGTTGGCAGAATGAATTTAAGGCTTCGGCATCAAAGGTTGTGACTGAATCCATGGTGATGCTGAAAAAACAAGACACATGCTCATGCATGAACATGTGAATGAATGTTATTTCAAGGTGTTGATTCTAACCAAACTGTATCAAAGCACATTTTGCAAGACTCATGTCAATTTGCAGCAATCTTTCCTGCATTTTAAGAAAGATCCTGAAAATTGAGTACAGATGAGTGTACCGGAAAACATGGCAGTAGGTTTTGACTGTTGATCGTGATTTTTTTCAGTTCTTTCCCACCGCAGTTTTCCTTTCCTCTGTCTTATAAATCTACTTTTCCTAAGGTACATGATGCCAAATCTGTTCATGGCTGCTTATAGTCCTGGCTCAGCGTTGTTTCGTTTAAATGCAGGGGATCAAAGAACTTTAAGCCCATTCTACTTTTACACTATAGGCGTCTGGATAAATATATTAACTAATACCTGAAATCTTATATAATAATAAAACATCTATAATATAATGTAATATAATACATAAAAAATTAAATAAACAGGGAATATTTAGAAATCAACAAAAAGTTCCTACTTCACATCTATGTATTTCAAAAGTTCAGTTGACAGCGTTGTTTTTCCAACATGAACGTGTTTGGCTGAATTACAGCTTGAGGTTCATGAAGGAGCCCAGTTGTTTGAACAGGAAAGCAGGTCTGTTTGAGTTATGTGTTGTGATGAGGCTCTGTGGCTGCTGTACTGTATACTGTAGGTTTAATGACCTTACATTTTCCATCTTACTTTGACCTACTTTACACAGAGCTGTGTATTGAACTGCTACTGGAGAAAAGTGAATTTATTTTGGTTGCAAAATCAATACTTTATATGATATGAAATCAGTGCATCTGCCAGACACAGCTGTACTATAGCATACCGTACATATTTGATATTTCTGCAAACAGTGCTCGGATTAGCTAGTTCATATATTTGTTTAGCAGCATTTTGAAGCCATTAAAAAGTTGTTAAATTAAATATTTTACTGATACTATCAAAGGTGTCACAAAGCAAGTGATGGCACATCAACAACCAAAGTTAAAATAGACATTTAGGTTTCATTTTCAGTTAGTTTACCATGTTGAAAACACACATATCAAAAATATATTGACTGTTAGGTTGTTTTGTGTACACAGTGCAGCTGAATTCTGCTTTTTATGAAACACTCGCTCGCTTTAGCTTGCAGACACGGCCACCTTTCACAAATTTAAAGACACAGACGCAGTGCCTTCCCTTCTCACTGGCATGAAAATGCAACAGACCAAGTAAGCCCACAACCCAATAAGACATCGTCATTTGGAAGTGTTTAACTGTTGTGGAAACTTCAACCAAAGTGGGGAAACTGACACCAAGCCACAAATTAATTCTTGGCAGCCATTCATTAAGTCAAAGGAAGACATGCAAAACCAAGAAGGCCATGCTGGCACTTGACAGCCAGAATCAGTGAACCAGAAAGAGAGACAGATAAAGGCAAGAGCGAGACAGAAAAACAACATTTTCAATTCATTTGACAGCCCCCATGCTTGCATTCATCTACAGCAGAGTGCACCTCAAGTGCCCCATGTCTGAAGTGGACATGCTGCACCCTGAGGCAAATCAGAAAACAGATTTACAGATCCCTCTGACTGTTATTCACAAAGCCAGAAACATTTCCAAAACCTGCACCTGCTTTGTTCTCTGACCGCATTTTGACCTAAAAGACAGAAAAGGGTCAAAAGGAAAGAGAAAGGGAACATATGAAAAGGAGTATGAGTGAAGGAGAGGGAGAGTCCAAGTATGTTATTCAGCAGGTTTCACAGTCAACAACAGCGCTGTGCTTGAAAACAACTTGGTGTCACCTTACCCCCCTGTCATCATCATTCCACATCTCTCCATATCTCTGCCTCACCCACACACATAGACTTACGGGTGGCATGTGTTTACACCCATCTCTCATCCTCCTTCTCTCTTTTTCCAAGGCAGAAACATATCAGGTTAGAAACACATCTATCCCAAGGTCACTCCCTGTTTGTCTGCATGCCACCAAGGTCTAACTCAGCCAGGAGAAAACCCCCAGCAGAAGACATGTCTGTCTGGGATCTGCAACATTATGCCAGACATACAAACATCAACAAGAACAAGGATGTTGTGCCTAGAGGTGTAGAAGTGTAGTAACTTCTATAATAACACTGTTGGTATGACAGGATGTTTACTGCTTTTCAGAATTAGATATTTGCACATAAAATTAGTCTTTTCATTTAATCATATAATACTGGAAAAGTAATGCAACAATGCAGCTCCGGAGTTCATTTAGGACTGAATGATTTTATCTGAACAACAGCTCAGACAGCAACTAATCAGGGCTCATATTTAAATCCTTAAAACAATGTTTCTTAACTCCTTTTTGAAAATCTGGTCTCTAAATCTCAAAATAATAGTTCTGATACCTATAAAGAGATTGAAAAGTAAATCAAATTTGTAATGTTTTCTGTCTAGGGTCAATGATAAGTAGTGAAACCTGGGAGAACATCTGAATAAAAGAGCTGACAGTGTATTCCTTTGTCAGGTTGGCTGTTCATGAACTTATTGCTTGTGTGCATATTCTATAAATGACAGCAATGGTGGAGGAAGTTTTAGATCCTTTACTTAAAGCAGCTATAGTCAGTGTTTTATAATACTGAACGACTATGTGTAATATGAAAGAGGTAGTCACAAACGCACAGAGATTTATCACCCAAATCTGCAGTTCCTCTCAGCTCTATGGAGCATTTTAGTGTCTTGTCCAAAAGCTCTAAAAACCCACTGCACACTACCTGCCCAGCAGCACAGCAGACAGACACAGTTAGCGACAAGCTGGTGAACATATAGTGGAGCATTTAGCAGCTAAAAGAGCCAAATATTTCCCTCAGGAGTTGGTGGAGAATAAAACATCGGACTTACTGTACATTCACCAAGAGGCCAGAAACACGACCCCAAATGAATGCTACTGTGGCTCCATATCTGCTGGATATGTAAACAGGCAACTGTTTGCTAACTAGTTTGTCATGTCAACTTAAAAGTTGATAATATGTCAGTGCTGTGTTTACAGCTTGTCTCCGCTGCCCCAAAGTGGCCAAAAATATAATGAATTGCAGGTTTAAGTAAAAGTAACAATACCACAATCTAAAAATACTTAATTACAAATAAAAGTCCTTTTACTTTCTTGAGTAAAAGTACAAAAGTATTCTTAGCAAAATGTACTCAAGTTATTAAAATAAAAGTCCTCATTATAAAGAAAAATACCCTCTTTGAGTGTTTTGTTATAATGTATTATATTATTGGATTGTTAATATTGATGCATTAATGTGTTGGCAGCATTTTCATGTTGTGTTTCATGTTTTCATTAATGTGGATTTACTTTTAACTACTTTATACTATTTTGTACTTAAATCTGTAACAATGCATTGTATTTCATAAACATCTCGTCTTTTGAATGTAATTTTTTTTCCATCCGTAAACTAACTAGTAATTATTTTTTAATTATTTATTATATATTTGACTAGCTGTCAAACAAATGTAGTCGAGTAAAAGGTACAATATTCGCAGAGTAGAAATATAAAGTAGCACGAAATAGAAATACTCAACTTAAGTACAAATGCCTCAAAACTAAGTACAGTAATTGAGTAAATTCACTGCTACCACAATATGACAAATGTTACAATTTACCTTTGGTCATGGATTTTTTTTTTAATTCTGCACAGATTATGATCCCTGTGGCAAATGTACTGTACATCTCCAAGTGAAAACTGGAGATCATCTTGTCATGTTGGCATGAAGGGGCTTGTTGGAATTGCAGGAACTTGGCAGGAGGCTGTGGGCTTTTGTTTCTCCCATGCTGGGTAACAGGATGTGCAGCAGGGAGGTCATGGAGCATCCAGAGAGGCCTCTGATTTACACACACTGAACCCGGCTACGACCTGGGTCACGGCCCTCAAATTTACTAATAGGGCCCATAGGACACAGAGGGGATGTCAAGAAGACAATCACCCCAGAGGTAACTAGCAGACATTCCCTGCCTCTCTCTTTCTCTCGCCCCTGTTGGTTTCTGTCCTTCTCTTTCTCACAGTCCGGGTCAGATGCTTGGCCCCAGTCTTTCCACTTTTTTATCTTCTCTGTCCCCCTCCAAACCCTCTGAGCGCTGAACTTTAGTACACTCTGCCTCCATACAGATTATCCTTGTTTCCTGCCATTAATTGCAGAAGGTGAGGTTGGTCTAATTAGGCACCAGGAGCGCAAGCCAAGTTTTCATGGCTCGCAGCAATGAGGGGAGCTTTACAAAGAAAAAAAGACTGAAATGAAAGATTAAAGATTCAAATCTTCTCTCACTCAAAACATGCTAATTATGTTTACCTGTTTGCAAAAGCACAGGGCTTTAATTCACTGGTGTGCAGGAAATAGCAGTATATCATATCCAGGATGCTCAGATAAGAAGACCTTGAAAGAGGTACATTTTGCAGCAAATAGCTTTGGATGTTGGCATAAAAAGAAACCTTTGTATATTTGTCTGAGCAACAGCAATGTACTGCAGAAACAAAAAGTAAATACAAGACCAGGAAGAGTAAAATGAAGAGAAGACAGCTTGGACATTCTTGGTTTACTTTTATGTAAGCGAAAGTGCAAAAGGGGGAGACTTCGTTGTGCGAAGGTCAGAAAAACAGGCCATCCATTTATTTATTGAAGGCTCCATCCCCTGCAATGCATGTGACTTGTAAAATATGTTTTCCCACAGTTCCCTGCACAGCAGTGTCTCAGCATAAACAGCAGGTGCGCAGACAGACAGAAGAAGTGAGGGGCTGAGACACAGGGTCAGATGCTTGGCTGTTGATAATAATGAGGCCTGTTGTGGAGGGATGGCGACGTGGAGGCGGGGTTAGAGAAAGAGCCGTTCTGAAGCTTTGTGGCACACGATCTTAAGTAAACACTGTAAAAACAAAGCTTTGTGGACTCTGTCCCCTGGACTGACATGAAAACTGGCACAGTGTACTGACTGCAATAACACAGCCGGGTATTGTTCCAGAGGTAGAAGTGTTCGTCTGGCACCGAAGGCAAATCTGATGTGATCAGACTTGTTTTATGACTATGACACGTGAGACCTGTGATTTTAAGGTAGCTTCAGGTTCAACTTCACCTGAGGGAAAGATTACTCACTTGCTCGCAGTTTACACCTGTTACCCACCACTACTGAAAGCCTCTTGGCAGTGTGATCAATTTCCTCCTTGACATGGTCCAAAAGGAATAGTTTGATATTTTGGGAAATATGCTTATACGCTTTTTGAGTGATCAACACCACTCTCATATCTGTGTGTTGAATATGAAGCAGCCGGTTAGCTTAGCACAAAGATTGGAATTTGCCGATTTTACACTTTGGTTTTTATACAGACTACAAACAAAACAGACAAAGATATAACATGTTAATTAATGAGCTTTAGAGGTGCTAGTAGGTGGATTTTATTACCTTTACCTGGCTGTTCCCAGTCTTTATGCTAAGCTAAGCTAAGCTAAGCAGCTGGCCATAGCTTCATATTTACCATACAGACTAATTGCTGTCTGTTATTTTCTAATCATAACGATGCATCAACAGAAATGTGTCACCGTTTGTGGTAAAGACAGTGAGTCAGTAGTTAAATGTCAGAATAGTGGTTAAGAAACACTAATTATATATTCAGCAGGCCCTTCAAGATTGCTTCTGAAATATTGCACAATTGTTGCTCTGCTTATAGTGTCATCTAATGAACAAAACATATTATTCATCCTTCACAACTCAAATTGTTTTTATCTCGGTTAAAGGCTGTGTTGATGTTCCGTCTGTTCTGTTTGTCTGCTGAGTGTTCAGGTTTGTGCAAGAAAGGGACAGATTGTGTCCATTTAAATACAAGCACAATGTGAGATACAGCAGTCCATAACACATGCTTAAAATCTTCAAGAATTCACTGTAGGGTTAAGTTTCAGTGGCGTCTGGTTTTATATTACGATCCTGGAAATTTATGACACTTTTACTGAAATTTTATGGCCATACAAAATCAATAAACAGCAGTAAAACCCTGAGCTGCTGACACACCTAATGACAAATCAAGCACTGCTGGGTCAATATTTAACAAGAACAAACTTTAATGGAATTTGGCAAGTTAAATCCAAGTTTTTAGGCAAAAATATTTACCGAATGTTTCCATGGCAGGTTACTCTGACTTTCTGGCTATAAAAGTTTGCTTTGACCTGTCATTTATGCCACTGTTTAAATATCTACTCAGTGAGTCAAGGGGGGAATGATTTTTGTCATGAATGCTTGGAAATGAGGGTGCCACCCCGGCACAAAGAATGTATCATCATAAATTAAGGCTCTGGAGTAAAATTAAATAACACAAAATACGACAACAGGTAATCTTAGCTGGACTAAAATTGCGACACAAAAAAAACTGCAGTCACAAGACTGCTTCTGGTAATTCCATCCCAAGACTGCTGAGAAGTCTCACAAAATGAAGTGCCTCCAAAACTTTGTGAGGGCACTCAGTTTCAATTAGGTTCAGGATTTGAGATTAACGTGGATCAGGGAAGTCATTAGAGACTCAACCGAGAACAAATGGTCAGAGGTCATTAACTCAGGGTGACTCAATGTATCATTAACTCGATAATTCTTGAAGTACATAGGTGGCTTTTCAACATTAAAAGAACTGAACTGTACTGAACCTAAGAAATAATAGAGGCAAGACTTAGAACTGCCTCTGCAGTACAAGAGCTTTTTGTCACTGTATGTTGCACTACAGGACTTCTAGAGGGTGGGTGGTTTCCAAACAAACACACAGTATATTGTCCTTTTAGAACAGAAATAAGAGATATAAGTATATAATTTCTGCAGAAACGCCAGTGCTAAAGGGTGCACAGCTGCTGTGGTACAGTTATAGGTCAGCACCCCTACTGTTCTGGAAGAGCACTTTGTAATTCAAGCTTTCTTTCCTTTTCCTTCTCCAAACCACCAGCTGCTTCGCACTTGACAGTAAGAGGCTGTCTGCCAATTACCCACAATTTTCCCAGAACAGGCCCCATTCACAGTTAGATCCCTCTTCAGTTCGAGTGTCTCCTCCATCTGACCTGTTTCCACCTTCACTCCTGTTGATTAAAATTAATGGGGCAATGAATTAGTATCATTGTGATCAGTAACCTACACCCAGTGGCCTCAAGAGGTCCTTACTCTGTGGTAAACACAGTGTGCGTGATTGAATGTTTCACAGGAGGCCAATTAGTTCGTGGGAATCTGGCTTGATAACCAGGGTACACACCACCAGGGGGCTGGTTTATGGGACAAACTGGGGGGGAAATGCATCCTCTGAAACTCGGGGGAGCCAAAACATCTACAGCCTATCGCTTCTGAGGCTTTGGGTCCATGAAATGTAAAGATGGGTTCTGGAGAGCTCGTTTAGCACCCACAGCTGCTCCATTTGAGCAGAATCCCCAGACAACGTAAATATGTGTTTGATTTAGCATGGAATTCATCTTTGACCTTGGTAACTTGTTTTGGTTTCCAGAGGGATTTTCTTCTTAGCAAACAGTATTTTACAGCAGGGTTCCTCATTATCTACATAAACACATGCTTTTGATGATGTTTTGCCACAAATAATTCAGTATTTTAGTGTATTTATAATTATTAGTACACTGTTAAAGGAATATTTTGTGAAATATGTTTATTCACTTTCTTGCCGAGGGTTAGATGAGACGATGGATACCACTCTCAGGTCTGCGCATTAACTACGAAGCTACAGCCAGGAGACGGTTGGCTTAGCTTAGCATAATGACTGGAAAAAGGGGGAAACAGCTAGCCTGGCTCTGTCAGGTAACAAGGTAACAAAATCTGCCTAACAGCCCCTCTGAAGTTCAATATCTCGTTGTGTCACATGTCGGTTTTATGGACAGTTTGAGAGTGAGATTGGCAGGCAACGGTAAAACCACAGCATGCTGTTTTTATGTGTCAGGTTTTGCACGGATTAAACAAACAAGATACAACACGTTATTTAATGAGCTTTAGAGGTGCTGGCAGGTGGGTGTTTTTACCTTTGTTTTTACCTGCTAGCTGTTTCCCCATTTCCAGGTTTTATACTAAGCTAAACTAAACATGTCCTGGCTGTTGCTTCATATTTAGTAGACAGATAAGAGCGTTATTAATCTTTTCACCAAACTCTCAGCAAGAATAGTTAGTTTGACATTTTGGGAAATACACTCATCTTGCCGATAGATGAGAAGATCAATGCCACTCTCCTACAGTAAATATGAAGCGGGAGCCAGCGGCTGCTTAGCTTAGCTTAGCATAAAGACTGGAAACAGGGGGAAACAGCTAGCCTGGCTCTGTCCAAAGGTTAACAAAAAAAACTGTCTACCAGCACCTCTAAAGATCACTGATTAACACATTGTATCTCGTTTGTTAAATCTGGACAAAAACCACACTGTAAAACCAGCAGGCTAGCTGTTTCCCCCTGTTTCTATTCTTTATGCTAAGCTCATCATCTCATGGCTGTAGTAGCTTTAATGTGGGATATGAGAGAGGTTTGATCTTCTCATCTAACTCTTGGTAAGAAAGCGAGTAAGTGTATTTCCCAAAATGTGGAGCTATTAATTTTAAAGGCAGCTCTAGTTCTTCAGTACAGTCCGTTCTGTCATCAGCGTCCATGGTGTCTTACATGAGCAACAGACTCAACAAGTCAAGTTGGTACTTAGTTTTACAGCAGTTGTGTAACTCTGGATTTCCTGTCTGGAAGTTAAAAAAAAAGATCAGGGCTAGAAGGCAGAAACGACTCAAATTGTCTGTGCAATCTGTCACCCAACTGCCCTGATAATAAATGTCTGAGTACTCACTCCAAGAGTGTTGTCTTTCTTAAATGTAGTAACTGCATTAAGCCTGAGGATCAAGTCTAATACTGTTTGCTGTCGTACATGGGCAGCATTTGTTTGCTCAGTGTACCCAAAAGTACTGGAAATCATTGTAGATTTCCAGCACCATAAAGAACTGACAGCATACACAGCTGCTGAGGTCAACAGCTGAGGTCTATATGTGTTTAAACGTTCCAAATTGGGATATGTGTACATTCTGTACTTTTCTGCTTCCTGCCAGCTGGGATGCTGATTTAGTCCATGAGCAGTGAAAGAACTGAGGGAAAAGCATGAAGCGTCTGAGGAAGTGAAGATGTGTATACGGGTCATCCATCAGGGGGAGCTTGTTCCTTTCGACCAGTCTGAGAAGTAAAAGTATCTCCGAACCAGTCGAGCAGAAGCAATAACAAAAACACATTCATTCGTGTCGTGTAGCACGTCTGTGCATGTGTAAGCTGAGTATGAGATATAAGGAATGTAAAAGGAGACAGCTGTCTGTGTATCTGTGCATCTAAGCATGCAAGAAAGATACATGCATGAATGAAGTGTGTAAATGTGTTGATCAAAGTCTGTGGTCAGCTGCACAAACAGGGCACCGGACTGGGAACATTCTTTTGTCTTACATTACTTGTGCCACATCACGCAAAGTTTACAGGATGTTACAAAAGCTAAACATGTGCAGATTTTTATAGTTTTGGCATCATAAAAAGGCAGAAGTCAAACATTTGCGTGGGAACTGAAGAAGTCTCTTGACGCACGCGAATGCAAAATGGGGACCATCTTTGTGCAAGGACAGTATGTCAGGAGTCCTCACAGGAAATCTCTCATATCCTCTCAGCCTGCTCTCCCTGCCTTGGCCTGTTTGTGCTGAACCAAACCAGAGGTGAAATGAATCACAACTCGTCTCTCAGGACTGCTGGAGGCTAAAAGAAAAACTGCAGGTTGTCATTTGCTCCGGTGCCATGTCACCTTCAGCATGCAGTTCCTGGGGCAACAATAGTACAACAGTCACCAAAGGGGGCCACACTGGATAAACGGGCAGGGGTCAAGGCTGAACAAATAGAAACGATATGCCCTCGCTTTGCACCACTGGGAGGCAGTAGTGTGTTTCACCTGGCTGTCTGCTGTTCTCTACATACTGTAGAATGGGATTTGGAAAACAGTTTCAAAGCAATCGATTTTCTCTGCACATCTGTATGAGTGTGCGAATAAGGGCGTATATCTGTCAGCTGGTTTGCCTGCCCTCACTGAATAGATTCATTTCTTGGCAGAAGAAGAGATATTGCAGTCTTATTATGTCTACCACTTGTAAACTTCTCTGTACAATTGTGTGGTTAAATCATAGTTTATGAAGTCGTTTGTTTCTAAATACAATGTGATTTCCCTTACATTGAAATACAAAATAAATTTTAATTAATGCAGCAAAATCACTAAACCCATCACTATCTGAGTGAAATTGATTAATCAGTGACATTTTTACATCAGCGGGAAAAGCACAAGTGTAACTGATAATTAATTATGGCTGCATTCCATGTAGGTGTACGAGTTTCAAGGTCCTGGTATTATGCATGCTGACTTCATGGAACAGAGCCATCGTTTATCAGTTACATCTGTGCTTTTCATGTTATGAAAGTCAAAACGTCTGCCTATAAATCAGGCTTTGAAAAAAAAATCAAACTTAAATCTAACAGACTGTACAGACTGTAAATCTAAATTTCCACACACCCACACAAAAATATAAATCTAGCACCAGCTATATATTTTTTATTGGCTATTTCTTCATCAGTTATGTTTATGACACAACTAGAAAGCAGCATCCATGTTCTTGTGTTTGATGAGAACAGATCCCTCTCTGCAGTTCTTCTAGATTTACCTCTCCAGTGGATTCTGACTGACTTTTCTACTCAATCACAAGACAGTCATGAGCTCCATTCACTAAACCAGAACCTCTGTGATCGTGCGGTCAGCTAAAAAGGTCACTGCGTGTCTGCGACTCATGAATATCTCATGATATCAGAAATGAGGAACATAGGGCAGGTGACGTTTGGTTACTCTAGCTGATTCCAAGAGAAGTCACATCCCAAGATATGGTTTATGTGAGTGTTAAACTGGGTGACATATCTGATGATGGATGAGTTGTAATATTAAGTCTTGCTTGGATATTCATATGCTGAGAGGTCTGATAAAAAAATAATTTCAGTGAACAGGAGCATGCGAGAAGATGATTTATGGTTGTCTTTCCTCAGCATTTCCTTCAGTTCCTCTCAAAATAGGTCTAAAACTTAATTTGAGTTTATCTGGGATAAATTCAGATATGCATTTCTGGCAAACACAAGTGGAAAAAAAATCACTGAATATAAAACCACAAAACCTCATAAAATAGTCCCAAATGGAAAAGATCTGTCTATCCATGGGAACCAGAGGTTTGCGACTCTAACAGGCCCCAGCACCTGTTTTTTTTTTCTTCCTCCCTCTTTCCATCCCCTCGTTCATGACTAAAAGTCTGCGGGCTGCACTGGGATTTACAGATGTTCTGTGTTTGGAATCTGGGTAAAAGGTTACCATACCGGCTAGAGATGGGAACAGCCATTTTGGGAAATTGACTAAGCAGCTGTGTCGAGGTGTGGATCCAGTGATGATCAGGAACATATGACCCGTATGATGGCTTGTGAGTTCAAATGAGAGGATACAGAGGAGACGTTATTGAAGACATTATACAAATAAAATGTATGTTTATTTAATTCACTTGTTTAGTCTTTCCTCAGGTAAATATACTGTCTACTGACAATGTGACCAGTCGCCTGTTGGTTCCTCTAGATTGAGCTGTTTTTATTCCTCTCTGGATAAAATCCAGTGGTGGAAAGTAACTAACTACATTTACTCAAATTCTGTACTTAAGTACTATTTTGAGGTACTACTTATTTCCATTTGATGTTACTTCATACTTCAACTCCACCACATTTTGAAAGAAAATATTGTACTTTTTACTCCACTACATTTTTCTGACACCAGTTATTAGTTACATTGCAGATTCAAATTTTACATACAAAACAAATGATCTTACAAAATATGTTACACTGTTACAGATCAGGCTGTAACACTATGTTCATAATAATTAAACGTTGCTCCACCTTGGTCAAGTACGACAGAAAGAAGCTGCTTACATGTAAATGCATCTTTAATAATAATCAAATATAATACATTTAATGAAGTGACTATTCTGCATAATGCGTAGCCTAAGTACATTTTTTTGTAAAAATTCTTTTTGTACTTAAGTAACGTTTTGAATGCAGGACTTTTACTTGTAATGGAGTATTTTTACACTGTGGTATTACTATTTTTACTTTAGTGCAATATCTGAATGTTTCTTCCACCTCTGATGAAGTCAAAAGGACAATAAGTTGTTAAATTATGATGCAATTCTGTTTTAAAGGTCTTGATGAAAAGAAGCATGTGTCATCCTTTACAAATCAAGCAAAACTGGATTTCTTCTGCTCAGTTTGAGTCATGCCAACTGCAACCTTGCACCACAAAATCAATCACAGTTTATTCAGTTTCTCCTCCAGGCTGACACACGGCTCATTCAGACACATTCCTCAAAATCTGAACATCAGAGGGATCTTTAACGTTCCCTTAAAGAAACAATGAATTCTCCGTTTGCCTTACATGACGCAGACATCAGCACGCAAAGCCACAAATGAAGGCCTGCAGTTCTTCTTTCAAACCCTTACTGCAGGCTACACCCCGCTCACGTAGCTGCCAAGTTCTGCAGCGTCCCAGAAGAATGTGACAAGGCACGTAGGACTACGTTCTTTACATGTACAGTCATGACGATCACGTACCAGACGGTCATCAAGTTCAGCTGTTACTGTATTTGTTTGTTGAAGTGGGTGTCTTTTCGAGATGCCATGTTCCTGCTCGTTACTGCTGCTGACAGATACCTTTCAACCACTTAGCTTTTCCTTCACCGAGAGATCATAAATCATTACCCCAGCTGATACACAGGTCTGTCAGTTTGAACAAACAAAAGAAAATCTGTCTGATCCTGTTTAAAGAAAGAGATTAGGCCTGCTCAAAACTGAATTAGAAACTCTTATTTTAAACTGGAAAGCAGCGGTCTTTGGTCATCCTAATGGAAACCCTCTCTCTGCCAAGGATTTCAGGAAAATAATGCATGTTTGTTACATTCCCGGCGCATACGTGAGGGCCCTGTAATTCCTCTGCACTGAGTTTCCCCTCTCAGCACCGTCAGCACTCTCCCCGTTACCTTTCACCTACTTAGTCTGGGATGCAGACAGGAGAGGGTTAAACCAGCTCCTTCTTTGTGATTCGGCCCCCGGATCACGTATTGCTGGCGGGGGTTGTTAAAAAAAAAACCCTAAGGCCTATAATTTACGCATTGTCTGTGCTGTGAACTTTCCCCTAATTCTCACAGTCCTCACGGCCTCCCAGCAGCAGATCTTTGCTGAGGAGCACCTCAGGCGAAATCCTACGCATGTTCCTCTCCTGACGTGCTCGACGGTATCATTGACTTCATTCATTCCTCACATTATCCCCAGAAAGATAATTAAGAAATCTTGATATATAGCTGCTAGAACCTTTTTTTAAAAATTATGATCTCATCTATCTTCATCAGTCATATAACATGATGACAGTTGTGCTTTCTTCAGTGGAGTACAAGTTACATTTTTAAGGTGACTGGGATTGTGGTGGAGGTGTATGATTGTAATCAGGCTAATTCAATTTGAGGCAAATTAAGGATTAAGGAAAGTATCTTCTTCCGTGACAGAAAGCTAGAGTAACTGTAAGCTATATAATTTTAGGTGGGCATTTTATACTGCTGTAGGCTATTTCTTTTTTGTTGTGGGCGGATCAATTCATGTTTTCTAATTGTGCCTGAATTCTTTCGCAGTCTTGTGAGGAAAATATCTGAGATTTAATGTGCCGTTTCCTTGACAATACATATTTGAATCGCGCTAAACTAATTTACAAATTACTACTTTTCCTGATACTGGTCTGCCTTTTTATTCATCAAAATAATTTCAGTAAGGTATACTGCGCACATGATCTTAACAGGCAAAGAGAGTATATATAAAGACAAGCAGGAGAGCAATAGCTAGATCTATCGACTGAATGACAATGAAAAAAGATTTCATCAGTTGGGAACAATAAAGTGAGGTTACAGCACATGGAATACTTAGAGATCATGCCTTCGTGACTGTGTGAATTAATGACATGAAGAAGAGGCTCAGATTCCCCCCTCAGATGGTGACGAGTCCGCTCCATTAAGGTCTGGGCTTCATCTTTCATTGACATCAGTGCGTGTGGTCCACTTACAGCCCATAATGGAATTCACCGCTTTCACTTTCATTATTCAGCTTGGAACATTTATTTTTAAGCTTCAGTTTAAATCAGGCCAGTTTACTGTAAATGTTGCTTCCTGATATTTAAACACGGCCTGTTAAACCAGGTTACAAGATTGCTGCAGATCGAATTGTGAAGTGTTTTGGACTGACTATGAAAACTGGAGGAAGTCTTCAAACAGGCGCACTCTCTCTTTTATGAGCTTAATCGGGTTCCTGTTATCACACCAGTTTCAGGGTGTTCCTGTGCTGATGAATGGATTAGCTTTCTTATTCAGAAATGCTACACATATTACACAAATTCAGCAAAACTTCACAATGAATGCATTTGTTTCACAGCTGGGGATATCAACTGTTTAGTTTCTCCCAGTAGATAATGTAGTCCCTGTCTCCCACAGCGCAGAGATGAAAAACAATATTTTTGTTATATCATGTCCCTCCTCCGCGTCAGGCATGAATAGTTAACAGAGAGGTGGAGGAGGGACAGAAACCTGAGAGTAACTGCACCCCTCCCTCTCCTCGGCTGGCCAATGGCAGGCAGCTTACAGCTTAGACTTGAGGGCTGTGAAACTATATAACAGTCGTGCTGTGCTTGTTCAGCCAGGAGCTTCAGCTCTCAGATCCGACTCAAGAAGACAGGACAGGACACTGCACACTTCTGCAACAGGAAAACCCCACTATTTAAAGCAAAAGCTCAACAGTTTAGGACAACGGCAGCAATGAAGACAACACTGGCAACTCTGACTCTCTGCCTGGTGGTGCTCATGGCCACAGGTTTCCCTTTCGAGAGGAAAGGGGGCTCACCCTCCAGCAGTGCTGCCAAGGAGAAGCGTGTACAGTACGCAGCATGGGATGATGTAAATGTCATTGCCCATGGCCTGCTGCAGCTGGGCCAGGGGCTGAAGGAGCATGTGGACAAAACCAAAGTCCAGATGAGGGACATTTTCAGCAAGCTGAAGGTCTTCAACCGCACTGTGACCGAGCTGGGGAAGGAAAGCCAGAAGCTGAGAGTGGAGGGGGAGGCCCTGAAGGCTCGGGCCCTGGGACTGGAGGACAGAGAGGGGCAGCTGCTGAATGTCACGGCCGAGCTGAGGGAGAAGGCGGAGGAGATGCAGCAGGAGAGGAGGACGTTGAGCGAGAGGATGAGCCGGCTGGAGGAGAGGGTGGACAGCATGCTGCAGGGAGACGCGGTGCTGCCCGACACGAACGCTGGTGCCAAGAACAACAGTGATGCTGGCAACATCCAGGTAAGAATGTTACCTGTCTTTGGTTTTTGATGATGATCATTTGTTTGGGAGGGCAGAAGCATGTTAAGATAAGAGGAGTGACAGTTAGTTTGGGAGGAAAAATTAGGCTTTCCACTGTATGCAAAATATTATTCTTATACTCATTACTTAAAGAGATTTCCATAAAGCCCCACAAAGTACAAAGTGTTGTTTTTCTACTGCAGCAGATAGTTAAAGGGGCTCTTCAAGTTAGTGGATGTACAGTATGCATGGAAAGCTGGCTTTTATGGTGGGCCTGAGCTCAAAGGCACTAAATCAAAATGCACAGAGGGCAAGCAGTGGGTGGTGGGTGTAGTGTAACGGAGGGGGGTTGGTTAAGAAGCCTGCACGTGAAGTACGTGCAGAAAACTAAGGGCTGCCAGACAAAGGGGTCTGCACGCATCAGCTGCAAGAATGTATGAATAATTTTTCACAGCTGTGACATTTTACAACCTGGAGAGTATGATACGGGGGAAAGGGCTTCTGACATTTGCGCTTTCTTTGCTGGTCTCCGTTTGCAAAGCAGTATGCGAGCCTGGAAGGCTTTATAGCGGGATGGAAAACCCCGCGCTATAAAAGAGTTACATAACCAAACCACAGTCGGTTGGAAAGGACAAATGCTTGTCAGTGATGGGTGGAAATGCGTGTTGGGGATATGTGTCTCAGGCTTTTCAATGAAACCCTGCAGGTGGCCCGTGTGTTGTGTTCATTCTGATGTTTCTTTCGTAAAGTTCTAAAGCAGCACGGGCACATTTTACGCACAGGCACGGTGATAAAAGTGGATAAAATGCTAAAACTGTGGTGCCTTTGTGTTATTTTCCCGTCAGCTGATGCTGGAGGCTCAGAACAGACGCATTGACGATCTGATGGAGCGGATCAGACTCCAGCAGGAGAAGCTTGACAAGCAGAATGTGCGCATCAGGACGCTGCAAAGTCAGGTGAGGAAGCGTTACAATTACGCATACATTATTATGGTTAAATATTTTCTAATGTTGTCATATTTTCTGCAATCTCATCATTGATTTGTAACTTTTTTTTTTCCAGATCCAACAGTCACGACAGAGACCAACCCCGCGGAGCAGCAACACTGACAGCTCCGTGCAAAGTGGCGTCGCGGAGCAAGGAGATTCACCAGTCGGTAAGTAAAGCCAGAAAGCGTCCAAAATCCCCTCTTGGCTCTGTCTTAAGTCGACTGGACACAACCTGACGCCAAATGTGGCGGGCCATCTGTTAAATCAGCCCATAAAGACGCTTAAATCGCTAGCAATTAAAATCAAGGAATCGACTCAATTTGAGGCAGCTTCTCTGCTCAGCGTGACGCCAGAAATATCAACTGGTGGACTTTTAGCCAATGAAATCCTAATGAAATTACTCAGCTAATACAGGATAACATTAACACAATTAAATGAGTAAAAACAAAAAATGTTTTAAAGTTTTTTGTTATTATTTTAAAATGCAAATTAGGCCGCCTCCAACTATAAACTAAACCATATATCATTAATTGTTGTTTATAGCTTTATTTCAATCATCACGACATAAATTAACATCGTCAGAATGAGGCTCAGTTTAGTCAGTGCCCCTCATACTGTGGCTTACAGTAATTGTAAAAGGCAGTAAATGATGCCCTCAGTGTGCAGGCACGCCAAGCAGCTGCTGCTCTCCCATCTGAACTGAACTGTGACTGGACCAGCAGTCATAATGAATGCTTTCATCCAGACTAGACTGGACTGGACTGGACTGGAAACATGCCAAATGGAGAGGTTTAAGCCACACTTTCAGCTCTCTTACCCGCCACATTTTGGTCTCATTTAAAGTCAGGTTTAGTCTTCAAAGAGGATGAGAGGGGTGATGGCAGAAAATGCTGAAAAAAACGGAAATTTATGCATATTGAAATAGTAGATTTGAATAATTATAGATGGATAAAACTGGAATAAATTGGAATAATACTGTTTCTGATGGCAATAGATGAGAAGTAGGTGAAAGGTGAACGTGGCTGAGGCAACAATTGAGATCAGTGAGCCAGTACAAACCACAATAACACCTCAGAACTCTGACATCAGCAGGATTTGGGTAATGAGGAAAAAGTTTCTCTGGCCAGGTTTCAACTGGGGGAAAGCTCACTGGTCTCTGAGAGTGTCTGAGAGCAGTCAGGGTCACACAGCTCAGCAGGATTACTCACACTGATCTTTTCTGTTGTTGGAGGGGGTAGACGAGGGGAACCTGGAAATGGCGAGGGGAGGCTTTGTACAAATTTAGCATGCAGTGTTCCTCAGATTACTGTCTGTGTGCCTGAGCCAAAAAAGAAAAAACGAAGGGAAAATGGGAAAAGGCGACTATATTTATCTGTGAACTTTGTACAGATATCCTCCACTGTTTTGAAGACACTCCCCAACCCCCTCCTTAAGACATCCCTCCTTTTTGTGTAAACAAACATTTGTACATCCCTCAAGAATGAGCAACCTTTCCCCTAGATCTGTCAGGGAGTCAGACATCCCTCCTCCTCCTCCTCCTTCTCTTCAGTCATCCTCTCCTCTCCTCCCCCATCCCTACACACAAACCCCCCACCTCCATCTCCTCCTTCTCTCCCATTGTAATGAATAAGATGTGTGCCAAAGTTCAGGAGAACCCCTGACCCTGAGGCAGACTACAGCCACAACTGGCCACAGAGAGCTCATGCCTGTAGAGCAAAGGTCATTACGCACAAATGAGGTTTTGTGGTTCAGGCGAATATCCAACAAAAAACAATCAAAAAACAAAAAAATGATATTTTATTGACATTGTTTAAAAATTTTTGTTGTGTAAAGATATTAAATAGCATCTCGTCATGATGTCATCCATGATAAAAAGAATTAGTGGAGGGGTGCTATTAGTCTCATGCCTCATAAGTACATGACAGCTCCAGCTGGCTCCGGAGTCCCCTGCTTTGTGTTACTGCCTTCTCCGATGTCCCTTTACAGCAGCCCCTATCCCCCCTCACCACACTCTGATCACTCCCCGTGCATGCACCAGCCATGCACCCCTGCGTCACCGACTGGCTGCTGTGCACGTGAGGGAGGTATGACGAGCCAGGGAGGAGGGGGATCAGAGACAGGGGGGGTAAAGAGGGTTGAGGAATGTAAAGGGTATTAGTGTGTAACTCAATAGCCTGGAAGGCCAATCAGCCGTAAAGTGGGAAGCCTGCTTGGGAACTGGGAGAAAGGTCATATTTATAACCGAGAAAGAAGTTCTCACTCACCCTCTCCCTCTACCTCTTGTCTGGTCAAAGGCTCTGTCGTGTACACATTTATATCTCCAGACATGCTGATAGTCGTATTTGCAGTCACTCGGTTCTTGCCGTGCAGGGAAACCTGTCGCTGAGAGGTTCACTTACTGTGAATGACCTATGAATGCTGGGCAGAGTAAACAAACTCTGATTCTCAATCCCGCCCTTTAAAATAGCATGTATGCCAGAATAATATCTAAAATAGCTTCATAACACTTTTACCTGTCCGTCACAATAACAGTGCAAAGTTCAAGGGGGTAAAGATGAAGCACAACACATCTCTTAAATGTGTCATCTATTAATAGCGTTTGCTGTTTGTGCAGCCTTACAGTGATACTGTACGGAGCTGTTAGTCTTAATATTGTTTTTTTCCTCTTTGTTCTTCTAGAGATGGCATCAGATTGTCATGAGCTGTTCCTGAGAGGAGAGACTGCCAGCGGGGTCTACACCATCCAGCCAATAAACGCAGAGCCCTTTAAAGTCTTCTGCGAAATGACAGCTGGTAAGTGGAGTAAAACTTCTTCCCATTTTGCCATTTGTCTCCTGCTCAGTGCACAAGAAGCTGCTGTTTTGGTTGATACAACTTTTTCTGACCAACCTTTTTCTGTCTCTCTGTCCAGATGGCGGGTGGACAGTGATCCAAAGGCGCCAAGATGGCTCAGTGGACTTTGATCAGCTATGGCAGGCCTACGAGAAAGGCTTTGGCAGCCTGGATGGTAAATGCTCTTTTGACTTTGATCTCACTCTCACTAACTGCAAAACTGGACTGGACAGGTACTAGCCAGCTGGCCAGGATCACATTAATCCACACAGCAACACTGTCTTTTACAGCCACTGCATCATAGAGCAGGAGCTGCCCCCCCCAGAAGCATCTTATCACTGAAAGCAAACAGAAGTTTCTCAGCTCTGGGTAGTTTTCTCACCATTTCTCTTCTTCTCCCTGTCTTCCTCTCTAGGAGAGTTCTGGCTGGGCCTCGAAAAGATCCACTCCCTTGCTAAAGATGGTGGCTACATCCTCAACATCAAGCTCTCCGACTGGGGTGATGACTTGGCATCTCTCCGCCTCCCCTTCCGTCTGGGCGGTGAGGAAACCAAGTACTCGCTCCAGATTCAGGAGGCTGATGCTTTCAGCACCTTGGAGAGTTCCCTGGGGACTGATGCCACCTCCGGCCTGCCTTTTTCCACCCGCGACCAAGACAACGACCACAAAAACGACACCAACTGCGCCAAGCACCTCTCAGGTAAGCTGTAAATGACAATCACAGTGATAAATGCCTTGATTTGTATATTTTCCAGTTTCCAATTTGGGATAAAGCTCAAAGGCAGCACCTAACCTGTTATTGTCCTTTGTCTTCGTAGGTGGCTGGTGGTTCAGTAACTGCGGTCGCTCCAACCTAAACGGTAGATTCTTCCAGAGCCCTCCTCCCAAGCAGCGGCACCAGAGGAAGCAGGGCATCTTCTGGAAGACCTGGAGGGGCCGCTACTACCCTCTGAAGTCCAGCATGATGATGATCGCCCCGGCTGCAATCGAAAACAAGTCATAAAGAATAGAAAGAGACTAAATGAAAAAGTCAAGAGAACGGAGGAGAAAGAAGTAGATTTTTGGACTATTCTTTCTTTCTTTCTTGGTGCTTAGTTGATGAGGTAGAGGTTTCCATTTTCCCTGGTTGTCTCCCTGTGAGGAAACAGAAGCACATTAAATGAGTTCCAGGTTTCCACTGCTCTGTTCTCTGAGAGACGAGCAGATTCCTCTCCTGCACCACAGATGGAGCCACAGATGGAAATAGAAGACAAAAATAAAAGGTGGAGTGGCAAATTTTTTTCACATGTTGTACCACTGCAGCTGATTCCTTCTGTTGGCATGAAGCAGGGGCCCCTAGTCAAGAGAGCGTCACAGGGCGAGTCCCAGCCCGTCCACTGCGCTGTAAGCCACAAAGGATTTCCAACAAGTCGAGACTCATCACCAGACATGTGGTGTCAACTCTGTATGTGGGCTTTTGTTGAGTTGTAATGTGGTTTTGTAACAAATACACAGCACAGTCAGCTCAAAAACAGATTAAGAATTGCTCTTATAGTGTAAAGGATGCATGTAGGAGTGAAATGCAGGCCGATCAGGCAAGCTTTTTAAACCCAATGGTGCGGACCAAATAGTGACTTAATTAAAACAAATTAAGTCACATGAACATGATGAGATTAGTGTTCAAAAGCATTATGTAAAGTTATAAATCACTGTAAACAAGGATTACGATGCAGAAACTGTGTTAAGACTGATGTTGGAAACTAGTTCGTGGGGCACTGAAAACCATTTCAGCCTTTTGTACGATATATTTTCTGCCTGCAATTTTGAATCAAATTAGGATATTCTTCACTGACTTTCATTTTTCTGTGGAGATTTTGATGCTGTTAAGTCATATTGACTTATTTTAATATGAGAGGCATGGTTTTGTACTTAGTGTATGAAGGAATGTCATCTGTCTTTTCCTAAATATAACTGTTACTGATTTGTTGTAACATTATCTGTTGTCCTTGTGACTTGAACGTTTGTTATTGTAGATGTTCCCTTTTATTATTTAAATGCCGTAAAGAATCAATTTATATATATTTCTGGTGTTGCCTGTTTGTAATTTATATTGTCTTTGCTGTGTCTGTCAGTTGTAAAATTGTTTTTTTAAGAGAAAATAACCATTTTATGGCCATACTGAGCCAATAAAATCAATTTGAACTAATATTGCCTTTTGTCCGTGTATTATGTGCCGCTTAGAGAGTATCCACAAGTTTACAACAAATACAACTTAAGGTAGTATCCAAGCATAAAACAGTCAACTGAAAACAGAACTAATACAAAGAAAACAAATATTTCACAAAAACAAATTTAATATTGCGAAAATATGGCCACAACTAGAATCCAGATAAAACATTTCAAATTTCATTTATTCCATCAATTCAAAATTGACTGAATATTTAGATTTGTAAAATAATTCTCTGAATTCAACTGCACTCGTCACTTTTACCAATCTAACGAAACCTGTCTGGATAGAAATTATCTTTGGAATCCACCTGCAGGCCCAAACCCATACAGAAGAACTAAATCATCTCATTGAGCCACACGTGGCAGATCTCTTGTATCTTAAAGATGTTAGCCTCTTAAGCACATTAGCTGGAAGCACGCTTCAGGAGCTTCAAGGTGTCAGCTTGAATTTTTCATTGCACCACTTTCTGCTTCCTTGTCAGGCTTACTGTTAAGGTGCTTTATCCATAGTGATCCTCCGAGCACTGACATCTGGTTCAGGATCAACCTGATGAGAGTGGCTCTGAGCTGACCTCTCCCTTCAGGGTATCAGTAGAGCCGGTGAAAGTCAATGCCTGGCTGTCACACAATAGGTGATCACCAGGATCAATCAATCAATCAAGTTTATTTGTCACATGTAATCATATAAAGATACAATCACAGTTTACACAGCTCTCTTAAAGGAATAGTTTTGGGGGAAAACGCTCATGCGCTTTCTTGCCAAGAAGAGATGAGACGACTGACTCACTCTCATGTTTGTACAGTAAATATGAAGCTACAGCTAGCAGCTGCTTAGCTTGGCTCAGCATAAAGTGTGGAAACGGGGGAATGGCTAGCCTGGCTGTGTCCAAAACTAAGAAATAACTAACTATGCTTACCAGCAGGATCTAGCCAAAAACCAAAGTTTAAAAACAAGAAGCTGTGGTTGTATTGGGAGTGGGAGGGGGCATGTTTTGAGTATTTTGTGGCTGGGAGCAGTTGCCAGGCAACCAGTAGAGATTCTGGGAAGGCACCAGCACTGTTTCCAGCCCAGAAATAGTCCTGTACATAACCCCCATAACCAAACTGTAATTTTTACACTTTGGTTTTAGTATGGATAAAACAAGATGATTAGTGGGCTTTGTGTCGAGGTGGTGATTTTAAATAAGGGCAGCAGATTCCATTATCTAACCTCAGTGGCGTTATCAGATCAAGGTTAGGCATCACTCACCTCTGAGGAGTACCCTATTATTACAAGGTTACCATGGCAACTGTGCTGTCCACAAAGGAAGGGGGCAGAAGGACTGACATCTGTTGCTTCACTTGTGCAAGGTTTGGAGTGCTGCTTGAAAGCCCTCGATGTTGTAGCTCTGGTGTGAATAGCAGAATATGAGGGGAGGGGTATAATCTAATGAAGGGTTACAGTGGAATATCAATATGGGAAAACACACTTGAGGAAATATGAAACAGGCATAACTTGTAACTGCTTGAATACAAAGACTGCAGTAAAAGAGAGCATGTGATTGATTCATACATTTATTCATTATCATGTACAAATTGTATTCTGGTGGTACAAAGCTGTTGTAAGACTCCAGTGCTCACCCTCCTGTTGTCTTTATTGCAGTAAAAAAAGGAAATACCAGCATGATCAAGAGTCAAGAGGTACTTTGGCAAATATAAATTATGTGTTAAGAAGGCAAGCAGACGTCTTGAGCAATGTAATGTGAGGGGAGAAAACGGCACCAAAATATCAATGAGCGGCTTCTGTCAGCACTCATTAAAAAAAAGAATAAAAATCCATAAAATGTTTTATTTTAAACAACACACACTTAAAACATGTGGACAGAGGAAGAGTCTCTGTTTTCTTCCTTTCTTCATTGTTACACAGACTGCAAGGTACAGACTCACAGTATGTATGGATATTGCAATTCTGTGTTAGTGTGCTTGTGAGTGTCTATGAGAGAAACTGTATTTTACATATGTGTGTATAGTGTGGAAGCTCATGTCTGCGCATGTGTATAGATTCCATGTCATATCTGTGAACTGTTACCCCATTCCTACCACTGACCCAAGTGAATAAAACAGGTGGAGCAAGGGGGAAAACAACACGATAACATTTGGCAAAAACCATCATAGTTGCAGAGATGAGGATGTGAGTGAGCGATGAGTCAATGTGACACAGCCTGCAAATATTTCTCTGTCGGTCCTTGTCTTTGTTCAGCTTTAAAAGTGAGACACCAAATCTCTGTGCTCGTGAACCATACCCCAGACTGTACACAGGAGGGGAGGGCATGGAGGAGACAGACCGAGCAAGCGAATAACAGAACAAGAGACAGAGAGAGCGAAAGAGGGAAGTATAATGGGGAAGTTACATGACAAGTTCATAGGAAGAGAGTGGCTAGTGGCTGCAGAGTGTCTGATAGTCTCTCAATGACGGGGTGAACGGCTGGAGGCGGGGTTGGGGTGGGGAGGTCAGGGAGAGTAAAGATGGGCAGTGAGCTGTACGGGTAAAGGAGGACAGAGGGGAAACTAGGCTTCACTTCTCCCCTGTTGTCTCATTTCAGAGGTATTGTTGTAGAAAGTGCAGCAGCATTATCTCGTAGTGCTCTCCAGACTCAGGGCAGCGAATACTGTGTCGCTCGTTGGGGTATACCTGGAAAATTGAAACAGGGCAACCAAATTACACACTGATGTGTACTACATGTATGCATCCTGTAAAACCTGCTAAAAGTGTCACTTAATATATAATCCTGAAATTGATTTATCTACTGTATTTTATAACCATTAAACATTACAGCGGTCTAAGCCAATACACCAAACACATTTACTGCTGGTTTTGTACATGGAGTGCAGATTCATGTATTTCAGAGATCACCAACACATTTGCGCTGAAGAGTTATGTAAATTATGTCAACCTAGTATTGAGGGATTTCATATGGCAACTTTAAAAAGATGTGTTAGTGGGTGGAATAAGGCTTGTCATGCTAACCTGAAGTTGGTAGGGCTTCCCAGCACGGATTATCTGTGACACTAGGAAATTGGTGTGGAAAAAGTGCACATTCTCATCTAGAAATCCATGGAGAATCAGCAAACGGTTGGGCCTGGAAGGACAAGGATTACATGGTTACAATACGATACATTACAGTATGATACGCTTCCATACAATAGTAAGACATACAGTGCAATTCCTGAAATAACACGTTGCCCAAAAGTAAAAGACTCCCTTATTCCTTCATGATTTAAAAACAGGAAAAGCCTTCACGGTTCCAAAGAAACTTCTAAAAAAGGTAAAATACTGCAGCTGCAGTTTGACTTCAGCATCCAAGAGCAGTGCTCCGACATGCCGTTTGTCAGGCCCTCAGGGTTCCCTCAGTCCCTAAACACTGAGGCTTGACTTAGTCTGCCACCTCAAATCTTAATTTTACCCCAAAACAGTGAAGAGATCTGATTTTTGTTCATTTTCAAGTAGCAATCAAAAAATATTTTGTAAAAGAATGACATCCCCACATGTCAAACAGAATGCAGTTGTCTTTGGTACATTCGTGTCAGACTGACTTTCAAGGAATATGAGGCATGACTTGACAGGAAATAGCAAACATACCCTGCAGTCATGATGAAACACATACCAACATCTATCCAATTACACAGGACATGTAGTACGGCTAACTTAGTTACAATAATAGCTGAAATATTTAGAAGTTTCAATTCCACACTAACAGGCACTATTGCCTGCTTGTGTAAGCGTGTGTACTGACTCGCTGGGCAGCTTGTCCACGTGCAGTGCCACAGAGCCTTCCTCATAGCCCTGCTGGTTGTTCTCAGGCACATCCATGTAACGCTCCGTGTAGCCTGTGTCGTAGGCCATCCACACAGTCACCGGGGCACCTGCAATAGCCAACTGGCAGGGAAGCACAATGTAGTCAGGTGGAAAGGTACATTAAAAAAAAAAAATTGTATCTTACTGTGGAAAAGTGTAATTTTGCTCAGAGAGAAAAAGAAAATGGTACAGGAAGAAGGCAGTGGTTTGATTTACTGTATAGGTTCCTGAAAAAGGTTGAATTAGTTTCAAGAATTCTACAGTATATTCTGATGTGATGCTCACTTGGATATACATTTTGGCAAAAACAACAACAAAAGAAACATTGGTACAAAAATGTAACTTCCAATTCTTCTAGCACAGGGATGTATCTGCAGATATCCTTACTGAATGAAGGCTATTAGCAAACACATTGTGCAACACAGACACCATGTGGGTGTAAGTGGCAACTACATCACAAGTGCAGTTTTGAGACTAAATACTTCAGAAATTAAGCAATTAATTCTGGTTAAAGTGCCTTAAAACTATGCTGTCTGCTAAAGGACACAGCGGGGAATGCTCACTGATGGAAAGTGAGTGTACGGTCTAAGGATAAAAGAAGGGCTGAAGGACAAAAAAGCCTTCTAACCTTGAAGACGTTGGGTCGCTGGATGAGGCCCATGAGAGAGAGGAAACCGCCATAAGACCAGCCGTGAATGGCAACACGGCTCAGGTCCACAAAGTTAAACTTCTCTGCCACGTACTGCAGCCCCTCCACCTGGTCTTCAATCTCCACCTGACCCTGAAGAGACAAAGGCCAATTAGAGTGTTATTTAATCTGGAAACTGGGCATCTTTTTATGGCATTCAATCATTTTTCTGTTACCTTACAAGTTTGTTTAAATGTTCTTACTGAATTCATTTAACCATCCGACTCTTACCATTTTGTTTTTCAGTGTTCCTTCAAATTCAAGGCCCCTCTGACAGGAACCCCTCCCATCAATGACAACCACAGCATAGCCCAGAGAGGCCAGCGTGTTCAGACGGAGGTACTTCATCCCCTTGAAGGAATTGTTTACCAACTGCACCTGAATACACACACACAGAGGATTTTTTTTTGTAATTTTCACAGTAACACAAGAAATAAGATAACATCACAGATCCAGATAAGACAGTATATCCACAAACCTGTGGGCCTCCATACACAAAGAGAACAGTCGGGTGTTTCCTGCCAGGCTGCAGGTTGTGAGGCTTGTATACCATCCCATAAAGCTGGAAGCCCGACTTCCCTGGAAAGTCGAAAATCTCAGGTGGATTGTAATCTCCCGGGCAACCTGGAAGACATATTAACACATGTGGCCATTAGGTTAGCATGTTCCAAAACTATCAGGGATTGTGGGTCAATTCCTAGTGGAACTTGACCAAAACAAAGGGTCTGCAAAACCATACACTAAAGTATGCGTATTGTATTACAACTGTAGTGGATTGTATTTAGTGTATTTGAAACAATCTTTAAAACAAGAAATACATTAGTATTAGACAGCTCAAATAATTGATTTGGCATAGTGATACATTTTCTTGTGGAAAGTCAGTGATACTCTGGAACCAATACTGCAATATGTCATCTTGCAATACAGGAGCACATGATTATTTTTCCTTTACAGCAGGCATTTTAATTCATGAACTGTTCTGCTTTCTGGTAGTTCAGCCTCTTCCGTAGCACCATTCTTCTACTTCCAAAAAAGGGTGTTTAATGGATAGTTGATAGCACTGTCATGCCCTATAACTCTGCGGGGACCCCTATGTTAGGGTGGTATGTTCTTTGGGACCCGTACACTTGTGAAACGCACAAGACAGTAAAGAATTGCCTTCTCACTCCTGATATTTTTAATGAATCATAAACGACAATCAACTCAAACAGAAAGCGCTCACGATGACTAAGTGTTTTAGCACCACATTATCGGATTGCTGTCAGGATTGTCTGGAGGACGCCACTGTAGATCGAACTGACTGTCCTTGAACTAATAAAGCCAGACCTCAACTTTCCCCTACAGACTCGGATCTATTGATTGTTCCAAAAATAAAACCACAGATAGTTAGACAACCTTCACACTTGGCCAGACTGCTCTCTGAGAAAAGCTGAGCGAGCCCAATTACGTAAATGCAAACTCTGCACATTAAATGTAACAGAAAATAACAGAAAACTACTGTATGGCGGCAGGTTACATCACATCCCGTTTACCTGGTGATTCCATCATGCTGGCCCAGAACTCAGGTACCATGTGTAGTGGGTCACCTTCTGAGCTGGTCAGTTTGTAGACGTGAACACACGGAGGCGTACTCACGTTACTGTAGTGGCTGACAAAAAAGTCAAAGTTCTGCAGAGTGAGAGAGGGGAGAGAGGTGCAAAAAATTATACATTAAGAATTTTGTACAAAATAAGATAGAGAAACGATATAATAAACAGACGAGGACGAAGAAGGCAGAGAGAAGAGGAGATGTAATTGAAATACAACACCACCTTTAAAAATCAGTGTTACAAAGCCCAACATGTCAGTGTAAAACACTGCTGACAGCAAGAGAGCATTTATCCCATATACTGCAGACTATCTGACCAATCCCTGGCTTTGACAGCTTTGATCAGGTCTCCAAGGTGCTTTAACTTTCATTGTTCTTAAGCAGGTACAGCAGTCTCTCTGATCTGCCTAAAACTATTCTAAATCTTCTATTTGCTGCACTCACACTAGATAATCTGCACTGTTTGTGTTGCCCCAGTAGTCTGTCAAATTCACATTTGAAAATGAATCACTGATGTGGGAAAATATACAATCTGCTACACTTTTTGAACCATGCTGCGGGAAAATATTTCTACCATTACCGTTCCCTTCACTAAAGCATTTGCTTTTTGAAATATTACTGTCACTAGCAGCCAAAAAAGGCTTGTCAAGAAAGGAATATCAACATTGTTGGCTGAGCTTTTATGAGTATGGATAGATTAACAGCTGGATGAGAGAATAAATTAATGGACGAATGACATGTGCATGTACAGTCATGTGAAAAAATTAGGACACCCTATGAAAGCCTGTGTTTTTTTTAACATAATTTGGACATATGGATATTTAATATCAATTTTAACAATACTGAGAGATTCAAGTAATATAACTAAACATTTAAAACTGAAGAAAAGACTTTTTAAAACTTTCTGTAAAATGTAATTAAAAAAAAATGCAATGTCTGGTGAGGAATAAATTAGGACACCCCCACATTTATTCCCACTTAAAATGGCTAAAATCACACACAGGTGTATCACATCAGGTGCACATGATTAGAACATCGTTACTCAGCATTTTGAAGGAGGCTTGCCCTATTTAAACCTCAGACATTTAGTCTGGTGTGCTCCTGACTGTTGAAGTGAGAGTGAACACCATGGTGAGATTGAAAGAGCTGTCTGAGGCCATCAGAAAGAAGATTGTAGCAGCTTATGAGTCTGGTAAGGGATTTAAAAAGATCTCAAAAGAATTTGAAGTCAGCCATTCCACTGTCCAGAAAATAGTCTACAAGTGGAGGACGTTCAAGACAACTGCCAACATGCCCAGGTCTGGCCGTCCAAGCAAGTCCACCCTGAGAGCAGACCGCAAGATGCTAAAAGAAGTCTCCAAAACTCCTAAAATGTCATCACGGGACCTACAGCAGGCTCTTGCTACTGTTGATGTGAAAGTGCATGCCTCTACAATCAGAAAGAGACTGCACAAGTTTAACTTTTATGGGAGGTGTGCAAGGAGGAAACCTTTGCTCTCTAGGAGAAACATGAAGGCCAGACTGAAGTTTGCAGAGGGAACATAGACAAAGACCAGAACTTCTGGAATAATGTTCTTTGGACAGATGAGTCTAAAATTGAATTATTTCGACACCAGAACAGAGGACATGTTTGGCGTAAACCAAATACGGTATTCCAGGAAAATAACCTCATACCAACTGAAGCATGGAGGTGGAGGTGTCATGGTTTAGGGATGCTTTGCTGCAGCAGGACATGGCCAGCTCACCATCATAGAATCCACCATGAATTCTACCATATATCAGAGGGTGCTTGAGGAACATGTGAGACCATCTGTAAAAAAATTAAAGCTGAAGCGGAACTGGACCCTGCAACATGACAATGACCCAAAACATACCAGTAAATCCACCAAGGACTGGCTGAAAACTAAGAAATGGAGAGTCCTGGAATGGCCACGTCAAAGCCCAGATCTTAATCCCATTGAGATGCTGTGGGGTGACTTGAAACGGGCTGTACATGCAAGAAACCCCTCAAACATCTCGCAGCTGAAAGAATTCTGCGTTGAGGAGTGGGGCAAACTTTCCTCAGACCGATGTCAGAGACTGGTAGATGGCTACAAGAAGCGTCTCACTGAAGTTATTTCAGCCAAAGGGGGTAACACTAGCTATTAGGGGGTAGGGTGTCCTAACTTTTTCCTGAGTTAGAATACGCATTTGTTATCTTTTTTTTTTGTTTGTTTGTTTGTTTAATGAGTAAAACAAGGTTATTTTGTTTTACCTGCAATTAAATCACTTTCTTTTCCAGAGATGAATAAAAAGATTAGACATTGATATGTGAACATTTCTTAATAAAGAACTGAATATTTAATGGGATGTCTTAATTTTTTCACATTAGTATGTATTTGGATGAGTAGGTAAACAAATGAATAGTTTTACCTGACTAACAGAGCAGCTATGAGAGAAGCCAGGCTTGGTTAGTCTGACCACATCTCCAGGGGAGTCATAGCTGACCACGTAGAGGTGGTGCTCCAGAGGAGTGTCTCTGGTGCCCTGGAAGTACACCAACTTTGAGGACTCATTCACCCAGATCTAGCAAGGGAGAGAAAGGAGAAACATGAAAAAACTATAGTAGTGAGGCCAAGGTAACATACTATAAAAGGTACTAAGATGAGAAACTTGATTGGTATGGAGAGAAACTTGTCTCAATATGGTCACAAATGTGTATTACATGATCTACAAGTGAAAAATAAGATTTACAAATGTGTATAATTTGTGCGTAACTTTGGGTACTCACAAATGCGTGTTTCAATCCACACACAAATAAAGCAATTTGAACACATGTAAAACTGTTTTACAAATGTACACATTACCTGAATTAATAATTTACGTACATTTTACTTTTAACTTCAACTTCACAGATCATTTTTGCTTTCAAAAAGCTTCCTGTGCATACAAATGTCAAAGTATTTGACATTCTTTTGTATTTATTTACAAATTGTTGAATGTGTGTGCACGGATCGCCCGACATGCATGATCAGGTAACGTTTGTGTGTGGCTTTTTGAGACTATTCCAGCAGTCTCCAGCTCCACAAAGATCCACAAATGCATGCTGCATTTATGTGCTGGTGGAAAACTGGGACATCAGGGCTTTCGGTGAATTTGTGAGGGAAAGACGTTTATCTAAATAGAAAGAATAGCTCATCACCCCTCAATTAGAACACATACATTTACCAATTACAGACTCTAAACAGTAGCCTATGAATGTAAATGTATGGTATATTTGTGATCATATTGAGACCAGTTTCTCTCCATAGATTTGAGCCACTGAAATATCTTCACATCAACTGACTTCTTAAATTCTATATTATGTTTATATTAAAAAAAAAAAAAAAAAAAACTTTCAGACACTCTGCAGTTCAGATAAATAATTCAGTCATAAAGTATTAGGACTGTGACATTTTTAATTTTTTAATAATACATTTTTAAAAGGTTAGAACTTGGTGTCTTTCAGTTTTAACCGTGTTTGAGGGGGTTCATATCCACACTGGGTGAGCAATGCAGGATTTTTTTAGGACTTATTTTATACATAGTCCCCAAATATTAGGACAACGCAGCAGCACAATGATCCTGAGGACCAGACTGAAGGCAGAAATCTCCTGAAACAGTTTAAGAAGTGAAGTACAGGTATGGCAGTATATCACCAGGGGAAAACACCAAGGGTCTGCTGATGTCAATGAGTTGTAGACTTCAGGTAGTGAAGCACAAGTCCTTCATCTGATGTAGATTTAGACAGACTAGACTCAATCATTGTTTAATTTCAAAGTCAATGAGACCGTGAATGTGAATTAATATATTCAACACTGACGGACTTCATCTGACCTTGGAACCATGTCTTGCCAGCACTTCCCATTCTCCACTGGTCAATGTAACCTCCTCCTTGATTGCACATTTGAAGTCTCCTGCAGAAAAGAGACAACAGAATCAACATGCTTCCTTGACATACCGAACACTCTGACGTAAACCCTGATTACATGATTGTTTGATAGGATCATTTCAAATAAATGCAGAAGCATCTCCAAGTCTCTCACCCTCTACGTGTTGGTAGTCCTCTGCCCAATGGTAGCAGCCTGGTTGTAACAGGGATGTGATTTTGTACAGATGGCTGAAACCTGTTTTAGACTCATTTATCCAAATGAAAGTAAACTCATCTTCTGTCGTTTGAATAAATGGATAGAATATATCATGAACCTGCAGAAAGAGAATTACAGTCAGTTACTGAAGCCTTACAGCAGAAAAACCTTACAACATTCACAACCACAATTAGTTAATTAGAAACAGGACATGTGTAAGTACTGTGCAAAAGTTTTAGGCAGGTGTGAAAAAATGCTGTAAACTAATCATGCTTTCAAAAATAGATGTGTTAATAGTTTCTTTTCATCAATTAACAAAATGCAGTGAAGGAACAGAAGAAAAATCTACATCAAATGAATATTTGGTGTGACCACCCTTTGCCTTCAAAACAGCATCATTTTGTAAATGAATGAAAATAAACAATTATTATTTATATTTCTGAAAGCATTCTTAGTTTACAGCATTTTTTTCACACCTGCCTAAAACTTTTGCACAGTACTGTATATTAGTTTTAAGCAAAGGTAACCAAAGAGTGCACCATGTGAAAAGACCTACATTAATCCAGACGTCCGTGGTCTCTTCATAGATTATGTATGGCTGTGTGTGATTGGGCACGGCCTCCAGACTCTCTTGCCTCTGAGCTGGGTCGTCTGTGACAGGGATGAAGAGGGCTGGAGGCAGCAGGACCAGCTGTAGTTTTCTCTGACTGCGGTCCAGAAGCACTGCCCAGCCACTAGGGGGACACAGAGCAGACAAAACTCAAAAGATTGCTTTATGTGGCAAGACTAGTTGATTATGTAAACAACTGCTCCTTTAGAAAGAAAGAAATCATCAACATTAACATAAAAATTTCTTTAAATGCTAAAGAGAATATTACATGTGTCATTGCATCATTGAGTCAACAGAGTGGTTTGAATTGTAATACTCACTATTTGCCGTCACTCGTCCATCCTACTCGGGCGATGTATTCTGTCCCAGGAAACAAGGAGGTGAAGGGGACAGCCAGTTCTTTATCTTGTGTGCTCACAATCTGTAAGTACAACCATACACACACATTAGTAATGCAGAATTATCATTTTGGAGAAGGAAAACAAGACAAGGAAAGGTAGTGAAAGACTCACTCTTCCTTGATGGTCTGTCTTGATCTCTGCCAGTTTAAGAGTAGCCTGGGGATTTTTGCTACCTGTAAATAAAGAAATAAGGAAAATGTCATAGAAATGGCCAATGAAACAATTCACTGGGGCTGCAGTATAGGGCTACACTGACCTGTACGGGGATATCTGTACGCGTCTGCTTTCCGCTCTTCGAGTGCCGGAGATGGAACATGAATAATCTCTACTTCCGTCTCATCCACCTCTTCATACAGCAGGTACACTGTTTTACCTCCATTAGGGTCTGACGGGAGAAAAATCATTACACTGAGGTGAGTGTATACAGAAAATAGTGCATGCAAACGCAAGAATTACTAATCTTACAGATGGAGGTAAAATGATATGGTTAAAAAAAAAAAATCACGTAATGATATCAGTTAGATGTGTTCCTCGAAGTATGTGAATGACTTGAGTATTTAAGCTGCCAATTGCTGACCTTCCACTGCTGAGGGACTCCACCAGTAGCCAGTGAAACGGTCAAACTCTTCTTGGATGACAAATGTAGCTACACCTGCAGACTTGGGGTCCTCCTTAACACTATCCACACCTGGAATAAATGTCATAAATTAGGAAAAAAGCTTATATCCATGTAATGTTACTGGTATAGGGCTAAACATGCAAATTATATTGAAGCATGTGAAGCTACTTAGTGCATGACATTTTGTTGCCTACTCAAACAATTCAAGTGAAACCCAGAGCCTTCAGACCTTTGTGGCAGTAAGTGAGTCTCCTCTCCTCGCCAGTCTTGATGTGGGCTATCCACAGGTCGTTATTGTTGATGAAGGCAATGAAGTCAGGGTCTCCAGGGCAGATCTTGGGGTCCATGCGGGTCCCTGAGCACTGGGTCTTGATCTCTATTGGCTTTACAGGAGCAGACTGCTAAAACCAACATACACAGTCTCAGTCAAAGGCAAGAAGAGTGACTTTTGGATGCAAAGACATAGGAAAGACCCGTTTGATGCTAGCATTATCTTAAATGAAGACAGTTTCACAGACATGAAAAGGTACAATGAGCACAGTGAGGTGCACCTTGTTCCATCAGGAGGCATGTGGTTACCAACAGCTGCCTCCTCATGTTTTGAAATAATAGTCGTGTTTGTCAAATAAAAAAAACAACTATGTAAATGACAGCTCTATGTACACATGGACAGACATGTTCACTTTCCAAAGAATCAATTAACAATGTTCTTGATAACAAAAATCTGTTTTTTTTACTCATATACTCATCAATACTCATCAACTCCTCCAATCTCTTTTCTCCAAAGCATTCCATTCACACAAATGTGTTCAAGGTTTGTAAAAACAAGATAAATTTGTAAAAGCAATTTTTGCTTTGTCCAGTTTCTTCACTCAAATTGTATCTTACTGAACCCATCACCATTAAACTCTGACTCAAATACAGTGTAATATATATGGATGGCACATTAGAACTCACCCTCCCTATGACAGGACTTTAGCAAATTTAAAGTAGCTTATCAAAGTTTCTAAAGGCACAAACAGGAAGGTACAAATACAGTGCAAAGGGGGCCATATCTGTAAATGCACCTGTCACAAACAGTAGAGGCAACACTCAAAACAATCTTGATCAATATCCCAGATTCAAACCAACTGCTAACAGTAGACCACTAGCCTTAACAGTGACAAACAGAAACATAACGAAACACCTGCTACACAGACTACTGATTCAAAGATTCCCACCAAACGTATTCGGTATCTCTGTGACAGCCTTAAAAGACACTACATCATGTATTTCTTAGAGCCAGGATTTATAGCAAAGCTGTCATTTGTATCCAAGGTCAATGCCCAAAGATCAACAAGTTGATGTAAAGAGCACAAAATCTGAAGCCCTGACCCATAGAAAAAATTACTATGGTCTTTTGGTTTCCTCCCATAACATCTGTTGCATTAGATGGTGAGCATGGTGCCACTAGCAGATTTGAAATACATTTAATACCAAAACATTTAAATTAACTCTAGACAACTCATCTAAGTAACAACAGTGTACTCACAATGAAGCCGTTGTTGCCTCCATCCTGACAGTAGAAGAGGCTATTGCTGGCCTGGAAGAGGAACAGGCCCGTCTGGGCATGGTAGTCATAGGAGGTAATACCAAATGCTCCGAGACGTTTACGCTCTCTCAGCAACTCCTCCTCTCGGGAGTAAGCCCCCTGGTGCGGTGTAGCCTTAGAGAACAAACGGGAAATCACATGTACAACATTAGGATAAATGGAAGAGATTTTTATATACAAGTTTGCTAGGATAAATACGTTTTTGTGTGCTAAAAAATTAAGTAGTATTACTGTGAAATATATCTGAAAGAACCACATTCAACATTGCCCCCCAGATCAAATAACCATATAATGGTTGTATATTAAAAGCATTACTCTCATAGTTTATGCCATAGTTGCTTAATCTCTCAAGTTTCAGAACATACCTCAGGTTGCTAAAAACAGTGACACTGCCCCACCTTCAGGGTGTGTCAAAGTAAAACTCACTTTAAAGCAAAACTAAAGGCTACAGTCATATTATTATATGGGGCCGCTCAATAACAACTAATGCGAGATATATTATTACTATAGTGAGACACATCATGCTGTGCTGTTTGGTATTGGCACTGCACCTCAGGAAGAGAGGGGGAATTCACCTGGAAGTGATCCAGCATCTGTTTCCACGACAATACTAAGAGGGCTTCTTTCCGAATCTTCTTGGGGATTTCTGAGTAGAGTAATGAGTTCTCTCTGCTTCCATAAGGCATTCCTGGTAAGCACATAAAAAAAGAAACAAAGGCAACTTCAACAACAACAAATAAAAAGGCTTGTGCCAATTGGAAAAGGAGAAAATCAACACAGTGATTGTTTTAATATCATGAGGCAATCATATTCTGCTGCCTAGAGCAGGAAAATATGACTGAGGTCTAGCGAAAGGAGTACAAAGGAGGGGTATATAGAAAATACAAATCATAGGCTGATGCAGGGGATGCTGTGCACCATCATCAAGCATCAATCAGCTTACCGAGGTAGTACAACCGGTGGGAGTGGGGTCCATTCTCATCCTTCTTCTGCACAAACTGGAAGTCATGGGGAGCCTTGTTGGCGATCATGCCCGAGTACTTCCTGCTACAGTGGATAATGTCACGGAGGCCCTCCCAAGAGTGTTTCTCCACAAAGAACTGAGATGGAACATCCTCCATCTCCACCACCTCCGTGCTGTCCAAAAGGCCGTCCACAGCCGTCATGCTCACTGTCACACAGCTGGATGTTGACATTAGAAAGAACTGATAGGAGGTGCAGCCAGACACAACCTGCACTCGTGGTTAAATTGGTTAAAACTTTTATTCATCCATTTTCCTACGCATCAAAGCAGTTAAAAGAGATATAACATGAACATTGTACTGTACCTTTTCCAGATACCTTCTTTATTGTCACAAAGTTTTACCTTCTTGACTCTATGCATTCACCGGTCAACACGCCACACTCTGACTCTGTAACCTATGAACAAAGTACAGGACTAAGATCATTCAAAATCCCTAAATAGAAAATAACAGAGTTAACCATGGTGACACTAGGGGGACAGCAATTCCTTATTATGACACCTAGGTATGAACATACTTCTGTCTCCTTTCTTGACTGATAAGACATTCATGACTGAGGATAGTTTTACATTTTTTATGTTATATCAGTCCTCAGACTACAACACAATGATCGCAATGTGCCTCAAGGAGAAGAGAAAAAACAGAAATCATTCATGAAGACTTTTAAGTGTACCAACTCAGAAACCTGGAGCCATACATTTTAAAGCTACAGAACAGAGTGACAATTAAGAACCATAATTCCTGTTCAGTCTCTCGCGTGTTAGTCTTTGGCAGCACAAAAACTACTGATAAGTCTTCAACTCTGCTGAAGGTGAAGCACAGGGTACAGGGAATACCCCACTTTCCTTCCTTTATCCTTCTGTGTTTGGTAAGGGATTAGTATGACGCAAACAGCAGTGGAATAAAAAAAAATCATATACTGAAGTGCCTTTCTTATGTTACTGTAAGAAAGTTGTGGCAGGCTGGTCTGGTGCTGTGGTGAGGCACCTTTTAAATCTGTCTAAGAAACACTGAGTTCACAATAAATACACCAACCAGCATAATATCTCAGCTTGAGTCACCAGCGACCGAAAGAGTCAATTCAACACGGTCACCTAGTACCTACTGGGCAGATCTGTATGAGCAGTGTACTGATGGAAGTGTATTTATATTAGCCTAAATGTAGATCCGACTATTTATGTGCCTGTACAAGAGGAAGTGGGTCTATACTACTGGCTGCCTTCTGCTAAAAGCCTCCCCTGAACATTAAACTTTAACTTAACGTGGCCTCGGTGTTATTGTGTAAAACATGTCAAAATGGAAAGAATTACGCTGCATCTTGTAACGTTATAACATACATGGAAAGGCCCCATTAGGCTCGGTGGGTTACTTAATAGCAAGTTAATTGTAAGAGTGGGGAACAAGTCGGGTGAAATCGTAAAATACCGGCACCGTTAACGTTAACAGTTAGCCAGCCTACAATAGATCTTTGTTCTCGGATTTCAACTACTCAGACTCACTGGGGAAAACACCGGCAAATTCATCTGTGTTAACATTTTTAACGGCACTAACGTCAGTTACATTTGGCAGTGAGTGACGAAACCCCAAGCTGTTGGGAAATGGCGGTTATCAAACCGTGTCTATGTTTAAAAAATCCTGCTTAGCTACATTTTGACATGACAGCTCTCTTCTGTCATTTATGAAGCTAACTAGCGGTGGCTAGCTACCTAGCTAGAAGCAAGCTAGCCGCTATCTAGCGGCTGCTGGTATTTCTGTAAAAACAGACGCTTAGACGACCGTCCCTTCGAAACAAGCTGAAATTAAAGGAAATACTCACCAATCTGGCCACTGTTTCTTTAACCAAGTTCTCGACTTTATTATCTTGGCGTCAATAAACAAGTTGTGCAACTGCTAAAGGTTGTATCCATGGCCCAGGGAGGCCACACACAAAATGATCGGAGAGGAGGAACATTAGTCCCGCTGGAGGACACACCGGTACGTTTTCAGGGCTGCACCGCCGCTCCGAGGACGCGTCAAAGCGTCAAAGCGTCAGCGACTCCTTTCTTCGTACATCTGTATCAACAAATCCCAATACACTACACTACACGGCAACGCGTGCCGTCTTCTGGCAAATACGTTTGACATGTGAAACCTCATCCAGATCAAAAGTTGAGACACTGAAGAAAGAAGTTGGAAAGCGTGACCCAAAATCACTGCAGATTTGCACTATTTTCCAATGTGTTCAATCCACTGGCAGGCTTCTGTGCCACACAAGTTTTTACATGTTCTTTACAAAGGAAATTCATTTCCGTTGATGTAGCACGGTGAGGTGAAATAATCACATTTACTGAACATTATTCACATTTTCCAGTACGTGCCACTGACATTACCAAAGTGTTCTTTCACACGGTTATCTCAGAGCCACCCAGTTTATTGAGACGCCTCAAAAAGGTCAAAAGCTCAAGCTTTAAGATTACACCCTGTACATGAGCAATTCATCTTCATTTTGAAACATTATGCTGAAGAAAGCAAAGCAGACAGGTTTTGTGGAGCAACCAGTTTGTTTTATTTATACAAAGAACACAGCCATTCTACTTCAGAGGGATGAAACGAGAAGAATGTGTAGCTCCAATACCAGGGCGACCGTGCTTGACTGGCTTGTAGGTGATGGAGAACTCGCCCAGGTAGTGACCGCACATCTCAGGCTGAGGAGAGGAGAAACATGTTAGTAACAAGGTAAATGCCTTAGGTACACGCATAGCTGCATGTGCAGTAGTGTAGTAGCTGGCCATCATACCCTGAACAAGATTCACTGCAAACTGGACACTTTAGGTAGCCCTAAACTGGCAGATATAGAGGTAGGAGATTTAACCAGTGCTTTTGACAGGTGGAGCTAGGAGTCGGTGTACTCTGGTAGTGGTGTCAAGTTGCCAAAACTAATTTGCCATTATATTGTCTGGTCCTGTAGGAAATGTTTGTTAGTACTACTGTCAGCCAGTTATATTTTAAACGTCCTACACATTCTGCAAGTCTTTGGTCGAGAGTTCAGGCCGTCGAGTTTCACATTTTCTTCCGTGCTGTGCGGATGTTATACTACTAGTAGGTATAATTGGCAGAACAAAGAGTCATACACACAAGCATGCTAGAAGCATAGGAGCACATAGGAGGGAATGACTTGGAACTTGCCCAAGATCATTTTCAGAGCCAATTCAACTTGATGAATTTCACAGCAATTCTTCCACATTTGTAGTTGCACATCAATGGTGCCAATATGCAGATTTATCTTAATCTCATCATTTGCAGCAACTCATCAACTTTGGTTCTCTATGTGCAATGGAACCACCATAAGATGTTACTTGGCCCATCACGTGGCCCCGATTCTCCATAACTATACTTCTGCTCAGTCAACCAGTCTTACACATCAAGATAAAAAGGTTTTCACAAATCCAACTTTGCCCCGACATTTATTAATGGGAGATAATGGCTTTTTTGACCGGGCACAGACCCAGTCTGACAAGGAATTATGACCAACTGCAGGTATTGCAGGTGCCTTGACTGACTTCTGACTGCCTGCTCTGTAGACACAAAATAAATATCCCAACTTTAGTGTGCTTTTGTTGTAATTCATGCCCATGTTCTACATTAGCCACCAACGTCAGCTTTTGTTGGAACTCCAAGTTACGTTTCTTCACAGGAATGGGACCAAAGTAATGGACAGGAGGTCCAAGAAAGCTGGGGTGTCAAAATGTACACCTGACCATTAACACCTCACCTTGATTTCAACCTGGTTGAAAGTCTTGCCGTTGTACACTCCAACCATAGACCCGACCATCTCAGGCAGGATGACCATGTCCCTCAGGTGGGTCTTCACCACCTCTGGTTTCTCCATGGGGGGAGCCTCTTTCTTTGCCTTGCGCAGGCGCTTCAGGAGGGACTGCTGCTTGCGGCGCAGGCCACGGTTCAGCCTCCTCCTCTGGCGGGCGCAGTACAGCTGCATCAGCTGCTCACTACACAGGGAAAGAGGACAGTGGCGTCAATGAACCCCCTGGCATCTTTGAAATTGAAGTTTTGTAGAGTGCAGTTGAGTACAGCCCAGTCACACCGGGAACAACCGCTTCATCGATTCGGTCATCTCACGTTCACTTTAACTGGAGCCCGTGCAGCTGCGCTTCCCGTTTCAGTGCAATGTCCAGTCAGCTATACTTTTGTTAGACTTCGACCTCCGAACTTGAGCATCGTCCAATGTGATGGACAGTTTGTAAGTAACCATTTATTACCCGTATCAGAGGCGTAACAAAACATCTTTTGGAGGGCTGAGCGTGGAGTGACCCTTACTGATTTAAAGCTGGGATTCACACAATGTTTGGTAAGCAGGATGTCAGTCTGCAATCCAACGAAACTAAGAAAAAGTAGTTCCAGCTCCGCCATGTAGCATCAGCTGCTCAACCTCAGTAGTGTTTCACTTACTAGGACATGTCCAGAAGCTGGTCCAGGTCCACACCTCTGTAGGTGAACTTCCTGAAGGTACGCTTCTTCTTGATCTCGGTATCCGCCTAAATGAGAGGGGAGTCATCGCGGGTCAGTATGTAGCATCAATGTCACTCATAACCCTCGCTCGGGCCAACGGTGACATTAAAAGGACAGGTGATATTTAGTTTCTGCTACCGACTACGCTGAACCGTCGGGTTAGCTTAGCCACAGGCGGCCATAGCTCAGGCTCACACAGAGCCTGTAAACATGTATTTATCTGGCATTCTGAGCAACGATTTTCTACTGAATGGTCAGCGAACGTGCGTAACTGTCGGGTGACATAGCCAGCCAACCTAATCAGCTACTATAGAGGTCGGATGCACATAGATTATATTGTGGCAAGCTTCGTGATCGGCTCAACACCTACCATCTTGCCTGATGTTCCGGGGGGAAAGAACGGCCAGAAGTCTCGTTGGCCCTGATATCGCGCGATTTAAGACAAACATCCGGTGGTTTATCTTCCGGCGTTCGTCCCCCCCCCCCGTGAACAGCAGGCGGTGCTGTTGTACAATAATATAATAAAATAATAAAAATAACATTTCTTACCAACGTGTCCCTTTTTCATTATGGTGTCGATGAGTCTTAATGTAGCAGCGTTAGTTGTACACGCCACTCAAGAGACGTACCTTTCAAAACCTCTCACATGGTTTCATTCAAAGAGCTGTCACAACTTTCCAATATTTAAAAAAAATAATGTGTTGCAGAAACCTTTCTTCATTCCTACCCCATTCGTTTTTTCATGAACCCCCAGACTTATCTTGTGGTGGCCTTACACCTCGGTCGGGAATCACTGGATTAACTACCTGCATACAAAGTAGGTAAAACTAGCTCCACGTGGTCTAGTTAAAACAGTAAAATGAGTACTTTTACTTCTGATACTTTAATTACATTTAGCTGATAAGACTACTACACTTTTGCTGAAGTAAAATGCTGAATACAGTACATTTACTGATAATGGTTGTATTTTACATCGTTGTATTGCTATACACTTCTATACACTATACTTCTTCCACCACTGTAACTAAATATATATTTACTCAAGTACTGGGACCTTACTTGAGTATTTCCATTTTGAGAGACACCACCACATTGTAGATGAGCAGTGTACTTTTAACATTCAGTGCATGTATCAGTACTTACAGTGCAGATTCAATTTTGACTTGTAAAAAAACCGAAAAGCTCTTCAAACACATGTACTGGTACTGATAAAAAGTACAGCAAAGCTACATCTCCTTGGCTGGACCAAGAGTGCAGTTTATTACAATAATAACACAGCAATCAAATGTGATACCTGAGTTTGTGGTGTGTAGTGGTTAGATGTCAAAGGTCATAGACTCTTTTGAACACTTTTGGGACCACTGAAGTTAAGGATAGGATTTATCCCCTGCAACTTCACCTTGAGTTATATGAACCAGAATAAAGCTGAACATTGTTTTTCCACCTGTTCAGTCTTATAGGAACTTTAAGGGTTAGTTCACCCTCACCCAATTACAAAAACACATACAGTATGTTCTCACTTCCTCTATCTAGTCATTCAACTAGTTTTGGTTTTATTTACCTAGGTTTATACAAATTTTAGTTATAGTTGTATGCAAAACACAATCATGAAAATTTAATTCATTCGTTTCTTAAAACATGTTGCTGTTGAATTTTTTTTTAATGCAAATGTTCAGTGTTCCGAGTACCACAAACTAAATGCCATTGAGATACGCATCTCAAAACCTGGACAATTAAAAAGCAAAATTATCCACATGTAAGGGAGAAAATGTTTTAACCAACGCTTTATAGACATACCATATGTCTGTTTTGTAGTAATAGTGCAACTTGTGGACTGCACTAAGGTAGTGTTTCATAATAGCTTCCTGTTTGGTTAACAATTCTCTGATCAACTGGTTTGTCATCTCAACACAGCTTTTTTTTTTTTTTTTTAAATCTCCTATAAATGTGCTTCCCTACATTACATTACTTTCATTAGTCGACACCTAAACAATGCTACACTACTGCAGATTAAGTAAATAAATAAATCACCGGCCCGTCCTTTGTGCCAAACATTGCATTAGTCTTTTTACAAAACAAATCCAACACATGATAATGAATACACATCTTTATTACATCGTTGTCACAAATAAACTCAATTCAAACATTTTTTTCCATTGGCACATAGATATTCCAGAGGAAGAAGCATATTCCAATACAAAACGTTATTCAGAGTCAAGGTACAAAATAACCCCCATTTAAAATCACAAATATGCATAAATAATGAGCAAATATAATTGTATTGATTGTTTGCATATCAACCAATATTTCAGAATGATTCACTTACACATTACTCACCGACATAAAAGAATCCAGTATTCTTGCTTGGAATGTTCAAAACTTCGCTTGAGTATTATTTTATCCTCCCCCACCGTCTTCAGTCCAGAGAAAACAAGCTTAACTCCAGTTGGACTGGTTATGCAAACAAAGGAAACATTTCCTCCATTTAAAAAAAAAAAAAAAACACACAATGAGTGAGAGAAGACAGAATATAAAGGTACGGCTAGTTTGTTCTAAAATAAAAAACCCGAACTGTTTACTACTGTATATGTCAATGACCAATACTGAATGAAGATACTGAAGTAGTAACAAACAAAAACAAACACTCATTCACAGGAATTATGTTGTTTACACAGATGATACAGCTATTACAGATAAACACAAGCATGGATGTTTTGTTCAAAACGTGTACTCTCATAAATGTTTAAAAACTCCCTAATGTTTCACTTTTGTTTTCATGTTGCCCTTACAAAAACCTAGGGATCTCCCTTAATGCATCAGCAAAAAAACAACAAAAAAAGTGGGGCTTTGGCACATAAAATAAAATCCCTGGGATAATAAACTAGCTAAGCCAAAAAGATTGGCTTTTGTGGTCACTTTAAATATTAAAAAATAATAAAAAAAAAAAAAAAGAAATCACAGAAATACAGTTCATCATGATATGTGTAACATTGGATTTGCACAAATAGGGGTAAGAAAACAATTTTCATACAACACTAAAAAAGGACAGGACAAAGGAAACATCCTGTGGATAAAAAATAGACGGCCTGCCTTGAGGTTCTCTTGCAGATGAAGTCTCCTTTATACAACCTCCCTTTCCCTTCAGCAGCTCCCCCCTTCCTTCTAGTAATCTGTCCCATCGTCGTGGTACACCTGCTCTTCCTCCTGGTAACCTTGGTAACCCTCGTCTTGGTAGTCTGGGATGAAGTCGCGGGCGACGGCTGCCCCGTTTTGGTCATCTGGAACCTCTCCGGCTTTAGGGCAGTACTTGGCGTCGTAGATCTGCCGTCCCAGGCCAAAGTTCTGGCCGCTCTGGTTGGCTCCCTGGCTGAAGCCCATCTGTAGGGACATGGTGCTGTTGTCACACTTGTCTGTGCCCAGCTTCTGGTCGTAAATGGCACGCCTTGTCCCTGGAGCCGTCATCCCAGCCTGTTGTAGAGACAGAGAAAAAGAAAATCAAACTTAATGTACTTTTAGCATTTTATGTTGTTATAACATGTATGCAACAGTTGTTATTACTGTTTAGGTATTAAAAGTGCTGATTTCACTGAACTGATGATTGATGAAGTGTCAGTCTTCCTTGGTGGAGACAATCCAGGAGTTTACAGCTTTCTACAAGACTAAACATGACACTACTTTACAGCTGTGGAAGTACCAGGAATAAGTGATGCCCTGAGGCTCATTTCCCCCGGAGTCCTAGAATACTGGATTTATGAGAAGTTAAGAATATGTTGCAGTACCTGGCTCGCCCCCTTGTTGGTTCCCATTTGCAGACTGATGGTCGTGTTGTCCATGGGGGGCTGGATTTGAACTTTGGGGTCATATAAGTGCCTCCTGGTGCCATATGCATTCATACCTGCCTGACTGGCACACTTGTTGGTCCCCATCTAAAAAGACAAACAATGAGCAATAAATGGCTGCAGCTATACAATAACAAACAGTGGGAAATTGCTGCATAACGTCATTGCATTTTTCATATTTAAACAAGAATGTGAGTGACACCTGGCAAACATACTTGAAAGTTTCAGTCAGCTGTCCGCTATGGCTACAACGTCTTATGAGTACAGTGTAAACAGTAAGTCGTACTGCAAGTTCTCCTCACTGTTTAGGTAGCCCTCATATCTACATGATATTTTTCTTGGCGACGGAAACAATAACAAAACACAGGCTTCTGAGGCAGTGAGAACAATGAGCAGCTCTTCTACTGAGATTATGACAGTCTGGTTTCGCAATAGTTTCGCCGCATGCAGTATCGAGCTCGGCTCTCCAAGGATGGAGTGCCTCACGTCCATCAGAGCCAACCAGAAATACCAAGTTAATAAGCTGGAGTGATATTTCAGTCACGACAAATACGTTTTTCCATTGGGAAAATTCTGTCCTGTCACATTTGATAATTTTATCCACCACAGCCTTGAGTATCACTGGCAGACCTGTACCAACTTCAGTTATTTGATATACTGACTGGAAACTTTACAAATAAATGAGAAGTGGTTCAAATGAAGGAATGTGACAGGTATGGAAATTTAAGTGTACACCGCGGTTAGATTTTGCTGGTTTGATTACAGTTGCAGATCTAAAACTGAACTGCTGCTGACCCTCTTCTCATTTTAAACCCAGCTGCTCGCCCAGCTCTCCAAAATAAAACTATACCTGTAGGCCAATGACACACTGTCCAGCCTTCATCTTCTCCTCATCAAACATCCTCTCCTGCTTGTCAGCATACTTCACCCCAATGTCGACCCGTGACTGGCAGCCCTTGGTCTTGGCCTGAGAGAAAAATAAATAAAGCAGTGTAGACGGTTGTCATGGTGGATATACTAAAATCCAATCACACACACACTCTACTAATTTAAACTTCTATGACAATCACAATACTCCCTGTACCAATGTCTGATTTTTAAGACTTACCATGCTAGCAAGTGCGAGGAGAGTCGTCTGGACCTGCGTCATGTTGCCGTTCTCAAACAGGTCGTTGGCTTCGAAGATATCATGAGGCTTCAGGCCATACGCTGTGGTGGCTTTGATAAAGTTCGTCAGGTTCTCCAGCTAAAAGCCACACCAATTTAAACAAGATTAACAATAATGTGTGTGCAGGATTTATGACGGAGGTGTGATTATTTCTCTGTTTGCATTCCATCCATTAAGAAGATGCAGTCCTATAACAAAAAAAAAAAAAAAAAACACAAAACTGTTTGTGTTTGCAACATTCAGCCTGGCTCAAATGAAGGAGTGTGTTTACTGTGACTGGTTACACCTCAGTAAAGAAACCAGTTTCAGAAGCAGCTCTAAGCAGTGGCTGTAAAAGCACAAGAAGCTTGCAACAGTGCCAGCCATCCAAGTACAACCATGACCTAGCATGACTCAGTGAACTGATAAAAAAAAAACAATACGGCAGCGCAGGCAACTATTTGTTAACCATGTGTAAAAGCAAGTCTAACTGCATGCAACGTCATCACTAGTGTCAATGAACCTGTGCTACAAAAAGACACTTATTTTGCCACGCCCTCAATTGGCTAAAAAGCATGCGTCACCAACTAACTCACCTGATGCCAGTTCAGCGATGACTGGTTGATCTTTTTCACAGAATTTGGGGCGAGTTTGTTGATAAGTCTGGAAGAAACAAAAAAGCGGAGAGAAAAAGGAAGAAAATGTTTAAGTTTTCCAAACCACTCAACATAATGAAACCAGATGATCGAGGCCCTCATGGCTCATTGTGACCGGTGATCTCTGCTTACTCGCACAGGATGACTCCATTCTTCAGGCCTTTCTGGAAGTCGGGGCCGATGGTAGCGCCAGTGATGTCTTCGATCCAGACCCTCAGCTCCTCTTCTTTCTGAGAGTCGTACTTCTGTGCGATCTGGTTGGGCAGAGAGGTCAAAAGGGTCACATGTGTTCCACAAGCAGCAATATTCAGTTTTATTTATATAGCGCCATATCATAACAAAGTTATCTCAGGGCACTTTTTCGAATAGAGCAAGTCTAGAATACAATACAATAGCAATACAAATACAATAGCAGCCAGTAGGTGATTTGTTAAACAGTAAATGCATTCACAGAGTTTGTCACAGACTTCTTTCGTTACCAGATGAAAAATGATCTTCCTGACCCCAATGACCTCACGCACACCACTTAAGATTTGTAAGAATTTCATAAACCGATAACTGAGCTGCATCTATACCAATGACAGGACTGTGGGTGAAAGTTTGATGACTGCATGTGATCATGGTCACCTCTTAATTTCACTTTGCCATGTCTACAGAGGGGTTTTTGTCTTTTTTAGCCTTCATAAATAAAAAGGTGGCTCTAACTTCACACACACACACGGATATCCTGTTTGGTAAACTGCTAAATTCTCCCCTCAAACACAGGAAGGCAGTTGCTGAAAATGGGAGGGAGAGTTTTAAAGGGGCTTAACGTGGCACAAAGACTGACTTTCTAGTGAGGGTGTCACTGTTGAGGACCTCGATTTACAAGGTTTTTTTTGTCCCCCCCACCCCCATCAATGACACAAATGTGAGAAACATGCTACGCTGGCTCTGAAAGAGGCCCTTCACAAAGAGCATTGTGGCCACGTAAACCACAGTTAAGCCTGAAACAGGTATAGAGTTCCTCTCGTCCAGTAAAGGATAAGGTGTTGACTGAGCTCCAGTGAAAACTCACAGCCAGCTAACAATCTCCCTCTCTGTCCCGAGGGCAATGAGAAGCTGAACCGCAGGAGCTTAACCTACTATATTCATAGAAGTTGGCTGCACTCGCCTCACAGCTGGTTGCACTCTCTAGGAATGTCTGTCTTCTAATTACATTTCCTTCATTCAGTTATCCCCATATTAAAAAAACAACACTTGCTATTTCAATTGCCCACAAAAGAATCCTACAGATGTAATTTACAGACACACTGAACGCAAGGAATTTACCCCACAGTGCTTGGATAAAAGAGCTGACTGAAGCGGCGAGGGAGCAGAGCTGTGCGTTGATCCAATGAATGAACACGGGCTGTGGTAACACTCAAAAATCGCTGCTAATTGCAGCTGGGTAACTTTTGAGTTCACGGCCTAAACTTCTGAGATTCTTGCCGGCAGATTTTCTACATCTATAAGCTAAAGAAAAGAAAAAAAAAAAAGAGGGGTGGCTATAGGAGGAGAAATCCTTAAATGCCTCACATTTCACGGAGGGGGCTGCGTCACTGATGGCAGGAAATACCACTCAAGTCAGCATCTCTCCCCCCCCCCAAGGACATCAGTGATAACAGACAGAGGAAATCTACATGTTTTCTTTACGTCCGGCACATGTTGTTCTGTAGAGATTTGGGGAGGGGATATGACCCTTTCTCTCCTATACAAGGGCACAGCCAAGGAATGCAGATTTAAAAAAAACTAAAAAATAATCAGCTGAAGGTAGGACACTGGTAGGAATGTGTGGGAGAGCAAAACCTTTAGATCTATATGGCAGATTAGCTGCAACTTCTATGGGAGCAGGCAAGAAAATGATGGTCAAGATAAAAGCCTTCCTAGAAATGAGAGGAATGGACAGTAAGTTACATTTAGGTCATATTTACACTGGGAAAGTTCAAGGTTATGCAGCTCGGTGTGGTCATACACAGTAACGTGGCCAGAGAAGTAATCTCCAGCATCAGCTCTGGTATTTTAAGTGGATCCGGATGTGCGGAGATCTGCGCAGACAGGTCCAAATAAACAAGGTGCTGCTTTCCTCGTCAAGGTGAGTGCGGCCTTGACGAGGAAAGCAGCACCTTGTTTATTTGGACCAAGGTTACACATTACCAAAGAGTGGGGTCAGCTCGGAGACTGGTTTGTGTGACTAGAGTCTACAAAGACAGACACTCATTTTGCAGAGTGAAATCTAAAAAAAAGGAAAAAAAACTTCCCTGTACTGATCCGACACGATTTGAGCGAAGAAAAGTTTAAATCAAGAGAAGCAGCACGAAACTTTACCACAAGGGGGGAAGTAGGAGACTATCCTTGGCATTTAAAAAAGGAGCAATAAAAAGACAGTGAATGGCAATAACGAGGATGGCTGGCATCCAATCTGGGGACTAATAGGTGAATTACATCATCTGCTAATGCGGGTCACAACGCCGGGTAATGCTGGAAACGGGGATAACAGTTTTGCCACAACGACACACTTCTTTGCCAAGAGGGACAACGCCCATAGTCTGTTTTTAAGTTTGTCTCCTGCATGGGAACATCAATATTCTGACTTTCAAGGTGTAAAACCCAAAGATGTGTAGCCTAACGGTACTTTGCAAAGTATTCATACTCGAACAAAGTTTAATGAAAAAAATAAAAAGTCCGCTTAAACTTAAAAAAACAAACACTTTAAGTCTCTCTTTATATTTCTTTCCGTCCACCTCTGACTACCTTTTAACCTGGGCACGCGTATCAAAATGGAGGCCAGGTGACTCCCACACTCGCGCTCCGAGAAAAGCACAATGAGTGGATGCTTGGAAGAAAAGTTCAATACACTTTACGTGATATATGAAAGAATGAACACCTACCTTGTTTTTGACTTCCGCTGATAGTCCGTAGGAAGGACCCTTAGTAAAAGACATTGTCAAAGAGCTGTGATTTTTCTGTTCGGGTTAAAAAAGATACTGACTTGAAGATACAAACTGCGTTAAATTATATTCGACTTTCACTTCCAATGAAAACGGAGTGAACTAAATACTTCCTTTCTCTTTTACCGCCGCCAATTAGAGCGCTCCCACGGTTTCTACCAAAGAGCGTGGATTCAAGGGTCAAGATAGTTCACTGCTGATAGTTCGCCACAGCTTTACAGGGGCGCGAAAGCTTGGAAATGCAACGCATAGCCTAGCCTACAGAAGGTCTTTGTGTGGGACATGGGGGGGGGGGCTCAATATCCTCAATGAATATTCAACCCAAGACATCAACATCTGAGCTCATGAAATAAGAGCAACAACAACAACACCAAGGCTGTTGAAAAAGTAACTTAAAGTGCCCTTATCTAAAGAGGGGTCCCTATATTTGTTCTGTGTTTATTTTAGGGTTTTAGGAACCTGGGAGAGGTGACCTACAATTAAAAACCTACACATGAGAGGTAGGATATTTTCAGTATTTTAGACACAATTTGTTTACATTAGACTTTTTTCTGCCCAACAAAATATAAGAAAAAGGCTTCAGCACTTCTCCCCTCATAATTTTATTCCTGGCAGTGTAGAAGGCTTTGAAACAGTAGCCTATTTAGACATTCATGTAGGGAAATAATTTTGTGGAGAAGATAATTGACTATATAAATAAAATATGTACATTTGTTTTGTTTTGTTTTAAATGAAGTGCAACACACAGCAGCTGCAGTTGTGTCATTTGTGACACGTGAATGTATGCCTGTAGGACACAGCGGACATGTCATGCAGACAGAGGAAGTATAATGAAGCTGCAGCTGAGATGTGCCAAAGCAGGGATGTGATAAAATTGCTGCTTTTCTGCAAAACTGAGTTTTTTCCCCCTACTATACAGAGTTATATACTGTAACCAGTAGACCTGAGCAATCTCAAGAGATTGTCATTATAGAGTTTTACCATATATTACAGGCTCTATAAGCCTACACTCACAACAACTTAGTTAAAACTACCCATTTATCCCTAGTATAAAAGTGTGCGTAAGTTTTAGCAATTGCGGAAGTATGCACACAGGAGTCCTCTTGCTTCTCCCGTATACTCTTTGGTTATACACTTGGTTAATCGATCCTAGGCTCCACCTTTCCCCTTCTCTTCCTTAGGTCGCGATTGAAATCAAAAACTCCTTATATGGAAGGAAACTTCCCAAATTCCTGAATGGTGGGAGTGATCCACCGGTCCCACCCTGCATACCAGACGTGCAGCGGACCAGACAAATTGTCGCACTTTTTTGAGTCACTGCCTTTAAAAAAAAAGTTTTGAGGAACTGAACTAAGTACAGAGAGCTACTGAGGTGACGTAATGTCGGCGCTATGGGCTTTGAGATAACAGATAGGCCTACGACTTCGCATCACATGCCAGGATTTGTACATCTGCTCCAGAGTAATGTCTGATTCACAAGTTTACTCGGCAGGATATTTACATATGAATGTCTTTGTGTATAATTTAACCTAACCGTGAGTTGGGAAGGCCAGGGGATTTCTTTTCAGGTCACATGGGTCTTTTCTTTCTCAGTCAGTTTCACATAGAAACAGAAAGTCTGGTCTAGATATGTTGCTTTTTCTTGGAATGAAAATAAATGTCAAAGTTACCTGAGTGTTAAAACGTTAACAGTTACACCTCAGCCTGAATGCCATCATTATTCAGACAGACTGCTATTTGAAAAGTACATGACATTGTAACACTGATTGTTCCTCCTAGCAGACAGGCCTGGAGAAACCATATAAATCATCACATAATAAAGAAAGGGAGGCCCTCACAGCTCCACCAACATATATTTTCTAAAAGGAAGCCTACTCACTGTGACACATAGGCAGCTGTTTTTCCACACCAGCCATAATCTCACAATAGGGCTTAAAAATTGACATTTGCTTCAGCTAGTCTGGTTCCATGGTACATTTAGTCACTTTTCTAACACTTGAATTAAAGTGATTTGTGTTTCGTCATGAGCAAAAGCATGTTTGAGGTTGGGGAGCTTCTGACTGAGAGGTTTAATGCTGAAAATGAACCTAGAATTAAACACTGAAAGGGTTTTCAATCATCTGCCAACAGAAGTGTGCTGTTTTCACATCACTAGACCTGAAATAGTAGTCAATTGATTTATTAGTTGATTGACAAAAAATGTATAATCAACTATTTGGATACTCAATCTTTCTAGCCTGGTTCTAGCTTCTCAAATGTGAGATTTTGGTGCTTTTCTTTGCCATATACGATAGTAAATTGAACATCTTAGGGTTTTGTATTGTTGGTCAGATAATTTAAAAAAAAGCATCATATAGAACTATTTTCTAACATCTTAAAGACAAAACAATCAATTTATCAAGAAAATCATTAGCGGGTTAATCGCTAATGAAAATAAGACCTAGTATCAACCAATCACATCATCAGCTGAATTCAGTGAATTGCACAACTTCCGCCTGACGTAGCGTTTTGGCTGAGTTACAACTCTTCATGATACATCCTCTTGTCTATCCTACTCAACAGATGCTATACAGACAAGATGAGACGTAAAATCTTGGAAACTAACGATGCCGTGAGCCCAGGTACCTCTCTTCAGTCTGACGGTGTGCCTGGTCATAAACACAGCTGTATTTCTGAAGGTACATGTGGCAGGTGATTACATCATACAGGTGTGCAGAGGACTGATTCAGAGTCTGAGAGTAAACACACCCGGGCAGGAGGAGGACAGTTACTCATCCTGTTATCTGTGATGAGATTACGTCATCTCACTGAGTCATGGCAGGGAGTGACGTAATTATGATACCCCTGAGTCTATCAAACACGTAGGGACCCATATGCAATCTCTACTGAGGCCAGTAGCGCTAATAAACATTTTGTACACACAAGGCCATTTCCTGGACAATTCCAGGCTTCCACAGATGGAGCATGATCTAAATCTTGAGTATGATTGTTTTATTTAAAAATAGAGGGTCATATATTATTTGCTGGCCTAAAAAATGACGTCTGATCAATAAATTCCCACTGAACTGAAATTGCTCATACCATCCCACCCTTGCATCACACACTAATGCAGACAAGAGACAAATGGACAATGTGCACCCCCACATGGATGAACTAGGCAAGTACAACAAATTACAGCATAATGCAACTCTTACAGTGAAGCTCAAAACAAAAGGCAGAAGTATACAGAGCTCAGACCGACTGTTTAGTTTCCACAGGGCAAACTATAGAATATGGCAGTTGTTGAACACAATGGCACTGTAAAAGACCCACGAGTCAGTCGACTGAGCTGAAGATTTAGATCATTTTATTTTTCAAACAATTGAGAGATGTTAAACACTGAACAAATAAAGATGCCCCAGTCAAAACTCCAGAAAACAGATTCTTATCAACCAGTTGTTGCACTTTTCCTTTATTGCCAGCTGTGTTGTTGTGCAGTTTCTCATTGTCTGCAGCTTCTCCCTCGCTAGATCAGTGTGTACAAAAAAGTAACAGAAATGGTGCATATACCAGCGTCGTATTGATCGCGGGATTTGGAATTCTCGCATGTAAACCCAGCTCCACGGACAGGCGTGTTTTATGCGGAAGCAAATCCAGATTTACCATTTACCAAGGCACATTGGTAGGGATGAATGACTGAAAGAATGTATGGACAGACAGGCTGCACAGAAGCCAATCTTAATTTAAGTGATGTGAGAAAAAGTGGTAGTGACTGATGAGTATAAAGGAAAATCAAAATGAAGTAGTACTTGTCACATGGAGAATGCCAGGAAACATCGATGCACACAGCTTTCTCTCTCTCCTTTTATGATTTAAAAATGGAAGCAAAAGATATGCTACCTCAAACGGCATCCTAAACTCTCGAGGGCAGCGGCAAAAACTTTTGACTGTGTCTGAAACTATGGACACATAACCAGTCACTATTCACACTTGAATTAAGTCAGAGATGAAATGACCAAAGAGTTGTCAGCTTCTGTACAAGTGCATAAGAGGTCTCAATGCTGTACATTCACTAAGGCTGTTTAAAATTTAAAAAATATTGTGAAGGAATTCCAGAAGGCAAATGATTTCTAAAGGAATGGAAACAAAGTGAGTCCCAGCATTCAAACATTTCCTTGTTTTCATCTCTAAAATGCGATTATTGATCAACACAATCTGATTTGACATTCTTTAATATCTTAGGCTTGGGAGAGAATTAGTGTGTGGCGTATCACATTAGCTGAGTTCATTTTAAATTAGCACGACGCTACTTTAATGAAACCATTTGGAACCAAGTGAATTTTCAGAACCAATTTCTGTTGAGATCGCACGGACATATAGGAGCGGTGTGATGAGACAGAGAGCGCGAAAGTGAGTGAAGCGTGGAGTATGGAATGTTAATGACCAAAAGCACTGGTCAATCTTAAAGAAAGACCAAGCAAAAACAACAGTATGCCCCTTTGACATTGAAGATTTGGCTGACAATATTGTGATGCAAACTGAGGAAAAAAAAGGATCTAAAGGTTTCTGAAAGGCTGTTTGGATGAACGTCCCATAAATGAAATGGTCAAAATAAATAGATGTATACATGATAAGAAATTTATAATTTACTCTTTATATCTCACATAAAGCTTCTTCTAACTGCCAAATATGCTCCAGTAGTTCATACTCTGGACATGTTCAGCTCTACATGTGCTAGATGAACTCTATTAACACCTTTCTGGGCACCAACATGGCGATCTGGACAGGACCGCTAAACCCCAGCCTTCCCTCAAATTTAACCCTAGATTGTAATTCCTCATTAGACACTAGAAGGTGAACAAAGAAAACAGTATCATCCCAGTGAGCCTGAAACAGAGGTACGATTCAGAACATCAATAATTCACATCATAACACCTTGTCCAGTTGTCTGGGATAATTCTGTCCTCGCTTTCTTGCCTTCAGTGTTAGCAGCAGCACTCTGCAACGAGGGCCTCATCATTCCTGTGGCTTTCAGTTTGAAAAATAAAACAGAAACAGCCCTTGGTATTACAAACTCAACTATCCTTTTAATATTTACTCTTTTTATATCAAAATCTAAATAGATAATCACAGAAAGAGGAAGAGGCATGGGGGGGGGGCAGGGAGTTTAGCAGGCCTGGCTTTTGCCGAACTCACAGTGGACAAACAAAATCACAAAGTATCTCGTCTCTGTGGGGAGACGAAGAAAGGAGTGGAAAAGGACAGCAACCTTCCCAAACCCCTCAGTCTAGGCAGACATATGGCAGGATGTTCAATTTGCTTTCATCCCCATGAGGGTCCAATGATATGCACTCTGTCCAATCATACCAGGTGCCCATGGTGTCATAACAACCGTTCACCCCCGGCCAGTGCTGTGTGTGTATCCTGTCCAGGTCCTCGTCCGTCACCTCCCGGCTCACGCCCGATAAAGCTCCTACTGCGCTGTCCGTCTGCAGAACATGTATCTTCCGTGAATCCTTGATCTCCTGTTCTTCCCTTTTCAGATACTCTGACATGAAAAAGTGTGCACTAGGGGCCTGGACCCCTGAGGAGGTGAGCACATTGCTCTGAAGGTTCAAGTACGACTGGATGATTTCATTTCTGGACAGCTCCTTCCAGTTTGTTTGATGGAAAGGGTTAGGGCCAGGACCTGGGGCTGGGGTAGGGACCAGGGTCGGAGCGGGGGACGGGGCAGGGGTAGGGGCAGTGGGCTGTTGTACAGTGCTTTCAGTTCTCTGCCTAGACTCGGCAGGGTCAGGAGTGGGGGCTTCCTCTGTTTGAGAAGGTTCTTTTTGTACCAGATGTTTGATCTGACCTGTGACCGGGTCAAATGTTAGTCTGCGTTCTTTTAACCGTACAGGCTTGGTCGTGTCCTCTATTTTCTGGCCATCTAAGTTGACAGAGTAGTCTCTTGACCTGTACTTCCTCCTTTTATGCTCTGAATTGGGGGCCGTTGTCCCGTCTGTGTCATCAGACACAGACATGGCTCCTTCAGATGTCGGTCTGTGTAATTCTGAGTTGTGATGGGGGTGAGAAGGTGAAGGGGAGACTGATGGGGATTCCAGTGTTGCAGATATGTCTTGTGGTGGGCAATGAGAGGGGACTTCTGACGAACTGGCCCAGTGCATTGAAGACCTATGAGAAGAATGTGGCAGCTTGTCAGCGTAAGATGCTTGGGCTGGGGAGGATACAGGCTGGGACAAAGACAATGGAGAGTCCCTAGAGGAAGGGCTTGGGATAGGTGTTCCTTTCGGTGCATATGCTGAAGAGCGCTTGGTCACTGTGTCTTGCTTCACGCTCCTTGGACTGGTAGTGAGGGCACGGGGACTTTTGGCTTGATAATACCCCCCTCCTCCTCCTTCATCCAATCTGGCCTGTTGCTGCATCACAGCAACCTTGATCATAGAGGAAGTACTAGGCAGTTTGGCCACTCCAGGGGAGCTGGGACGAGGCTTGACAGCATTAACCGGAATTCTGTTGATTTTATCATTATCAAGGTGCTCTATCCGATTTCTGTCGGGAGACGGGACGACTTGCTGGTCAGGCGGGGCATCAGGACTGCCTGCAATCCCATTGGTGGGTGGTGGTGAAACAGAGTTATCATACGAAGACATCTTTGAGATTTTTTCTGGTAAGTGCACTCCACTGTCTCCGTGTTCTGCTCGGCGTTTGCGGCTGCTTGATTTCTCAGCTTTTGGTGAGTATGTGTTGTGAACATCGTTTCTGACTTTGACTTCAGGGACACCCTTTCCTGACACAGCGATATCAGGAGGAGAGGCATCTGTCCTGCAGGGATGAGAACTGCCATTGGTAGACCCAGGAGCACTCGCGGCCACAACTGGCCCAGGCTCAATCAGCTTTTGCCAGTTCCTTAAGAGTTTCTTGGCACGCTTGGCAAGGTCTTCATCCTTGGTCTTCTTCCTTACATCATTGATCAATTTTCCTAGCCGAGTTTCCTACATAAATAATGTGGGTGAGAGTTAGAAATAAATTAAGCAACAATTTCTACATGAAGTAGTAGTTCACATATAGTCAATTGTCTTACCTCAAGTGCTTCTTTGGTGATAGGATATTTTTCAAGACCGGAAATTACCTCCAACACAGCCACCATATTGCGTATCTGCGAGGAGGACAAACAAACACTTTGTATTACTTCACCTGCACTGCTGCTCGCGCAAAGTAAATAGTTAGTATTAACCTAAAGTCTCCACTAACAGAGGAATTAACAGTGGAAATCACTGTTAAATGAGAATTTTTGTCACAGTCCTGATGTATTGGATGACAATGCAAATGACTAATACTCACATGATTAATGTAGTCTCCTATACTACTGTGCTGGCTAGAAACACCCCAGTATTTGGGGAAAAACTCAAAGCTACTGAGTTGGCTTATACGTTAGCTTGCTTGTCCGTCTGCTTCAGATCGACGTTGAAAAGTGCAGATGGCAAAGTGTCAACTCAAAACAACTCGACCATCACAGACGTTTGGACGAAAGTGCATCACCAGAGCACAAACTAGATGCGAACAGTGATACGCTTTAATTTGAGCAAGTTTCTTATCCTGTCGAGAAAGTCAACAAGCGTTTGGCTGTCGGCAGACTTAGCTGTGTTAGCCGGTTTGGCTACCGCTAACATGTAACCCACTTGAGCAGGAAGGCTCCGACTATTTCCTACAACGTAGCTGTTCGAGCTGAGAGTCAGCTAGCTTCCTCCTCAACGAGGGATTATGAACGCGAAACTCTGGCCAATTAGCAGAACATACAGATAAGGCCACAGAGAAATACTTGTTTCCAGGGCACTTGTATGCATTGTATCCCTCCAAGCTGCTGAATACCCTAAACCCGCTTTGGTGTTACGGCTAGGCTAGCAGCTAGCATGCTACGCAGACCAGCTAACGCCAGACTGATGCCTAACCAAGGCAGCGCTTCGTGCTAAGTTAGCTTGCCAGCTGTCAAGCCAAGAGCTCGGCGTCTCCCCCGTCTTCCGCAGCCATTCGCCACGTCGGCGCCAACCCCCCCCAAACGGTAAATCGCTTATTTTGAAAAGCAACAGAGCAGCTACTCGACAGCTGTCGGGCGAGCTGCCTTGTCGAATTTGCCGGAGCGCAGGTAAACAAGCTAACGCGTAGCTACCTAGCCTGCTAGCTGTACTCACATTGCTCTGACTGTCGATGGCCCGCAGCAGCCGGTCCCTCATCTGCTGCGGGGTTGCGGAGACCGTTGTCATTGCCCGTTCGGTGCGATGCGGAGGACGGAGGGAGGAATCCTCCAAAAGGAAAACCGGGTGACTCAAAAGACGCTGCGGCAACACGCCAGGCGTCCGAACAGCATATTCCTCTGTCACCCGCAAGGTAGACGGCTCGGGTTTTCTCGCATGGAGGAGGAGCCGTGTGCGCTGCGCTGCCCGTCGGCTGCTCCCTGCTCGGCGCTCTAGCGACTCACCACCAGCTGCTGGATCTCTGCGGCCTCCTGCTGCATGCCGGGATACGATGTGTGCGCTTTGACGTCTGCACGCAAGCAAGTAAACATCCCCGCCGTCCACCCACACTCCCGGGTAAACCCACGGATGTATTAAGGGTGTACCTTACCCCACTGTTGGTTTCTGAATGTCCTCCTGATCTGTTATTATATACAGTAAATCAGCGGTATGTAACCGATTTTTTAAGCAGCCTGTGTGATATGAGCCCTAAGTGAAAACATAATGAGAATTTGGGAAGAAATGTTGGGCTGCAGCTAACAATTATTTTAATTGCCAATTAATTTGTCAGTTTTTTTTTATCATTATCATTTAGTCTATAAAATGTCAAATGTGATGGAAAAGGTCCATCACAGTCTCCCAGAGCCCAAGGTGACATTTTCAACATCATTTTATCTGACCAAGAGTCCAAAACCCAAAGGTATTCAATTTACTTTGACATACAGCAGAGAAAAGCAGCAGATAATGTTTGGCATTTTTGCTTGATAAACGACTTAAACAATTCTTAAATAATTACAAGTTTTGGTGATTAATTTTCTGTCGATCAACTTATCAATGAATCAAGTAATTGTTTCAGTTGAACCACCTTCAAAAGGAATAGGAACCACGTCAGCCACTTGCCAAATATCAAAGTACACAACATCACTTTTTCAATCATGTATGAGTTAGAGGCCTACAGGTTTCACTTTCCCTCTTCCTGAAGGAGGGAATCATATCAAAATATGTTGAGTTATTGTCATTTTTTAGACAAACTTTGGCTAAAGGTTGTTTTGTTTTTTTCCCCATTATTGCATCAGTGACCAACTGACCACGCACACTCCAACACACAGCCTGCAAAATCTCTCAGCAATCACACGTCCCTGTTACATTTAGAACATCAACAGTGGTCACTTTTGAGGCAGACATTCAAATAAATGTTCGATATGGATGTGTTTACCACCACATGGAAGTTATTAAGAATGATCAATATTGATGACTTTATGTTGCAGCAGTCCACCAGCAGATGGAGCCCTGCAGTTCCTAAAAGAGCAGAGCCTGTCACCAGAACAGGAGGTCAAGCACAGAGCAAGTCAGGATGCTGCATCACTGGACCAGATTGATTGTAAGACATTTGAGTTCATCAGTGACGGTGGAGCTCAGGAACTCAGCCTTTAAATTGGAGCCACTGAACTGAAGGGAGTTTGGTTAAATATCTACAAACAGAGATATACATTTTTCATATTATTTTGCTAATTTAAAAGTCATTGTCTATATTAGTATTGGGATTAGGAAAGCAAAAAGGGGATAGACATTTTAGGATTTGTCTGTTGTAATAAAATAGAAGCAAACTTCCAGTCTCAAAGTAGCTTCTTGACGGCCACAGTATAAGCCAATAAATGATAACCTTCCTGACATAATCATGACCCTTACCTAGTGTAGAAAAGACAGAAATCTTACCACCAGCCATCTTGGTCATTACTTTTGTTATACCCATCCCACACGCAAAATGTCCAGAGTCAACTCATTAAAACTGTCAGTGTGGACAGAGTGGGAGCGGAGCAGGGCAAACGCTGGGCGTGAAGCTGTGGAGTGGGTGAGAAAGTCTAAGTTATGCCAGTTATGGGGGCTGTGATCATCATGTAACTACTGTTTTGGTTCATTGTTTTCTAGTGCTTTTTGTAGTCCACCTAATGACAAAAAAAAAAAAGATTAAACAAATGTCTTTGCTTATTCAGATATTTTTATTTTCATTTCATTTACAAATAATAATGCAAAGATACAAAGACAGAAGCCTTCACACAAGAAAAATACATCAGGTACAGTTCAAACAGAAGCGTATTTCATCTTTAATATAGCACACATTTACAGCCAACTTGGATTCTTTTGGTCCGATTTGACAGTTAAAATAGAAAACACAATTTGAAGAACAAGGTTTGAACCAGTAATTTTTAAAGGGTTAGCTCAAAAAAGTACCAACTTGCCAAGCTGTGCTGCAGAATGCTAGATTTTGCATATTCTATGAGCATAATGTTTCCTGTTGCTGTGAGTGTACTAGTGCACCCCTTCACGGCAGTAAAATGCATGTGCAGTGTTTGTAATAGTATCACTGTACTCAGAAACAAAATACATTATATAACAATTTAGCTGCCATTGTATGAGGCTTGAACCAGCAGTGGGCTGTCCTCAAAATGCACACAAAGGATTCATAGATGTGGGTAACCCACTGAGTGACTGTACACGACTATGACTCCATTTCATCTTCCTGATTCAGTTTGTGTTTTTAACATGTTGCGTCACAAAAAGTCAATCTACATATATCTATGTATACATAGCCTGACTGTACAGTATTTGTATCTGCATTATTTCTTATGTTATTTCTTACTGTATGTCTATGTTATTTCTCAGACAAGATGTATATAGTAATATTCACTACAAAATAGTGTTTGACAGCAGATTTATAAAACAGAGGCAAAACTAAATACTTAATTTAAAGCAAAATACAACATGTCAAGGTATTTTCTGAGATATTTTGAAATTCAGCATCATGCAGGAAAGAGATTTCCCAGGTAGTGGACAGGATATATGAGTCACATCTCTTTAAGTTATGCTGCAAGAATTTCACGTTCAATGTAAACAATGCATTGATAAGTTTGTAGTTTATATATGAAGTAACCTGTACCCCAATAAAATATTTTGAAAAACAAAGGGAGAGGATGTGTTTCAACAGTTAGAAGGGTAAAATATCTATGTATTTTCTCATTTATGGCTGTTTTGAAGCTTTGGCTTTTTGGTTCAACTGTTTATTTTACACCAAAAGAAAAAGAAGAGGATACAACGCTGATGACAGATTTACTATAAAACTAAATTCAATAAAATCTAAATTTCTATTCTGTTAAATTAATCTTCTCATTGCATGTAGCTGCTCATAGCAAGTACATAGGGAGGGGGGTTTCTACAGAATAAAACTATGTAAATTAAATAAAAAGTGCTTTCAGGGCCTCGAAATGCAAAGGAGAAGAAGTCCAAAGGAAATATAATTAATTCATATAACCTCGTGAATTATTATTATTATGGTCATAATATTGAAATTGTCATACAATTCAAATCACATTACTGATTCACTGCTAAATTAAAATAGCAAAATAATTTTGGTATTCAACACCGCAAGTGGTTCATATATAGTCTGTTATTCCAGATACAGCATTTAACGAAGCTGAAACATTTTTAAGGAGAGAAAAACAAACATTGCTCTGTTGTAAACTCTTGTCTCTGTAAACACTGGTATAATACCAATGAATACCTGAACGTTGATGCATAAAAAGGTGGCAGTAACAGGCGACACATCAGTCAGAGCTATCTACATGAGCACAAAAAGGTTCAAAGAAATACCGAAACAGAAAATGGACCTACAAAGATGTCAGGCTCACTATAAAGTCTGAGGTCCAGCAGAGAATATAGAGCCACAATGACATATTGCAGCACAGTATTTCTCAGTGCATTTTCTTACTTTGACATCATATCACATAAAGCACGAAAAACATTGTTCCTACCATACAGCAATATACAAAGCTAGTCTAGATTTACCATGACATAATAAAACTCTGTGGGGGTGGCACAGAAAATAAGCACATACTGTATATTGCAATGTAAAACATAGTACCAAACAACAGCTTCTACATGTGCATAAAAGGCTGATTACCATATTTCGGATGCTTTTAGGCTTTACTTAGCAGATACATAGCCTTACACATGACGCTGTATTAAAAAGAGACAAAGGACGATATCACCAAACAAGAAAAAACAAAACACTTAGACAAACAAAGCTGACCCCAGCTTTCAAAGGAAAGAAAAACCCAAGTCATGACTGGGAAAACAAGTCCAGAGATTCATGCAGTCACAACATTATTAAAATAGAAAAAAAAAGAAAGAAAAACAAAACCTGCATCAAAATTCAGAAACATGATGCATCCAAAACAGAGTATTTTTTTAAAAAAGGAAAAAAAAAATCTTCAAGCTCAACAACTTCATTTTAACTGATTCAATGACATTTTCAGAACATTTGTGATATACATTATGTGAGAATAATGGTGAAATATGCTGGCACAGGAGGACCTTGACACACATCAATAGACATAATGTTGCAGCTACAGAACAGCCTTTTTCATAGTGTGGAATATTGATGGGAAACGGATAGTGTCCTAGAAATAAACTTATATTTATTTTATGGTCATTTTAATAATAATTATACCTGGACTGAATTACAATATAAATTCCATAAAATATTTGATTGGTTGATCCCATCTGGCACAGCATTGTGATAATATGCCCTGCAAATTTCAAATGTACTCATCTGACAAATCACACTATACTGTAACTATTTCAATAATAAACTTTTAATTTGCTAATCAGTGATTCATTATACACATTTTTCTAGTTTATTTATTTCTATTGTCTCAAACCTGCTATCAATAGCAGAAAGAGCTACAGCACAGGAACATGACCGACACACCTCTGATCACCTCTGTCCCAAAATACAAATGTTTTCCTAAATTTAGGAAAAACGGTGTAACAGTAGACAGCTAACAAAATACTCACTGATTAAGTAAAAACAGCTCTTTTAAACAGACAATTGGTATATGACTTTTCAAAAATAACTATAATTTAATTTAGCTTTTTTTTCATGTCTTTTTCTTTTTTTTTTTTTACAAGAAGGCAAGTTTAATCAAAGACAGGGCAAACAGGTCCAGTGCACATAACAGTCACAGGGTGGTTTGGTATATAAACTCTCATAAATCAGTGTTTTAAATAAATGCATAAAGTGCACTATGAGATATGGGACACAGTCATCCTAATGGATCCACTCACTGAGAAACACGCCGACTTAACAGAGGATTTCTTTTAAAGAGCAAACGCATAAAGCCATATAAACACAGAACCAAAGACCGGAGAGACACGGAACAAATCAATTAAAGGGCACAGACAACACGAGCATGACGAGGAAACGGATATGCAGTATCACTGTAGTGCCAAGGAAACCAAAAAAAAGTCATACAAACATAAAACAGTATGCCACGTCTCCTTTGCGGGGAGAAAAATGAACAGGTGAAATATATTTGGTCCTACAGTACATAAAGGCTAGATATGAGAGGCAATGAGGATGACAAGATGGCAACAACACAAGTGTATAGATGTGACCTAAATACATTCTCATTGCATCAACGATGCTGTTCTAGTATAGAGGCAGTTCAATTGTCTGGAAAAATATATATATTTCAACTACACTGAGGTCACATCTTTAGGAGTAATCCAGGAGAGTTTCTACTGTGAGCCACACATCACTGAGCCTTTCTATTTCTCTACACCATACTAGTCCGAAAGAAAAATGTCAAGAGTTTCAAAAGTATCAAAAGAAACATAACATGGCACCGTCGCTGTGCATTCTATAAGAATCTCGCACATTGGCTTCCTTTGATAAGGGTTCATTTTATCTGTTTCATTGTACAGTCCTAAATCAATCGCTGTAGTTTTGCATAGATACCATTACGCAAAATCTAATCACATTCTGTACATGTAAAATATTAAACAAAACAAGCCTGTAAACATCTATTTCATAACAACAAACTCATTTATCCATTTAGATTTGACTGATAAATGAATATGAGAAATGACATGGTAGTGACAATGGATGAAGTTACGGATAAAGATCAGCACACCTCAAAAATACGACTACAGTAACGCAACTGTGAGTTATGTAGGCCAAACCACCTGTAAAACAGTAAAAATTACTTGACAGTTAAAATGTTTTTTCCCCCCCTCATTTACATAATAGTCATCTTTGCATGGAAACCAAAATGTCAAGCTATTAAGGCAAAACAAGTATGCACAGTGATTTGTGATTTCATGCATAACTGATGACTGCTATTTACTATGGTAAAATCAAAATTCAGCATTTCCTAAAAATACCTTAGGTGGCAAAATAATGACTCATCGTCAGGAAATTTGGGAATAATCAAACCAGGCCTGACTTTGGCTTCGATGACAAACCACGCAGGGATTAGCACTACATTAATATCCAGACGGGATGTACTACTGAGAAGAACCAGCTTGGCACAGAGGGAGTTTAAAGGTGTTTCCTCTGAGTCATCAAGCTACTCTATGTTAACAAATCAACTGTAGATTTGCTCTGCAGACATGGTTTAGTCAGTCATCGATGGAGAATAAGAGACCAGGCTCCTTCTGCCCTCATGATATTTTCATCAATCTCCCTCAAATGAAAACTAGGCATCTAAAATAAGTCAAACCTGGATGTGTCATTTGCAAAAAGTAGTGACAGAACCATGAACATCATTCATACCATAACTTGAATGTCATCACTCGTAAGACATCTTTCCGGTTCTGAAGAGAAGGGAGGCTGGCAGCAGTCTTCAAAAACATTTCAATGCATTTTCCTACGATGTTTCTCTTAAAAGCTCTCTCGTGGGGTTTTGATTGGGTTGGTTGACGTGGAATCGATGCTCTGCCCTGACGAGGTCTCGACCTGCACACTCTAGAAATCGGCTCCTCTTGGCTTTATCCTCCCCGGTGCAGCAGCATTCACACACGTGTGCACGAGCAGTGGTTAGAGCCGGTCGAGGCGAAACGCGTCCTCTGTGGCGGGGTCAGCAAGGACCATGTCCGGGTCATTGAGCATGTGCAGGCCATCAAGCGTCAGTGGGTCGATTTTCAGATCGTCCAGTGGGAACTGGGAGTCGATGTCAAAGCTGACATCTGTGGACAGCGAGCCAGTCAGGTCCTTGGGCAGGCCAGGGGGAGACTCTCCACTCACTGAGCAGAAATTAAAAAAGGATTAGTAGTTAAAGGCATTAGTAGGCAGATATCTGGAATAACTTGCTGTAACAGGCTTGATATCTTGACATCTTAATTACACATTTCAGTTAAAGAGGCAGTAAACAACAGACAGTGCTAATTTTCAGAGACAACTGAAGGGAACACTGGACTGAAAAATCCTGTTAAATACAATTTTAATAGGTTTATCGCTAAATATGCAAGGGCTTAAGAATTTGAGCAGCATTTTTTGCTGTAACTGTCACTCATGCTAAATTTGACAGTCCCACCCATAAAGATTTTCCCCCGCCACTTCTACCTTCTTGGGAAGTTATTTGAAATTGTGGATTGACTGAAATTCTGTCGGGACAGTGCACGTGCGGTTTTATAGATCTGGACTTTCCTACTTGGAAGAAAGCTCATGAATGCAGCACCGTTTTGCAGCCAACTCTCAAAGTGTGGGATATGTCAGCGCTTTCCAGTAATTCACGCTCACGCTATCACAGTCATTTAGAGATTGCCTTCAAATATGTTAATCGCCCATTGCATGAGTGGCAGATTAACAACAATGCCAGGAAATTTACCGATACAACCTGATGCATTATAACAGCCCTGCAATGAATCCTATAATGTTCAGATTTTGTTGAAGCAGTGTGATTTTGGAAATCTCTACAAAAGGTTTTCCACACACAAGCAGCAGCGTGCCACAGTTCTCTGCTTTATCATATCTCGAAGCAGCACCTGTGAGAATGATGTTGGGGATGTTGCCATGGCTACTGTAGCCCAGCTGCTGCGAGTCCTGAAGGTTGCAATGGCCACCAGTCAAACCCATCATGAGTGCCTGGGAGTAGTTGAGGGTGGAGGTCTGGTTATACACACTGTCAGAGCTGATGGGGGTTTCAATCATGTTGAACTGCTCCAACTGGAAATCACAACAGAGAGAGAAACATCACAACTGTTAGCTGCTGTTTCCAACATGTAATCGCTCTAAAGCAAGAGCAGGTGGAGGGCAGAACTAAATGTGGACATGCAGGCTTTTGTCTGACCTGTTGTGAGAGAGCACTGGCCTGAATGGACGGGAGCTGCTGGTCGTAGAAGTCTGCAAACACGCTGCCCAGTATGGAGTTATGCTGCAACAACAAACAGGCCAAATCTGATTATTTAGACTCATTGGGCGAACCATCAAATATGAATGTTCTTCATCTTTTTTAACATAAAATGCAGAGTATGAAAAGGACACAGTCAAAGCAGCAACAACACTGGAACAACAATGTCATTCTTTTGAGTTGAGTTTGCTGATTCACAGCCAGTTCTATATGCTAAAGCATCCAGCGTGTTGTATGTGTATGACACAATATTTGTGTGTATATTGCAGAGAAGAGACAGATTGCTGTGCACTCGTTAATGATTCTCAAACATTAACATAGCTTAAAAGAGCACAGACAGTTTAAGGGATGGCACACACAGAGGAAGCCGTAAACAATCATGTAATAAACACTCAATGGAGGCTTAAAGCAAGACACAGACACAAAACATGTGACAGTCCACCAAGGAATCTGTAGCCTGCTGTTTCAGTAATAAATGTAAATGTAGCCCTGCAATATTTGAAAAATCTTGCATTATTTACAGTGTTCTTGCTGTGATGTACAGATGTAGCAGGCATGCTGTACATCCACTATCACAAGAAATTATGAATATTTCATAAAGAGAGCTACAGGACACACAAGTGCCACTTTTGGCAGAATTTCCTCTAGAATTTAAAAATTGAATGGAAATTATTGAAAACCTGCCAAAACAAAGTTTTTTTGGTGCGTAATAACTAAATAAACTTACTGACTAAATTATTAAATAAGCAAACAATTAAATAAAAAAGGACTTGATTAATTGCATGAATAAGAATCATTTCATAACATATACCATCATCCCAAAGGTCTGTATACACTAACTATTGATACCCACCAAAAGTAAAAAATCAGTCAGCTAAAGATGTGGACGGGGACGCCTTCAGAAGGCAGCTCCTTCCATATGAGCCTCCTCTGCTGCCTTCTGGCCTCTGTGTTTTAATTAACATGAACCAAATGGAATGAAATTCACATGAAACAAAGGGAATCATTGAAAATATAATCCCCTTTGTGACTTTATTCTCCCTCCACTGACTCATCCAGTGCAAGCTAATTCTCTTGAAGTTTCTCATTTGAATGTCCTCATTGAGCCAGTGACAGAGATTCTCCTATTTCATCGTGCCCTCTTAATGTATAAGTAATTGGATCATATTCTCAGCCCGTGCTCCTCCTAGTTCAAAACTAAATTATCTGTGTGTGCTGCTGATGTCCCCACAGGGCAGAGCAGGATAATAGAGCACACGGCTTGTCAGTTGCGGTTTAGCCCGTGGATAACCTCAGGACTACGAGTGAGCCACTTCGCCTCGGGCGAGAATCGAGTTGGGTGAGCAAACAGCAGGACAGACATGTAGAAATGCGCACACACACACACACACACACACACACACACACACACACACACACACACACACACACACACACACACACACACACACACACACACACACACACACACACACAAAGCATATATCATCACCGTCACCTGCCACATTTGTCTTTCTCGCCATCACAAACACACAAAGTCACACACACAATTCAGTAGAAGCAAAGGCTTATTTAAAATGCTACCTAACTCTTTGGTTGAGTAAAGGCTTTGTATGTTTTCAGTAGTGAATCTAACACTCTAAATAATATACATTTAAACATGTAATTTAAGGTTTTATTTAGGGAGGTTAAAGCAGTCAACGATTTAGAGAACCACTTCCTTACCAGGGTTACAAATCTCAAATGCTTATACTGAGTCTGACACAGATTAACAACTCTGATCCATGTTTACCTTGGGTGTGTTTAGTTTATCTTAAAGCACCACCCTACAAGCAAGGTTCAGTTTGCTGAGACTCAGCCATGGGAATGATTTGCAGCTCCTCCTTAAACAACGCTTCCGGGGGGGGGATTACCATCTCCCCGTCCATGCTACCTCAAATTCCCATGCTGGTGCAAAACCACAATAAACACAAAGATCTGACGAACATAGAAAAAAAGCAACTCCAGTACAGAGTCTTATATAGCAAGACTGGGGAGGAAACAGTGGAGATGCGACGCAAATACCACAAAAGCAGCAGAGAAGGAAGGTCAGGGACACAGCTACATAACAACACATCAATGACACGGAGTGTTTCAAGAGACTGCTGGTCAGATCTGGGCAAAACGGGGACTACGTGGGCTTCATATCAGTATTTAATGTTATCACCTACTACTGTCATCACATGATATTTTTGGGCTTTTGCAATTGTAAATCGTGTGAATTAACATGTTAACTGTTACAAAGTCGGTTTTCTCCCAGAATACTTGACAACGTTTAGTTTCACTTCCTTTGATCATGTCACAGCATGAAATCCACAGGGGTAATTAACAACGTTAATTATGGTGTTGTGTACGTTGGGAAAGCTCCACTGAAGGAAAACACCTGTGAATTTCCTGATATGACATATTAAAATGTTAGCTGTAAAAAAGGTCTACTGTATCACATATTGATATCAGAAGATCCTCTTATTACCAATCTTTTTTGTCCTTTTCCCCTTACATATTCATAGAAGCAAAGTAACCAAGTAAATAAGTAAACAAATAACTATTTAACTAACTTTAAGGAAGGAAAAACAGCCTGTTTTAAATTTGTCTTGCTCAACTTTACTTTTTTTTTTTTTTTGCCCAGATCTGCTAATGTCAACACAATACAAGCAGCTGTAGGGGGGCAGCCACAGAGTCCTACTCGGCAACGATAACCACAGAACTACGATGCAGGGGACGGTGACGTTTATACAGAGCGAGCCAGCGGCTCACTGGTTCACACGCCCTTACTTGAGGCGAGCCTCCAGGTGAGAAGCCTTGATTGGAGACGGGGGAGGTTGGAGACTGATTGGCAGAGGATCCGACCCTACTGCGGTACTGTTGGAGGGAGGAGGCCTAATACAAGAGGATACGTTTGAGTTATTCACATTGGAGGATGTTCTTTATTGGCGTCTGTGTGTGTAAATGTGCTCATACTGGATATGGAGCTCTGTTATATACATCTCTGGTGCTTGTCTTACTGTAGGTTATCCAGTTTACCATTTGCCAGCATCAGTTCAGCAGGCCCCTGACTGAGAAATCACTAAAATATTGATTCACTGTTTTTAATGGTTGCAACCCTGCATACTAGAATCTAATGCTGGAATATAATTAAAATAATTACAGGAGTGAACACCCTGTACCCCATGTCACATCAATGCATTAATAATACTGAAAGAAATCTGGGAGAAACAGAGAAAACTACAGGGGATTAATTAGGAGAGGAGAAATGTTGCCAGGAATCCAAGCTAAGCGACTGAATACTGTAAAACAGGAGGATCAGAGAGAACCGACTCTGCTCTCTTTTGTTCTGCTCTGTCATATCTGCTCTTTTCAATCTACTATCCAACAACATTTAAAAGAATAATATTTGCACAGACTGAAAAAAAAAAGCAAACATTTGTATTCTGATCACAAGATCAACTTGACTTAAGCAAGTGGAAAGAAAAATATCAAAGTTGCTATCGTCGTAAATAACCGATAAACTATCAAGTAATTCAATTTAGAGGTGGATCAAACGAGACTCATAATTTCTTATCACTGGAAAGCCAACAGGAGTTCAAACCTTCACATTCCTAATCTATTGATAGATAAGTTATCACAATATTGGTAGCATGAGATAGAGAAGTGATAAAGCAGTTCAAGGTCTCTGGGTACAGATATAAACTAGTGCAATGATCATTTCTGGAGGAGACCTGTTTGAACTCTCAAGTAACTGAAAGAAGACAGCATTTTTCGTTATCTTGCTGTATTTGCTTCAGACCTAAAATCTACAAACATCTAAAATCATCTCTGAAAACGACGCCGTACATAATACAGGCTGGAGAACTGCAGATGGGTTTCGTATCTGTGGTTAAATAAACAGAAAGCTGGGTCCAAGCTGTGGTCTTGCTGTGTTTCCTCACAATGTTTCACTTGACCCCACGCTGCAAAGTCTAAAACTGAGACCAAGAGAATGTAGGCCACTTTATTTCTGCAGTTATCCAAACACATTCCCACTGCGACAGAAGCAGAGCAGCGAGAGCCAAGATCTGAAGGACCCGCAGTGCCTCGCTAAAGCATTTAGACTCCTTGATGTTTTGCACATTCTGTTGTGCTTTTATTTCATGCATTAATTTGGGAGTTTTTGTCTTAGTTCTGTGTAAAGATTTGTGTTCAAGTATAGTGTTAAATAAAAGAGAATACACACTTTACAGACAGTACAATTTTGATTTCTTTTTGATGTTAGTGATCACTATACAACTCTTTCTACAATAAACAAACTCTAGACCAACTTCATATCACAGCTAAATGTGCACAATGTCCAGGAGTCTTACTGCTTTGACACGTGTATCATCGAGACCAACGCACTGGTGCCACCTGAAAACACATTTGTAGAAAGAAAAGGGAACCAGCCATCACTGTGATGCACTGATGTGATGCAGACAGGTGCGTCCTCCGCTCACCGTGTTCATGTCTATGGTCATGTTGGTTTGTGAGGACGTCTGGTTGTCTGACGTGGAGCAGGAGTTCACGGAGGACGACAGCTGGACCAGACCTGTCTGCTGGAAAATAAAGAGTGGAGTCATAAACAGATACAGGCATTCATGTAGTCATCAAGTAACACTTTACAGTTCTAATATTGGCTCATCACAGATAAAGTATAACTGCTTTTATAGTATGTTGGCAGATATGGAAAAATAATTAGCAGTACATAAACGGCTACAAGCTGCATTATTAGTTACATTAGGACCTTACATTTCAATTAAAGTTTTACATATTTTTGTTGTATTGTTTCTTTATATATAGTCATTATTTATAGTAATTTAATTTCCAGTGGTTTACAGTTAAAACTTTACTGTTATCTTATATTTATTCTTACAAATTTCTTCTTAAAAATTTCCCCGCTGTGGGACAATAAAGGCTTATCTTATCTTATCTCTTACTGTCATTTCTGATGTCTACAATCGTTTATTGTCAAACATCCTACATATCTAGTACATGTGTTTGCCGCAACTCTAAATAAATAGATTTGAGAAATCCTGTCTACAAATGTTGTTTACATCATAAGTTTATGTCAAAATAAATATCAAATATCATTTATTAGATTTTTTTTAACGCTCAAATATTGATGACTGTATTAAGAAAACATAACACTACTCAGAATAAAACATCATAGACTCATGACCAAGTCAACAAATGATGTTTGAATCATTAATTTATGAACTGCTGCTGCTGTTCATCAGAGAAAATCGCCGTCACAGGGGTTTTCTTCAGGATGCGAAGCGTTGGTCCAACGACAGAGAAGAAAGGTTTTGAAGGGTTGTGCAAAAACCTGCTGTTGATTTAAACTGGCCTCTGGACATTTGAAGCATGGACCAGCTACTGCAGGATGTTGATTTCAAATGTGTAAAATAGAAACAAGGTGGGAACCCTGCACGTGGTACAATCTGCGAGAGAGAGACTGTAACGCAGAGTAGAGCCTGCTGAGGTTCAACCACAACTCAACAACAAATCCCTCAACAAGAAACATGACAGCGGTCTGTCTGCCCGGCCCTGCTGGTAATTTGAGACTAAATTGGTTCTGTCAATTTATTTAAGCAACAGATCTTTCTGCAGAAAACAGAAAACAGAAAAAGTACTTGAAGGTCGGGACTTCATTAAAAGCAGGGAGTCTGGTTTTTATCTCAGATGTCGTTTATTACCCTCATTTATTCATAATCTGGATGTTGTCGTTCTAACTCCTGGACAGAACTTGCTGCCTGTAGACACATTCAGATCTTCACATGAATGACTGAAACGACTGCATTTGAAGCAGCTTTACTGAAAATCGAATAATTTCTGCTTACAAAATCTAAATTGCAGTTAATAAAATCCCTTAGGAATGAATATATTTGCAAAGAAGACGATTTTTTGACATGACATGTACCTAAGACAGTGGTTTCGAACTGGACTATTTTCCTCATTAAACAGCAGTGATTGGCAAAAACCAAGCGTTCTTTTAATGTAACCATTTTGTCTTTGTATACATATTGCAATAATTGGACAAAATAAAAAATTTCTGCATGTAATTCACGGATGAGTTGAACTTGCATTAATAATTGTTATCGCAGTATTGCAAGAATTGAGGAACTGATGGACTGATATATGGGAAAGCAGTTGGCAAACAGACCTTTGAACACTGAAAAACTAACTTGACAATGAAGCAACAAGGAAAGAAAGGAAAAGACACCTCCTTCATTCACAGAAGCTAATCCTCTTTATACTTTCAGTGCAGTTTGATGTGTTTAATTTACTTACCCTAACCTGTTTAAAAGCTATATCTGAATTGGTGTCAGGTCCTAATTACATACTGCAGATTTCATTTTGTTCTCTTCTCGATAAGCTAAAATCAACCCACAAAATAAAAAATATATGGAGTGCAGGTCAGCTGTTGGAGGAGAAACTCACTTGCTGGCTCTGGTGGTTCTGGGACGACGGCTGCTGGTTGAAGAAGGCATACTGGGACAGCTGCTGCTCAAGGTTCATGGCGTTGATGGCCGCCTGGAGGGGTGTGTGGGGGGCACAGCAACAGATAAGACACATGCTTCCAGTGTTTGATGGGAAATGCATTTTTTCAGAATATTTGTAGCCTGCTCAGTTGACCCATTTCCCCTTTATAAGCTATAAAACAATGATTGAAATGTATTATTTTATACCTGCCTAATGAAAGATTGTTCACTCTGGGTATTATTTACACCACAAACATAACTTCATAACCCTAACACAACAAAAGGTCAATCTAAACCACTGAGAATTGTCTAAAATAAATGAAATCAAACATTCAACAATAAATTGAGCTTGCATGATTGATTTTCTAAGCCGAGGTCAGGGCAGAGAGCGGGGCTGTATACCTGAGAGAGACTGAGAGGTGGAGACGTTGGGGAGAGCTGCAGGTTCTGGTGCTGGTGGGAGTCTCCTGCGTTCAGGATGAGAGGAACCATGTTGTCCTGCCCAGGCTGTATTTCCATGGTTACTGTGGGCTGAGATGTGTTCACTCCTACCCAGCACAAAAAATAAATAAAACGGCCTTAAGGAAAGAGTCTTTCAAAAGCACACATAGAGAAATTGGCACCAGAGAGTGCTAAACGTTGAAATGAAAAGTCATTAATATCCTGCACATTAGTATGTTCTCTGTTAAATGTCGGTAGTGTTACCTTGCGTGTTAGCCAGGGTCTGTGTGCTGTTGGAGGAGCTGAACGAGGCGGCATCATCGGAGTCGAGAGGGGTGGGCAGTGGAGGAGGAAACTGGATGTTGGTCAGGTCAGGAAGAGAACCGCCAGTGTTGTGGGCTGCTGGTTTTAGCGAAGTGGTCAACTGCTGGTCGGGAGATGGGAATATGCTGCAGAACACAGACGGGTGCAGTGAACTCGGCAGCGATGACGAGCTTAAAAACACTCTGAACAATTAGATCAGCTGTCTGATGTCAATGACAAAAAGATGGAACAGAAACACTGGATATCTTATGCGAATTACTGAGCAACACTTGAAAATGTTTTCCAACACAAACAACTCCAGAGATATTTGGACTTCATGTATTTGGCCAGCGGTACTTTTGCAAATGCTTTGGCTCCACACTCTTATTACTTTGGCGGTCGAGTGAGTAAATGAAAAAGATGTTTAATTACAGTCAGATGGCTTCAATTTAAAGCTATGTTTTATTCATACTTGTTCATCTGATGTGTGTAAATATGCACATAGTTTGAAGCTGCCTGTGTGCACTTAAATACCATTTTCACTTCACCATCCAAGATTATAACAGCGCAGCCTTAGTTAAAAGTCACCATCATTTCATTATATTAGTCAGACTTAAGAAAACATGTCCTCAGACCAGTTCTACACATAAAAACCAGTAAAATACTCACTGGATCCCTGGAACTTTGCAGGGCTTGGACCTTGAAATGTTCTAAAGGGGAAAAAAACAATATACAGCTATAGTGTTGTGAAGACCAGAGAGAAAGCTGATAGAAAAAAAAACATTTATGCGAGCATAGAAGTTCCACCTTTTTGCACTCCCAGTTCTGGTTTTGTCTGTCTTCGTCAACCTCTTGTTTAATTGCTTCAGCCCCTGGTACAGTGAGCAGGAGAACTGGAGAGATGGAGAAATAGAATATAAAATAAATAAATAAATAAATCTCCTCAGTCTCTTGGGTCTACAGATGTCCAGCCTGTTTGAGCTTATAATAATCACAGCCCACATGTCCTCGATTAATATGATCAAGAAGAAGAAGAGAGGAAGGAAGATAATACAAACATAGGAAGGAAGAAGTAAAAGGAGACAAGAAGTGTGACATTAAGACATTAAGTGTGACATTAAGAAAGTGTGACATTTAATTTCAGTGCTCCTGAAATTAAAATAACCCGCCCCACACGGCCATTAGCAGTAAAATTCGTCGGACACTTGGGTGCACCCCGTCTTCTCAGCAGTCACTTTCCTCCTCTGCCTTCAAAGCCACATTCAAAACCTTTTCATCATACACTGGAGGGCACTCCACTGAGCCATCAACAGAGAGCAGCAAAATATCACAAAAAAATACACAGGCTTACAACAAAACAGCCGCAACCTTCACCACCTACTGCAGATAATAACAGTCTGGCTCATTAGAAGCAGACCTGATTACCAGCTATGTATAAACTGGATACTATGAGCTTATTGTAATACAGATTTACACTTATCTCAACCTAATGGTCAATATTTATTGTTACTGAGCATGTTTTTATGTATGCTGACTTAATGAAAATACAGTTTTAATCAACGACTTTAAAATGAAAAACTCTTTGGGACAGCGTGTACCTCGTTTTGGCTGGAGCTCCTGGGATCCTCCAGTGAAAGAGGCCTGCTGGGCAGGAGTTAATGTGCACTGGTGCAGTGCTGAGTCAGAGTTTGTCCTGCAGCACAAGAATGTTAAAATAATCCCACAGAAGATTTGTATAGAAAAATCTAAGAAACAAATACTGTTTGTTTCTTATAAAAGCACAGACAATACACATCACTTAACCACAATGTTGTACAGCACATAAAAACAATTATATATTTTTTTACTAATTTAAGCTTTAAACCACAATATTTTGTCATGCTGACTGATTTTTAGGCTTATGGAGAATCTGCACTGGTCTACAAAAAACAGGAAATCTCATTAACGCATTTGACATTTCATGTAGTGTCACAACTACATCAAATATGTTGTTTTATTTGTATTTTTAACACTAGAATTTGGAATAATCTGAATGGGATCCTGTATTTTATAACGGTTTATGAAAAAAAGTCCTGTGTTACGCTCCCAGTGTGTGTTGTATTGATCTGACACTGCCTCTCTGTGAACAGGACATAATGCAAAGTAGTGTGGCACAAGTCAGATTTATTAGGGAAGGCTGTGTGAAGGCTTTACTATGATCATTATAAAAAGAGTAAACACTAAGATATACAGTCATGCAGAGGTGCTGTTTCTTCCTTAGAGGCTGTCTTACCTCCTCCAGCTGGTATCAGGTGGTGGTGACAGATATACTGAGCCATATGGACAGCTGTCAATGTAAGATTGCAGGTTAAGAAAATACAGCTGGAGACTGAAAGTCTTGGCAGATTCAACACATTCATGCCAGTGAATACTTTAAACCCAAGGAGGTATAATAAAAAAGCACAGTATCTTTGGTATCTCAAATAAACCAGCATGTGATAAAAGTGAAGAGTTACGAACAGCGAGCTTCACATCACGGTCTGATATTTGTCAGGGCTTAATCTGCAATACTTACCGGCTTGGCGTACATGCTGCTTATTAGACATTCCTGCCAAACACAATCATAATTTGACTTGAATTAATTACAGGCTGAAGTAATTTACAAGCATGCAAAAAACAAGTGAAGGGATTCTGCAGCCACAGAAAACATCTGTAACATCCATGAGCTACATTTAGGTACGTGTAAAGAAATCCTATAAAAACAACATACTAAAGTTTTGTGATCTCTGTATAAATTAGGGGAGAAAAAACATTCACATTTCTGACCTCAGTTAGCCTAACGACAAGGAGCCCCTGTTTTTGCACAAAATCCTGCTGATTAACTTGATTAAATGTCACATAATCAATCCACAGACTTGAATGTAATGTGACTACACTGAGCTGCCACATAACATAAATCTAATGCAATTCAATACAATTGCCATGAAATAAATATGACTTTTTTAAGACTTTAAGACTGTGTCAAATTGCTATTTTTTTGTGGTTCTGTTGAACTGCATTGCATTATATATTCAAAGGTGTTTACAGGAGTGGGAAAAATGTTTAAATATTTCAATATTTCAATATAAGGACATACAATTCAATGGCTCCACAAACTACAGTGGTGCTTTCAGATGATATAGAGAGATTTGAGGCAGAAAAGCATTAGTAATCAGGCAAATTAGAAAATTATTTGTTCATTTCATTCAGCAAGAACAGGCAACTTCAAAAACCTGTGTCACAATGCAGCCTTTAAGAAGAGGAAATGTATTTTATTATTTATTTAATTTATTACCATAAACAAATGGTGTGGGTATAAAACAGACTTTAAACAAAGCCATGTCATAAGTTTTTTATATGAGATTCAGACCTCAGATAGAAAATAGCAACATATGAGAGATGAAACAGTATCTGGCCTCCTAAAATACTGTATCTAACCTCAGTATCTCAATAAGCAGCATAATAAACAGATGGTATTAAAGGATATCTGGCGTCCATGTTTGTCAATAGACAGGGGTTTTTGGTGGGGTGATGTGATGCGGTTCCGGTCCCGGTAGACTCTGTCCACCAACCCGTGGTGTCGCGTCGATCTGTTCGTGTCCAGCCCTGAATTCTGACAAACGAAGACAGAAAAGATTATAATTAACTGATCGAATTGTTTTTTTGTGTGTGTGAGGGTTTCTCTAATCAGACTTTAATCTAATCTATTGGACAGTACTGAATATGAAATGCAAACAAAACTAAATCCTTTCTTAAACGTTCATTAATGAAAAAAAGTATTGCACTAGTTACACTGTCCTTGGCCCACAGAGAATAATAACAATACATTGCTACATGTGCTGCATGTAGAGCAGGGATAAAAAGTTAATGGAGCTCAGGGAAAAAAATGACAAGAGAAAATTGGAAAGTTCCTGTGAAATCAAAAATGAGGATCTGGAAAGTGTCCATTTTGTTCTGTTCACACGGGTTTTCTTGAGTAATATTTGCTTGGGCCATCATTCATCAGCTGATTCATGGGGGAACTGAGCCTTGATGGGGAAACAATAGTACTAACTCCCACCATCCTCCAAATCCAAATACGTACTTCCCCTACTTGAGCTTTGCAGGGTTGTCAATGGGAGGGTCTCAGTCAGATTTAACGTTATATCTCTGCCCCCACAGGATCATATTTATAATTTCTGGATGTCAGTGGAAACATAAAGATATATACGAGAAAGGTTTTCTACCCTGGTGCACTGCAGAATATTTCTGCGAGGAGCAAAGTTTTAGAAATTCCTTATCTTGGTGTTAAACTTCAATACCTTTGTGTGCCCAGAGCAAGAGATTGTTCCCAGTGCATTTTGGGTGAAAAAAAAAGCAAAAATGGAGCAGCTATTCTCCCTCATATATACAGACTGATACTGTCGACAGCATTGCCGTCACACAGCATAATAGAAACAGTGAAAAATAAATAAAAATAAAACTTAATTAGTGTGGTTCCCAGCATTGGAAATGACGTGTGGAATGTGAGTATATTGATTTAAAATTATACTCTGCATGATCATCTCTCATTTCTTTTTAGAAAAGAGGCTCTGCTTTGGTGTTTTCAACTGGCCAAACCACTTTTTTTTCCACAATTTGGGTTTGGACATTACATTAAAGAAGTGAGGACATTATACAGAAACATAATAACAAGGATAACATTTTTAATTTTTAAAAAAAGCAGGTTGCATATTTTTTTCCCAAGTGAAATAGGACATATTATTGTCATTAAGTACAAACTTCAAATCTTTATTCTTTTCATTTTTATAATATTCATCATTACGCAATTTCATTTTCTCCCACATTTAGAAAATGGCAATGTTAATTTGTCATTTTAATGTTTTAACTTTATTTTCCCTAACAAACCTAATAAAAAAATACATAATAAGTTTAACAGTTCCTTCTGTCTTTGAAACTCCTACTAAACATAATTTAAAGCAAACACATTGTGTTTCTGTTAACTTCATGTTTGTTCATTTAATGTGTCTTAGAGACAACGAACTTAAGCACAAAACTGTGAATCCTTCCACAGAAAATATTTACTTTTTGTGTAATACGGCACATCATTGCTTTATGTCATACAGCAAATATTAATACCAGCATCATACGTGTTGATATGTTATGTCAGCAATATGTAAAGTTCAAAGTTATGGTTGAATTCTCTTTCTCAAGACTTTGGACGCTGTGTTAGTTTGGGACAGAGCTGTGATGCTGACATAGAGCTCTGCAGAGGAGAGTGTGTTCCACCACACTATAGTAAAACAGACACCTAATGTAGACTGTGGGTTGGTATATTTACTCTGCCTTCTTCTATTTATTCCAAACAAAGTTCTCTTGTTGCTTACGTAAACATTAAGTATGTCCACTTCCTGTGTTGCAGAGTATTTATCCCAGGAAACACGGATCTTGTGGTGTTTGAAAAAGCAAATGTAAACATTTTTATAGAGCGGCCACAGGGTGAATCAATATTGCAGGATATTACTCAGCCACAGAGATGGGCACAGTGGATATGTACTTATAGGAAACAGCTGTGGATGATTACTATAAAACAAATCCTGGTACAAATTAAATGTTCAGTCACCAACATTCAATGCAAATCTATTACTCGTCATCTATATAGTATTTCAATTGTGGCTGAAAACATAAATAATCCCTCACCTGAAAAGACACATCAACAGTGCTGTTTCCAATCTGATTGACATTTGGCAAAGATCCTCCATAGTACTGCCCACGGTTCGGTCCCAGCTGCAAATACTGAGTTTTCTGCAGCTGTAACTGGAAGCAGAACAACGGCAGGTGAGACAAGAGGTAGTTATGTAGCTCTTTACAAAAGAAATACATATGGTTGTTTCTCAGTCACAGCAACTTGATGCTCCAGTGACAGCTAAACAGTGAATTGGCTATAAACACACCACAGGCCTACAACAACAAGATGTAGTCAATAACATTATTAATAACGCCAGCTCAATGTAATTTCCTGCAGGGATATTTTAAGCAAAATACTACAAAGGCGACATTTATACACCTTTATACTAATCCAACCTTAATCCCATGTGTACTTATAATTATGTTCTATAGACGACAACACTGAGACCAGTTTTCTTTATTAAACACCTGTTTGAGGAGCCAAAATTAAGACAGACATTTGCTGATTATAACACTAAATGAGAAAGGCACCACATTTATGTAACTGAAATAAACACTAGATGTCTTCTGGCAAACTTTGATGAAGGCTGCAACATTTGCAGCAGTCAGCAGTGCAATGTGAATCTAATAACTTGTACATGTGAAGAGACGGTAAGAAACTTTAGGTTGAAGTAAAGAGATAATTCGACATCCACTGAAGTTGCATGGTTGACTTTCAGAAAAGCAAATGCCCTAAAGCCTTACGACAGTGTTTATTTCAAAACGACCTCCAGTTCCATTTCCCATTAGAGAACCCATAACCGGTCAATTACATTTTCTCATGCAAGCCCACTGCGCGGTGTTGGCAGAGCAGGAAATCTAATAATAACAATTACTATACGCCTGCATCACTGGTGCATTTTGATAAGCCTCCGAGCTCAGAGTTTATTTCTTTGTACCTACTCTGTTGACAAAGGATTACATATTGTAATATCTCCAAATCAGGAAGAGGCCAATCCAAACCTTTTCAACCACAGCAACACAAAGAAGAGAGACAGAGAGAGGCTGAGAGGGGAGAGGGAGGGGACAGGGTGAAAAGGTTGAAACACTAAACCTGAGGCCTACTTCCCATACATCTAACTCTGGCTCAGACAAGAGCTTCCTGCCATTTGCCTATAGATTAATGAGAACAAAATCTACAAAAACAAATGACGCCACAGGCCTCCATTTTCAAGATGAAAAACGGGCTCTCTGACTAACCTGTCTGGACATGTATCATAAAATACACATTTATAATAACATGGTAATTCTGACACGACTGATTCACACATTAGTTTCTAGAAAATTAAACAAATTAGTAAAAATGTTGCGATTGTATTAGTCATTGTATCTGTTTATCAGGCAAACATCTGCAAAACCTTCATAAATACGGTAGGCCTCTTTCACAGCAGACGTTTTGACTGGTCATAGTAGGAAAAAGCATAAAAGCACAGGTGTCACTAATAACATTAACATTATTGATCTGTTCTACTCAAGTCTCCCGGTAAGCCCTGACAGTGAGTCAGCATGCACAGTACCAGGACCCTGAATGGAATGCAGCCATCCTTCATGTTATCATTTACACTTGTGCTGTTCCTGCCATGACATGTCAAAATGTCTTCTGTGGAAAAGATCTTTCAGAAGAGTTGTTTGATTTTTCCTTCTTTCGCCTGTTGGTCATTTTGCAGTTTTAAGACAGAGAAGAAAAAAAAAAATAGCATAGCATACCTAAAATGAAAATAATCCTGTAGCAGCTCGACATCACAGGATGACAGCAGTGATATATTCTGATATTTTTCCCTGTGCACATTCTTCTTCTATATACTGACAGGTAAAGCATACAACAAGCAATGCAGTAGCTCCGTGTTTGCTGTGTAGTTGTCTCTATGCCCATCGTGCTTCCACTGAGGAGCAGTCACTACTGAAGCCCTGCCTCCATAGGATTTATTTTGGAGGCCTGTGTTGTATGTGGCTTAAATTCCACATAATCTGCTGCCATTCATCTTTGGTGTAAATGTCACTGATGTTGCAGTGCACAAAGGCCTGAAGACCTGTCAGACAAGTTTCCAAAGCCACGGTGCAAACATACCTCATTACTACCATACACACTACATACAACAGGAATTATTTAGTATTAGAAAATATATGTATATTAGTATTGTGGTGAGTGGCATCGTTTTGTCTAATCGCCTCTTCTCCGAGAGCACGAGACGAGGGGGAAATCTTCGCTGCAGTTGGACGCGCGCTGTCAAATACGCATGCACGCCCCTCTGCTTTTCACTTGCGTGGGACAAAAAATTGTAATAACTTTTCCGGACGAGGGTCCCCGTCGTCCATGTCGACATTACAGGACTGTTGCCTCCTGCCAGCTCTGCTCGTTGTCAGCCGTGGGAGAAAAAAAGCATAGAGCTGGCAGGAAGCGTCGTTTGTTATTGTTTACCTATTCTGCCTGGCTGCGTGCAGCCGCCGCGCTATGTGCATGTTTGACAGCTCGCTGAAAACAAACGGAGAAGAGATGTGGCGGGGGGTGGAGAAACAAGAAGCGGGTTCGTTACCCTCGCTGCCCGGGTAATGCTGAGGTCCTTCATCACTTCTTCAAACGCCGCTGTCTCCTCTGCCTGCTTCTGGTTATGTAAAGCGATTTTCTCGCTGAATTTCCGCGGATTGTTCGAAGTCGCCATGTTTCGCTCTTCTGCTCCGTTTTCCTTCAATGGCCAGTGTCAAGAGGGACGGAATGAGGACACACAACTTCCGGTTAGAGAGGTTGAAATAAGTAGCTAAAACGCCACAGAATAAGTGCAATGTAAAGTTGTATTTAGAGGGGTGGTTTTTTACCACCAGGGGACAAAAAAAAAAAAGAGTCTCACAGAATCACTGGCCTGATACACCAGCAGATAACCAGGTTGTTATGGCAAACATTTACCCACTCATACACTCAGCAGGCAGAGCCCCATCCCATTGAACACCTTTTAGCTCCGTTTTGGTCTCTGCCAACTCCTGACAAATGTATCTGTATCTTCAGCTTGCTCACGGTGACTTTGGCTCGTTGCTGTTTTGTGCAGGGCAGGTAGGCTATCTACACTTCATTTGCCTGGACTTGTTTGCTGGAAATGACTGAACTGTGAGAGTAGTGAGACTTGGTCCATGTGTTTGGATAACCAAACCAATAAACATTTTTCACTGACCTGCTGAAGCAAGAAAAACACAGGTGTAGCTAATGGCATATATATCGGGGGCCCCATCCCATTATGTGTCCCAGTAAGCCACTCCAGTGAGCAGGCACACACAACAGCAGAACCCTGACTCAATGGGATGCAACCACCATTCGTTATTATTATTAATTACAGGCTGCAACTGTTAGTTTCATTATTAATTCAGTAGTTCTTTAATCAGTTGATTTATACTTTTATCTATTAAGTGTCAGGAACCATAACACATAGTTGCTAGAGGCCAAACCAAACTGAAGGCTTACGACTGCCTGACTAAACATTAAAAAGCTATCAATTCATAATGTAATGAAAAGGGCAAAAACCAACCCTTCACATTTATGAAGCTGTAGGCTACCCAGCAAATGCAGGTATTGATAAAAATATTAAAATATATTGGCCTATCAGTTGCAGTGTGTTATTATTTAGTCAACTAAGAGCTAATGGCGGGGTTTTTTTCTGGCTTACCAGAACTCAACAATTTGCTTTTGTGACTTGCGACAAGGCATGCTTTTATTTTGAAGCCAATATCGCCTGGTTTCCGGCATCTGCACGGTTGTCTCTGGCTGGCTTGACGCAGCGGTGAGGCTTTGCGTGCTCACGTCGCTGCGCGGGGGTGTAGTGGAGGCGCACCGCACATCTGGACTGCGGAACAACCGCAAATTTCACTTTTTAAGAAAACACGAGTTTGTGTCTGTCTCTTTTATATATGAAATCACTTCACACACCAAGGCCAGTATTAGTATTATTATGATTATAATTATTATTATCACTTTTATAAATATTATTACTAGTTGTAGTAGATATAGTATTTCAGTAGCCTACAACGCATGTTTAGACACTGAGGTGATGCTCTCAGTGTGACAGTATGTTAGAGCCTGATGGTGGATTGTGTCAACATTTTTTACACCTAAATGGGGGGTTGTGAGAAGACCAGGGGTGTGTTTGAGTATAAATCTAAATTCAGCTTACTTGCCTTTTTTATTTGTAGAAAAGAAAGAATTTAGCTTTCCTCTCTGGGTTGACCTAAACGTTTATGACATGAAATCTTAGGCCAGAAAGTGGCAGTGTCTGCCTCCTCTGGAGCTGTATGTGCACCCCTGCTGACTGAGGATAAATACTGTCACAACATTGTCTCCCCCTGCTTTCCAGCTGAGTAGATTCAAAAGGTGAATGGACTGCACACTCCTGTCAGAGACTTACTCATGTGGAGACAAATGAGCTCTTAGGTGAGAGAGAAAGAGGTTGTATTTCTGTCACCTATTTGTTAAGCCTTTTCCCCCAATGAATTATACAATAAATGCATCAATCAGGAGCAAAAGACCTTTGTGTGTCCGTTCTTGTTTCTTGACTGCAGAGGGAGTTTCACTTTCACAGTTATTGCAGCAGCATGCGCAACACCAAGAGGCCTATGAGCTTTATCATATATCAGGCTCAGTAAAAACACCACATGCAGATTCACAATCTTAGGAAACATTAAACATCTGTTTTGCTGAGAGTCCAAACGCCACACCTACAACTATTGTTTCTTTTTTTGTTTTTACAGGCACTGAAGGCACAGTGGAGCTGTTTCACCATGCCATTCAGGGGAGTGTAATTTGGTTGTAAAGTAACCATGGTAACATAGAAAAAGAAGCGACTCCAGGGAAGGAGTCTGTGCACAGGATTATTCTGTAATTGCTGAATAAACCAACAGGGGGAAAAGCCTTCGAGGTTGAGCCTGTTCGTAGTGGCCTGTAAAAACGAGGAAATCCACATGTTGTGCAGGATTCCTGGATCCAGCAGTCTTTTGCCAGATATTGTTAATGTTTATCTAATATGCAAACACTCTAGCTGTATAGTAAGCAGCAACATTTCAGAGGCTTGAGGTAGCAAGCAGCAGAGATGGAAAGTTTCACTTCACTTTATCAGTTAGACCTGAAAGTCTGGTCACCCAAAAAGAACCAAAAGGGGGGTTCCTTCTTTTCTTTTTGCACCATTTAACCAAAATTTTAAGCCACTTTGGCTTTCCAGAATACTATCTGTGCAGTACAGACGGTTGTTAGACCAATAATCGGTGTATGTGGTATGGAGTGAATGATTGTGAACGTATGTGAGCGTATCTGATCAGTATGAGCCCATAATGTTGCCATTTCCATTTTATTGGAAGTAGCTATTTTACACATTCTCTCTTTGTTCAGAAAACCCAGGTGCGTTCTTTCCTCCTAAACATAGCAACATTTCTGTGTCACCAACAACAGCTGACCTTTTTCTTTCTCCCAAATCATAATGTTAACCCTGCTGAGTCCACTAATAACACATATTACATGTATTAATTACTTTCTGATTAAGTGATTTTTTTTCACACAACAGGCATTCGAACTCTCAAGGATCCCGTAGCAGACAGATCCAGTCAAGTCAAGTTTATTTATATCTCCCAAAATCACAAGTTTGTCTCAGAGGGCTTCACAAGAAAAAAATTATGATAAAACAAAAAAAACAAAACAAAACAAAAAAACCTTTAACAGTAAAATGATCTCTCTTCTGGGATTGGCAGGCATGCAATAGGTGCTGTACGTACTGCATGAAGTAGCATGATGTGAAGGATGAGCGAGGAGTTAAGGTGACAGATGGACCCACCATAGGACGCCTGCATGTCTATCAAGTTATTACTGGTAACTGTTTCAACACAATCAAAAAAATCTCCCATTACCTCACACATGTACGTTTTGTATCCAGCAGTGACACATGGTTCAAATCACTGATTCAACCACAAAAACTCACAGAAGAATCATTCGTTTTTAGTTTATCAACCCCCATTTCTTCAGTCTCTGCAGAACATATGTGGTGGGAATCATAGTCCAAAGGTAATGTAACAATGCGGTCTATTCTGCATGTGAGGAGTGAAAGTAACAGCAGGGGGAGGTAAAGGTCCTGTTGAACTAGATAAGCAGAGAGCCATAGTTTCACTTTTATCAGTGGCATGAAAGTATCTCATATCATTTATAAATGTAGCTTGATAGACACGCAGATGAGAGATAACACTACTTTAACTCTGGATGAACTTGAGCTTGTTTTTATCTGTGTGTGTGTGTGTGTGTGTGTGTGTGTGTGTGTGTGTGTGTGTGTGTGTGTGTGTGTGTGTGTGTTATCAGCGTCCAATATCCTCCTCTAAACACACTTTCACCCTTTCAGCAAGACACTTTGACACACATAAGGATTTGTTTAATTAAACAACTCCTAAAAAAGTAATTTTCTTTTGGGTAAATTTGAGACTTTTCAACCAGGGAAAGCAAAAACAAAAAGACCTTATTAACACATTTATTTCTACTCTTCACAATCAATTATTGAATTATAAACATGTCCAGTCAAGCAATCCTAACAATTTCATTGCTCAGATTGGAAACTTGTCCAGTGAGTCGTAAAGTTTAATATAACATTTTAATTCAGCTCCTGTCAGCAGCTGTGTAGCTTTCACAGGAAATCTTCTGGTTTCAGCTCTTTCGTTGCCCAGTTCCACGATTTCAATAAAAAGGGAACTTCACCGTTGCAAGGGTGAGGTTTTAATGCCAAAGTACATGACACCACTCACGACTCAGACCTTGACGCCCAACGTTGGAGTCTTGTTTGGTAAGAAGACTGTTTTTATCGACCTACACTTTGACAGAAAACTGTTTGACTTGGCTTTCAATTCAATTCAATTCAATTCAGTTTTATTTATATAGCGCCATATCATAACAAAGTTATCTCAGGGCACTTTTTCGAATAGAGCAGGTCTAGACCGACTCTAGACCTGTTATACTCTAGATTTGTTGTACAGTATTTCCTGGAGTGTGTTGTGAATTTGAATCTTTTTTAAATTTTTTTATTGAATCTTATTTAGGCTATTGTTATGAAATAAGACTTTATTACAAATTGATAACTGTCATCATGAAGTGAACAGGATATTTTATTTATGCAGAGGCCCTTTGAATAAGAATGAGCAATAATAAATGACTAAGAAATCTTTAAACTTTTGAATAAATAATCAAGGATGACAAATGACTACATCCAGTAGTTTGAGCAATGCCATGCAGTCACTCAGTTTAACTGTGTAACTTTCATGCTTGCAGATCATGATTGTCAATAACACTTGTGTCCCTGGAAATGACACCTCTGCATGTTTGGGCTCCAGCTCGGCTGCAGGTCTGATCTGGGGGCTGACGCTCTTCTTCCTACTGCTTGTGATCGTAGCCGGTGTAATCGTGTACAAATACCACAGTAAAATCAGGAATATGTTGCAGTTTGAAGAGAGGAGAAGCCAGAAGAAGGAGGACTTTACAGAGACAGCACAAGCTGATCCCCACAAGTACGCCAGTATGATAAGAGATCAGTCAATAGGACAGACCCCTATTTATGAAAATCTGACAACTAAAACTTCTGGATACAACAGGCGCTCAGTAAATCAGAGCAGGTAAGCTATACTTGAAGTTTTTTCATGGTCTCAGTTTTTAGTCAAACTTTCTAAACAGACAGGACCAGTTTCACCTTTTTAGACCAATTTAGAGGAAACGTTGAGACTGAAATGTCATTTTTGAAACTGCAGTGGTCCAAAAAGACATCAGAACGGAAACACATGAAGAAATACTGTGTGTGCGGTGTGAATTTCCCCATTTTGCACAATCCTGTTGTATTATAAGCATACAGTTTGGCTGACATCTGGAGCCGATCTCTTCCTCTTTTGTTTCCTACGATTTAAAGTCTATTAATCAAATGTGCCAGCTGATGACTCAGTGCTGGAGTTTTTCTCTGAGCAAAAATAGAAACTGGGGAAAGGAAATCCACACAGTTTAATATTTGTCTTGTGTCACAATGGTTTTACATCAGAGAAGTGCTTTCTGATAGGAACATTACACTTATTATTTCTCCGCAGGTCGTTCAGTCAACCTGAAGAGGATTTGTACTTGCAATGTGATTTGCCAGATGATGCAATATACAACAATGATCCGGCGTGCAACCTCTCCATCCTCCCAGACTCCCAAGAAGAAGACGTGTATATTGTGCCAGATTCATGATAGGACACATCTCTATTCATGTCTGCATATTTTTACTCCATTTACTGTATTGATCATAGTATAAATGTATATTTTAACAAAGCAAAAAATTTTGCTTTTTGATACAGCTGATCTGTAAACAAACCAAAAAACAAAATACTGTAGTGTCTATACATGCAGTATATTTAATTATTGTACATCATCTTTAAAGTTAGGAATGGTATTATATGTAGAAGTTGTTGTATAAGTTCTGTTTTTTTGTATTTTGCTGTTTTTACTCGTCTTTGGTTGCCACTGTTTTTGGCACAGTTCATTTAAGATCAGATTGGACACACTGTACAAACGGCCACATTTTGACAATGATCCAAGGTAATTAATTTTCTGATAAGATCTGATGGTTTTATGGCTTTCTCTTGATACGTCTGGAATTACCGATGAATCACTTTTAATTTTGACCTTTAGAGAAGAGAAGCGTGAGCGACATGCTGCTGTCCTTTTTCTTTTTTTTTTTTTTTTTTTTTTTTTTTTGTATCAGCAATTTCTACGTTTGGTCCTCCATTAGATTTAGATGCATTTCAGCAGCAGTGAAAATGAATATATAAGTTTTGTTGTTTTCTTTATATAGTTAGCTTTGAAATAAATCTACAAATACTGTATATTACTTTTTTTAATACACTCAAAAACCAAGAGGTGAAAATAATCTCCACATTTATGCACATGCCAAAGTATGTGGATGTGTGTATTTATATATGCGTGTGTGGGTAGTGTTTATTATGTTTTATAGAATAGTAATACTTCTAAAGCTACCATTTATGGATGTTGTTTATGAGATCAATAAACTTTTTCCATTAATTTCTAATACATATTCCAAATGTATTAGCCTCAAAGTCTCTCATAGGAGGCCACTGTTGCTGCATCAAGGTCACAATGATTTCACTTAATTAATTCTGTTTGAACATTTAAACTTATTTTCACCATGAAAAATGTTCTATAAATTGTAATTACCAGCCACCGTTTTAAAAATGTAAATGTGCTGAAATTACAGATAAGTCATGGGCTATTTATATGTAACTTTATGAAGATGAAACACAAAGAACATAATGTTAAGCAAGAAAAAACAACTGAACAATACAAATTGTCTTTAAGAAGTATCATGTTCCCTTAAATTCTTTTAGCCATCTGTTCTGTGTGTCCGAATAAGTTTTACAGTACTTCTTTAAAATACTGTAAATGCAAACAAGATGTATACTGTGAAAATTCAGATTTGTATATATAGTATGGGCCAAACACCACTGTAAAACATGGTACTTGCACACAAAAACATTTAACATTTAAGTACACCATCAAGACTTGCAAAACATGCAAAGGTCAGCACCACTTTACATGTATTGTGGTTCATCAGTTTTTCAGAAGAGACATACAAAGAGGAAGTGAAAATCTTTCTGACCATGTAGCAGAGATGAAATCCAGATTTACTGTCTTATTATTAAAAAAAAAGATCTTAAAGGGAGAGAAAGCTTTGTGCAAAAGTTACAGAGATGTGAGTTGTGCTTCTCTGGACAGGTAATGGCAAGAGATGACGCTTTTTTGATTTTCCAAATACCGGAGGCTAATGAGTTCATGCTGTCTGTAGATTACACATAGAAGGGCTTGATAAATACTGTCCATGATTCTTTTATACTTGTATACTTTGGGTGGTACTGCAACTCAGGCCCTTTCAGAATCTAAGATTGAAGACCTTTACATCCACCCACAGTTGTGTAATAACCGATGAAGAGTAACAGGATTAAAACAAAGAAATGAATGAGCAGTTACTGGGCACAGGTCTAAATCTACCAATAGAAAAGTGTAATTACAGTTAGCATTTGTGCCTGCAGCTCTGATTAATCACCTGTTTATTCATCTGCCTATTTATTCAGTTGACCAGGGTCACTCAATATGCCCCACCCTTTAATACATGTACTTTATTAATTGTAAAACAATATATGCTCATATTTAAGTGACCTTTACCCACTGAAAGATAAAAACAATTACATACTCATTAGGGGTGGTGGTGTCACTTCCTGGAATAAGCAAACCATAAACATTTCAGAGGATCTTGCTGCTGATTTCAGTTCACAGGAAGTATCACTCTCATCATGGTGCTCTGTTTATTACTGTTAAACTCCAAAACCATCGAGCTGCACTTTGACATCTTATGAGCTCCATTTCTACTGCAAATTATTTTTTCTTGTGTTGGCGATCATACTTATTGTAGGATATCTCACATTATTATTTGTTCTTTTTCTAATAACTTATCTCAGCAGCACTTAAAAAGCAAACATTACAACAACAAGCTGTGATAATCTGTAATGAAAATGCATTTACAGTATCGTCATAGATATGTAATCTGAACAGTCTGGAGTTTACACAGCAAGCAGCTTTTTCTTTTTTGCTTTTTGCAAATTCTTAATTTCCCTGTCAAATTAAACGAATGATTCTTTTAGTTTTGCTCTCTAACCAACTGGTCAAGGCCACAGTAAGCACAACTTCAAGGTTCTTAATGGGAGATAGAAGTTATCATATCTTGACATGCTGATTTCTCTGGCACACCCTGACCTTCTTAATTTACAGTGGGTTGATAATGTGTGGATAAATGACAAATATGAGAAAATATCATGCTCAAGTGTTTATTATGAAATATACATGCTAATATATTCAAGTGCAACAGTTCAGTGTGAATAAATCAGAACATTTATTTTTGGTCTTTGTATAATTATTGAAATGTATAAGACAACAAACAAAATATAAAAACCACATGCCACACAAAAAAATACAGCACTTTAAATAATAAGTGGCAATAAAATTAAATAGTAAGTAGTACTGAAATATGCTGTAACATAAAACAATGATAAAACACAAATATACGTTTAGGACCATAAATAGAACTTCAAATAAATATTTTTTTAAAACTTATGAATGGACAGATCTACTGCTTGATCCACAGTGCAAAACAAAACAGTGGCTCTGTGCAGCAGTAACATGTTTTTTCATCTTTAAAATAAAGTAATATTGTGGATCATTGTATCTTAGTATGCAACTGTGATAAAATGTAAATTTAAGAACACGTCAGGTTTTTTTTTTTCACCATGTAACATATTTTTCTAGCTGCAATGCTCTAACAAATATTAGGGTTTAAAGTTTAAAGAAAAAAAGGCACTTGCATTTTTTCCTCAGGCACAGTAACATTTACTGACAATTAAGTCGTTGAAAGGCGTCAGCTTCAGCTTTCCCCTACTGTCATAGTGCATGAGGACCATGGGCTCATAGGCTGCCGGCACACAACAGGGACGAGGTGTCCCTCCTTTGGTAAACTGGTGCAGCCGAGACTTCACCTGCGTGTGCATGCTCGCAGGCTTGTAGTTGTGGGGGCAGGTGCCATCACAGAAATGCATCGTGTACTCAGTTGGGGCCACCACCCAGTCTGACCAGCCGATGTCTTTGAAGGACACGGTGATGGACTTCTGGCAGCACCATCCATGTTCATCGCAGTCGTCTTCTTTGTTGGAGCGACGCAGCCTCGTCCTCTGGGCTTGTTTGGGCTGCTGTGTGAAGCCTAATTCCAGAGAAATGGTTGGATTTGCCTTAAGGGCATCTTTTCCACCCACAACTATCCCTACATCCACAACCAGTGCCTGACCGCCATCAGTCCTCATCCACTTCTCCACCTCTGAGCTGATGTCCAGCATCACATCTTGAGTGCTTGACACGTTGGCACGGACTGGTGAGTCTATGTGTGTCCATGCAGCAGAGTTCATCAGCTTCCTCCCGTCGACTTTTACTTGAATCTCCCGTCTTACCTCAGGCTGAACTGAAGTGGGCTTGTTTAAAACCTGCCTGGAAATCTTCAGCTCAGCCCGCGTTAGTGTCAGTTCAGTCTGGATGTTGGGGTTCTTATGGAAGACAGCTCTGTACCACTGCATGCGTTGACCTGACTGTGGGCGTTCTCCCCTCCGAAGCACTTTTACTGGCTCCACTAAAAAAAACACAAAAACAAAGAAAAGCTTCATTAGAACCAAAGTTTATTTGGAATTTCAATGCTCTCTTGTCATTGATGACATTAATAAAAATACGCGTTCAAAGTGCAACATCATGTACAAGGTGTGCCTGTCACGCTCATGATTTCTAAAAGCTTGTAGGAATGTGTTTGCTTTGTTTACAGGACTGTTTGATGGCTACAGATTCTATTTCCAGCCTTTCACATATGTTTAATCTCTGCCTAGATAAATTCCAGGAAGAGATCTTCACCTGGAGCATGAACTATAGTTATTTATTGTATTCACAACCACACTGGCACAATAGCTTTCGACTGCACAGCTAATCTCACATAGTAAGAATTCTTGAACCAGTCATGAAACGTTCTTTCCTACTCCCACTCACACTTTCCAAGTTTGAAGTGTGACAGCTAGGCCCAAGTGTCTCCCTGGTGTCTCCCGGTCTAACAAATATCTCACCTGTTGCTGGAAAGAGCACAGTAGACATGGTGGATTGCCAGGTTTCTCTCATCGTCTGGCTGGAGTTTCCGCTCATCTCTCTCAGTTTCTCCCTGTAGAGCTGATACATCTTCCTCAGCTCCTTCTCCGAGGCCTTTTGGGTTGGACTGGGCTCCCTGTCCATACCCAACGAGCTGAGGATCCCCGTCTTCACCGCCTCCAGAAGCAGGACCCTCTGGCTGTCCATGCTGTCCACTTCAGGTGCGCCTTCGTGGGCCACGTTGGGCCGGCTCTCCCCCAAGCTGGAGAAGGAGACGAGGAGCAGCAGCGTGCAGGAGATGAGCTGGCGGAGTGTGAGTGATCTGAGCATGGTGAGCCTGCCAGGAAGGTTTGGTTTGAGAGTGCTGCAGCTCAGTGGATGGGGTTTGACCATGTTATGAATGAAATTCTTCACATGCTTTTATTTATAGAGCTTCTGTGTTGCCACACCCCTGGTTAGTCAGGTGAGCCTGTGATGGGCTCAGCTAGGGCCATATGTCATTATGAGGCAACATTTTGCAGCATTGTGTTTTGTGTCAGTAATTGTTGGGACAGACTAAAGAGTTAAACACCACAGGCTACAACTGCGTCTGCACTGTGGAGGGTTGCCAAGCAGTTAACAGCATACAATGTGAAAATCCTCACTTCTATCAGTAAGTAGGGTCAGTGATCTGCTTGGTTACAAAGTAGTTTCCCCCACCCTGTTACGTGGCCGCCTGTTTCATCAACCCTATTCTTTCCACCTGAGGGCATTCCCGACTGCAGCAATTACTGATTGGCGTTTATGGCCATTCTTGCCAAATCGTGAGCTTGCAAGTATAACATTACCTTTTAGCGACCAGATAGTAAAACTGTTAAGTCATGGGAGGGTTCATAAAATTTTAATTAAACACAATATGCACATTATAATACAATTAACTAATAAAACAATAAAGATGAGTACCACAGAACCATAAAATTAACTATGTGAATGCTAATTAAATTTGAATGACAAGTCATATTAAATGTCATAATTCAAAGCTCTTGCAATAAATCGTGAAGGAGGGGTTTCAAGACAAATGTGAGGGTTTGAGAGATGAGGAAAGAAGAAGAAGGAAAAAAACCATTTCTGCTGCACAGAATTCTGGTTATTTTCACTGACATCTCTCACATCTTTGCTACTCACATGTGACATGCTGGAGACTTCCTCTTTATGACTATTAACTAGTATCTGTGATGAGGGGTTGGAAGTAGCCATTGCGAGGCTGTAAAGGATCACAAGCCAAAAAGGTTGGGAACCAGGGCTATTTAATGTCCTGCACCTGCCACAACATCAATAACACCTTCCTAAATCCAAAGCCAGGGCAATATTTGTTGTACATGTTGTAAACATGTGAAGAAGCCCAAATATGAAAAAGTGCCAGAGCTTCGTTGACAGTGTGTGAATTTCTGAGTAGTGAGTCACTGAGGTGATGAAACCATCATGTGCTCCGAGCCTACTTTGCAAGTATAAAATGTGTGTGAAAGGTGTAAAGTGACTCATGCAAACCGGCACTGTTGTTTAAACTGTCATGTAAGACTCTCACTCCCTTCTCTGGCTATTTCGCCTTCTTTTTTTTTTTTTTTGTCATCTCTTTTGTTGCATGAAAGAGACGGGGGGGAAAAAACTTGTTTTGTCATCATGAGAAGGAGAGGTTTCTGCATGATGGGAGTGAATTTCATCATACACACTGATAACACACAGACATGCTGGCTAATATGAAATAAAAATCAGATAAAGATGAAAATGACAGTACATTTCAGATTTCACATGGCAGTGGTTTCCAACCTGGAGGTCGGGACCTCTATTTTCTTTCCTTTTCCCACTTCCTTTCCTCTCCTTTCCTCGTTACTTATTGGCTCTTGTTTTCACCCATTGTCACCCTTCATTTACTTGATTAAGTTCATCTGATCACTCCTTATTTAAAGACTGCACTCCCTCTCACTCACTCCTTGGGGGCGGCAGTTCTGGTAAGAGGAGTTTATCTCTCTCTTTAGTTCTTATCCTGTGTCCATGTTAATTTAACTGAGAACTTTATTCATCCTTACTTCTTTAAGATGAACAAGATGAGAATAATTTATCTTACAATAATTATTGTGTTAAGTTCTAATGTTGTATTTTGTGTTTTTTTCAGATTCAACAGCCCATGTTGTGTGTTTTGTTCTCCCTTTATGTTCATAATGCAGTTCCTTTGAGTTTTAGAGAAAATAAACCTTTGTTCAGAGGACTGAGGTTTCCTGGCTTCATTTTCATGCATTCTGATCTGATGCTGGTCAACTTTTCATTCTGAACCTCATAATTTACAAACAATAAAAACATTGCTACATCAAATCACATCTTTCTTGCATAGTTGTACCTCTCCAGGCCTCTAACAATGAAACAATAAATAAATTAAACAATTTAAGAACTGAGAACCCATTTTTGACTTTGTATTAATGGGTCACAAGTGAAAAAGGTTGATATCACTTGCAGCAATTTAAAATTATTTACATATTGCTTCTACTTGAATGTGTTAATGGCAAACAGGTGGGGAAAGTGAGCTTTGCATTCCACTGCCATTCATTTATTCTTTCGTTTATTAATCCTTTCAATTACTTTGTTTTTTTATACTACATTCAGAGTGGCAAGGGACTGAATATAATACCTTCATAAACTGCACCATTCCCAGAATGCACTTGGTGGAGGAGAGGATAACTTGTCATCAGGGTTAACATAGATATATAGCTCCATGGCGCCATCTGGTGGCCCTGCAACTACAGTACAGACTTTAATTCGTACAGTACGGCTTTCTTTGAAGTTACAGGGAGCATGGAAAACTTGATATCAACTTGAAGCTCAGACAGAGTTGAGTTGAAGTCTCCAGGCAGCATATAAGAGGAAATCCATTGTTTTCCAGAAACTCGTATGTGTGTACAGATGTGAAGGTCACTTAATAAGAATGCAGTGCGGTTATTTGATCATTCTCGTTGGTTGTTTCATTGATTCCCATCTTGTTAAAGTACAAATGACAAAAAGAAACAGCGTCTGTGCCAAACTTTCCTATCATATTGTTTTAAAGGTAACCTTGATATTTTTCACCAGAGTTTGTTTTATTTATGTTTCTTTTATGTTGTATTTGTTTCATTGTATTCTTTATTTCCAGTTCACAGAATAAAGAAATCCCCAAATCCTGAGTGGCTGGACTGTCAGACAAATGGGAGTAGACTCTCCTTGCAATGAAATAAAACAGGTAAGTGAGGTTAAGATCAGAGGTACAGAGTAAGAAGAAACACAAACGACTGTAAAAAACAAAACAAAAAAGAGGGCAGTAAAAGGAGCTGACTTTCATGCCTGACTGGTTCCATTAATGAGCATGGACTATTTGCAGATGACCCAACCTGGATCACATGCAGAGTGCGACAAAAGGACACACACAGACTTCATCAGCCTGGTGAAGAACAAAATCTAGATATTTGAACGCACGCGGACATTTCATTTAAAGATGTTTGTCTCAGTTTGTGATCATCTAAAACAAGCAAAATGAGTCATACAAACACAGCAGCAGTTACAGCACAGATGAACTATTTTCCTTGTCACATGGGCAGAACACGTCCTTGCAAAATCACTTCCTTGTAAGAAGCTGGTTATAACTCTCATCTCGGGTTGTAATCTTGTTTATTGTTGAGAAAAGATAAAAGGGCAAGGGACATACACTGATAACACATGATACAGATACACATTAACAGTGATCTGCAGCGACAAACTCTTTGTGGATTTGGATACAAAAAAGATTGATGTTTGTGTAAAAAGCACACTTTATTAAGACTCAGATCACACACAGAATTGTTTGATTGTCTCTGCAATTGCAGATTCCTTGGCTGGTTGTTGCCACAAATGGAAAGTTTTCTGAAAGCAGATTTGAAATCAAAACCTGTGTGGTACAACACAGCACACGCTTCACATATGACAGTAAGTTTAACTTTTCTTGAATTAAAATACTCAACTTCAATCACTCAAAATACACAATGCAATTTTAAACACACTGTTCCAGTTTAGAATACATTTTACTTCAAATAAATCTTGTTCTAACGGCTAGTGGCACAACTCTTACGCCAATAAAGATGAAAAAATATGTCTGCAGTATTGTTTTATTGATACTTTGACGGTGAAGTGATCTAATCAATCCAGAAGCAGGCAAAACCAAACCATGCTGAACATGAAGCAATCACAGAAAGACAGAAAAAGACAGTACGGCCCCACAGACCAGTGGAAAAAGAGATTAATTATATGCCATTATTAAATAATTATTACTACCACAGTGCTGTAGTCAAATACCATGATGATACATTTGGTCACAGATGCATTTCATCACTTGAAACAAACGTTGGGTCGCTCGGTTAGATGCACTTAACTCGGCAGACGCTTGATTTCCAGAGTTTTCGCTTTAAGCTGCTTCAAATAAACAGTGAACTTCACAAGAGAACAATGAAGGATTCACGTCCCGCTGGCTTACATAATTGGACGTGTGACATCACAGGACAAGAGACTCGCTTTGTTGTATATGGAAATAACTCATCATGGTACCACTTGGTGACAGACACAGATCAATCACTGCTATTCTTCAAAGCACAGTTGTTCCGCATCCCTACTGGTGAGGTTTTATACCACCAGACAGACTCTGCGTTATTTTACATGATGGGTGAATGGTAGATTAACTGTGTCTGACTAGTGTACAGACAAACACCCTGCATGTACCACAACATATGGAAACAAGTGGATTGATGTCTCTGTGGTTTCTGCCTTTACAGCTGCAGGTTATTGTTAAGAAGATCCTAGAGACTGAGGCCAAAATGGGAACCAGGGACCCTCTGGGATTTGTCAGGATCTTTTGAGTAGGCTATTTGTGTATCTGATAGACCTTGACCTGAAAATGCCCCTAACACACAGAGTGAAACCAGTATTTTACATTTGACAACTGATCGCAGGATATTAATAAGAGGGTGGGGTCAACACGCCTTCTCACTTCATTAAGGTCTAGGTTAACTAAACACAACACCCACCTCCTTCTTCTCTCCACTCGCGATCAGGTGATCAGCTGCCTGGAGAAACCACCTTTTCGGGGACCGGTCGTTCAGCTCGCCACGGGGAGGAGGAGGGGGAGGAGGAGGAGGGGGCGGTGGTGGTGGTAGTGCAGCAGAAGCAGCGAGGAGGACTCTATCCATACTCCCGGGGAGAGGAGTGAGCGCAGTATGGGCTGACTGACCGGAGATCCACTTTGGGTTTTTCTTTATTGTCTTCAATGATGGACGAGCCGAACATCCTGAGACGCCGCGGGCTACAGGTAGGCTGCATGGAGACTGTCATGACAGCACTCGGATGTGGTTGTTTGCAGGCAAACGGGATGATATTATGATGATGAGCCGTTGGCGACGATGCGAGGGATTTCTCCAGGATTTGTTTTGGGTTTAGCTGTTGATCCGCTCTTAGTATATTATCCATTAAAATCAATGAAATCGATTCTTTGTTCTTCCTAATAATTAGCCTATGTGACATCGCTTGGAAATGTTTATTATCTGTAGCTAGTGATTTTTCCTCATGTCTGGTGCCCATTATTAAAATAGGCGGTGGCACCATCGTGAGTCCATGAATTGTTGTAATTAGTGCACACCGTGCATGATGAATGGGTCTGTACAGCAGGACTGATTCCACTATCTTATGTGTTTATTGTGGAGCTCCCCATTGGTGCTTTGGTGAATCTGGTTGCCTTGGTGATAGGAGCACAAGACCCAAGGGTTCCTGGATGATTGGCAGGAACATCCCTTTAATTTTCTCCTGGGTGCCATGTTTATTACTCAGTGTCCAGAATGGGGATAATGAAGTGGGGTTTTTTTGTCCATTCATGTGTATATTTTCTGCATAAATTAAGTAGTGAGAGATTGTTTCTACCCCTGGTCTATTATAGAGGAGGTGATGTTGGGTTTGTGATGAAAGACTCAGTCCTAATTGGGTGTTCCCATTCAGATATTGTAATTGGTTTATTTTCCACCTTACATTCATCTGCAATTTAGATTCAAGTGTGGCCCTGTCATTATACTAATAATGAACATGAAATGATTCAGGTTAGCTTTCATATCTCCCTTAAATCCATTATGTTGTGAAAAAGAAAGCATAATGTTATTTTTCATTAAGGACTGTATTAGTACTATATTCATATTAGTGATGAAGCTTAAAGTACAGTAATTTAAACATCTTTTCTCTGCAGAAATGTCCTTGTGACATTAATCAGTCACTTTCTGAGATGGACTGTCTTTAGAGAAACGGACAAGATGAAATCTAAATGGTTTCGTGCTAAAGCTCTCTCAGTCTAACAGAGTGCCATCCTTCCCTGTCATTCAAATCCTGATTGGCAAGGGCAGTTTTGCAGTTGCCTGAGCCCAAACACAGTAGCCATGGGGCTAGTGAGGATTTGTATCCTTGCCAGGAAATTACTTGCAGATCCACTTGTCATGCAAGAAACTAGGCCACGCTGCAGCTAATGATATTTACAGTGCATTGAAAGGAAGATAAGTGGGAGTGACAGAGAAGGGTAAACATTTAGGGAAATCCATCTGAAAACTGCCTTATTTTTTAAAAACATGTTATGAATGTAAAGTGCCTATTAAGGCAGCAAAAAATCTTCACATTCCTCCCTGTTTATTCTGATGAGTCAATGTGTGTTTTCATAACAGCTGAAGCATATTCAAAATGAGAACTGTCCCCTGACAATGAAAAGATATTGATTTGTGAAGAAGCCTGCTAGCCAAACAATAAATGTCCCTTTCTGCTCAAACAGCAATAGCTTATATCTGATATTCAAAACAATGTTACCATGAAAAACATGGGAAAAGCCATTTCTTTAAGAAAATATTCTTATTTCAATATTTCCCATCTCTTCTTTTCTAGAAAGAACTGAGTCTTCCTCGCAGGGGAAATATGTAAGTATTATCTTCTAACTTATTCTGTGCTCTCTCTGTCTGCCTCTGTCTCCTTTTGCCCCCTTTTCTCCTCCCCAAACCAGACCAGCCAGCTGCCTGTCGCTTGACAGCTTTATTGTGCATAAATCCCGTATTTCATAATGGTATCCGTTTACTTGACTTTCTCCTGAGGAGAACTTCTGAAGCTGCTTATGTGGTTTGCCTGAAAGTCAGAGCAGTCTCACTGCTCAGACAGGTTTTACGTAAACCTTGAGAGGAAGTGCAGAAATAGAGATAAGGTGCAAAAACCTCTGATGTGACAACTGTGGAAGAGTTACTGTATGCATGAAATCCTCTCAGTATGTGAGAATCAATAAGTTGCTCCTCCCTATCTGAATCACTTCTTCCCATTTTGCTACAACCGAGTTAAAAATCTGGTATCCATGTGATTATGTATGAAAATATGTGAACGGAGCAAACAAGCTGAGCCAGCTCTTACAGGTAACTGCTCAGTGGTGTTTGTTTTTCTTCGAAATCTTTTCCCTGTCCATCATTCAGAAGTAATCAGCTGATGATTAATAGGAATTTTACACTGTTGCAACAGTTCATATGATGTTTTGTCAAAAGAGGAGTGACACACGTGAACAGCATGAAGGAACTAGCATGTGAATTTGCTGCTCAAACAGGAGGTGCCCCATTCAGAACTACATCAATCTCTTTACCGTCTCTAACTTGTTCAGGTACTTTCCCCTGTCTTTAGAGAGGAGATTAAGATTAGATTTACTGTCTATGAGTCAGAGGAAATATCAGAATCATGGAAAATACTAGCAGCAGATCGCAGATGACAGACTTAATGATTTAACATGTTTGTGTACTGCTTTTCCTCTGCCAGTCAAAGTGACAAACAAGGAAATGTTCATTTTAGGTCTATCAAGGTCAGTACTTCTGTGGGCTAAAAGCCACAGTTTTAGGGGTTGCACCCTGTATGTCTGAGTATCAAAATATACATTTTATTTTAAATAGCTTCATTATAATATTACTTTATTATTGATTAAAGTGAATGGTTTCTCTAAGAACAAATCACTCACATATTTCAGTATGGTGTGTCAGTGGAAAAGTTTAGTGATCTAAGTGATTTGCTAAGATTTCTTTATAGTGTATTTTAAACTGTATAATAGCCTAGCAGGGCTGGATTAACTCATTAGGCCCCTATTGACCCCCTGTTTGCAGTCATTTAGTTAAAAAAAAAAGAAATCTGCACCATGTACACAAGTTATTCCCAAACAAATATGCCCCAGTAATCAGATTACCAAATCAAATTTTTGGGCACCTGAACGTCTGTATAAATCATTATATAGTATTGCCCTGCTTTTGAAACTTTTAATTTCAGTTGCTCACAATGCCAGTGTGCTGTTTGACCGATTGTCGAACTTCAGTTCCAGGAGGAGCAATGTGGATTCTGTCCTGGTCGTGAAACAGTGGACCAGTTCTTCACCCTTGTAGGGTTACTAGAGGGTCATGGGAGTTTGCCCATCCAGTCTAAATGTGTTTCGTGGACTTGGAGAAAGCTTACGATCGTGTACCCCTGGGAGTTTTGTGGGGGGGTACTGTGGGAGTATGGGGTACCGGGGCCATTGCTACAAGCAATCCGGTCGTTATATAACTGGAGTGAGAGCTGTGTCCGTATTCTCAGCAGGAAGCGAAACATGTTTTCAGTGGGTGTTGGGCTCTGTCAGGGTTGTCCCTTGTCACCAATTCTGTTTGTGATCTTCATGGACAGGATCTGCGGGGTTGCAGCGGGGTTGAGTAGAGTGTCCGGTTTGGGGACCTCAGAATCGCATCTCTGTTCTTTGCAGATGATGTGGTTCTGTTGGCTTCATCAGACTGTGACCTCCAGCATGCAGTGGGGCAGTTTGCAGTCAAGTGTGAAGCGGTTGGTAGGAGAGTCAGCACCTCCAAGTCTGAGGCTGTGGTTCTCTGACAGAAAATGGTAGATTGCTCCCCCTGGGTTGGGATTAAGTTGCTGCCCCAAGTGAAGGAGTTCAAATATCTTGGGGTCTTGTTCATGAGCGAGGGTAAAATTGAGTGTGAGATCGACAGGTGGATTGGTGTCGGCTGTTGTGGTGAAAAGGGAGTTGAGCCAGAAGACAAAGCTTTTGATTTACCAGTTGATCTACGTTTCCAAAGGTCACAAGCTTTGGGTAGTGACCAAAACAATGGGTTACAGATACAATTGGCCGAAATTAGTTTCCTCCGTAGGGTGGCTGGGCTCACCCTTAGAGAGAGGGTAAGGAGCTCAGACACTCGGAGGAAGCTTGGAGTAGAGTCGCTGCTCCTTCGTGTTGAAAGTAGCCAGTTGGTGGTTTGGGCATCTGATCAAGATGCCTCCTGGGCGCCCTCCTTAGGAGGTTTTCCGGGCACATCCAACTGGCAGTAGACCCTGGGGTAGACCCAGATCCAATGGGGATATCATATATCTCATCTTTGGAACCTCAGGATCCTTCTAGAGGAGCTGGAAAACTTTGCTGGGTAGAGGGACGTCTAGACTACCATGCTTAGCCTGCTGCCACGGCAACCCGGCCCCTGATAAGCAACAGAAAATAGATGAGTGAATGGATAGTTTCAGTTTTATCAAAAACAATGGCTGGGATTTAAGAACACGGTTTGAATTCTACATGTGCTGTACAGTCCCTGAAATCCATGAAAATCACGAGGATCTCAATAGTCCCTGATGATAGAAATGCAACATTCATGACTACTCGTAGGGTCCATAACTGAAATTTGTGGCTTAGATACGACTTGCTGTGCACATTTTACATTTATTGATTTTTTTTAAATATATTAAGCTGCAGGTATTTTAACTGGTGTTTGAATGTCGATACCACTGGAAATACATTATTCCTCAATCTTCTTTCTTTTTTTCGCTGCCTGGTTCATTTGTTGTTCCAGTCGTTAACACATTATTTCCGACAGCGCCTGAAGGCATCATTAGTCCCTCCTCCTGACGCGGCTGCGCGGTGTGGCGTTGCTCTTGCTGCTGGAAAGTTTGTATCACTCTTTATATTTTGGCGAAGATATCACTCGATAATGTCGCGTCCCGCGGAAGGCGGACTGTTTCGGAAACCGCGCTGGTGACAGGGAGAAGGGGCAGAGCGGACATGGCCGCTGCAGTCGCTCATCACCACCGAGCTGCCGTGCCGTGGGTCTGGGGTCACTTTGTACCGAAGCTGAATGGAGTGTCTGCCGTACTGGCCTAACCACCTCCAATAATAACAAGTCCGCAGGACAGACTGGTTAACATGATGCTCCTACTCTAACAAGAGGACAATTCTCATATCTGGATTGGATTTATCGGTCACCACCATCACCATGTCTGACCAGAACTACTACTGGACCGTGTTGCCGAGCTACAAAACTAGTTTTGTGACTGGGGCCATGATGAAAAGATCAAAAAGGTAACGACGATACTGCCTGTTTTGATAATAGACTTTCTAATGTGCAGACAAAAGCGATACAGTCTCGACTAAACTGCCGCAAAGCGAAACCGTCCGCTCGGCCTGTAGTTGTCATCAGCTCCCCGCCGAGCTGTGCCAGTCACTGTCTGACAAACAGCAATTTGTTGAACGTTTATGCTGAGCTATTTCATTCACAGCACGTAAACGTAACATTACCAGCGCACTGCCCAGACTGGTAATGCCATTGTGGTGTCTGTGATAGCCGACAGTACGTTACTGTATGTGTCGGTTACATCCGCCCTAGTTTTTGTTTCCGACAGAGAAACGTGGCCATTGTAGAGTGTTGAGTATGTGGGCAGACTGCATTGTCTGCTACCAGCTGTCGCATACAGCGACATAAAGTCCCAGTGCTGATCGATACACTGATGTGGTTAGTGGGACTACTGTGTTGTAGATGATGTGCTTTTATCGGCGAGATGCATTTAATCAGCCGTCACACAGTAGAGCTGTAAAACGTGCCTTTCAAGCCCTGTAAGGACTCAGTGTGTCTTTGGCAATCGGTGAGTTCATAGTAATCTTATCGTCATTTATGGCATTGTTATTTACTTTGTCGTAACCCCAGTGTTTCTATAGTGAAATGTGGTTTTGTTGTGGTAAAGTATGCATTTATTATAGCTGCTGTCAATGTCATAAACTGCTAATGAGTGAAGTTCTGGAAGAAAACATGTGATCTCATCATTTACATTGGTGTAATACAATATTCCCAACTATTAACAGGCTGCTAAAGCCATTCTGTGGAGGATCAAACCATCCACTTTTTCCATGTAGCTTGGGATCATGCATCAGTCATGTAACCCATTCAGCACAGCGTGATTTTGAATGGAGCTCAGCGAATAAATGCAGTCCTTCACCATCAGCAGCAGACATGTCAGACATGTGAAACATGCAGGCCTGCACCTCAGTGGCCTACATTCATCATGCTACATGGCTGCCTGCGAGATCCCTACAAACCACTATTGTTAGTCCTGAACATGAGTAGCCTTATCACTGCCAACTGATGATAAAGCGCTCTCGTGGTCACGGTGTGATACAGTGATGCTTTCATGCCATTTTTTGGCCAGGCTCTACAGTGTGAAAAGGGTGAAAAGCCTGTTTATTTATTTTCTGATAAGAATAAAATGGTGTGCACTCACAGTGTCGTTCTGTGGTTGGTGGAAGCCAAGCATTTATTGGCTCTCCCTTCCCCCTGTTGCTGTGCCGTCTCTGCCACTTTGAGTCTTTTTGGGCTGGGGGCCATATAATATGTGAATCTGCCTAAGCATCGACCCAGAAACGTCCGGCTCTGTTGTTGTCTCAGCCCCTCAATAATTTTAGGTCATTGCCAGAGAGAAAGAGAGATGGCTTCGACATCACCGGGATGAAACAGAAGGCATGATGGGATTATTATTCCAGCTTTGTGGGGAATGCAAAACAAATTAAAAAGGAGCCCTAATTCCGTTCTGAATGAAGTCTTTAGCACACAGAGAGTGAGCACCAGGCATACAGACGCCTCCAGGCACCATATAAGCACAAACGTACAGGAAGTGGACAAATAACATTTGAACTTTAAAGTAACTGCATCACAATTACACCAGCATCTGTGTGGGTGAGTCGTGCTCAGAGAAATGCCACTTAGTATCTGCCAGGTTTTAAACCGGTCAGCCAGTCACCACTTTTATATGTGACTTTTCAGAGAAAAATGTGTTTTCTTAGAGGAGCTCCAAAGCAGTCATTGACTGATTTTGCATTCTTCAGTAACAATCTTATTAGAAATATACCAAATTTGAACAAAACTGGTCCAGCAAGGAGGAACACTGGTTGCAGGGCAGACGGAAACCCACACAACACAAACAATCAGCCTCAAAAATAACAGCGGAATTGAAACAACACTTCTTTAACACAGTCAAAACTGTTCAGGCCATTTTAAAAGTTGGTATGTTAGACAGAGCTGCTGCATCTTTTAGAAAAAGCTTGTATCCAAAGTTGCATCAACTGCTGAACCCCAAAACAGTCTGAGCATTGATTTTCTTACCGATAGATCAGTATGTGTTGTCTATGTGATGATAAAGATTGTGTTCGTCCATGGTGATGGATCTTTTTAATGGTATGGATGGTATGTAATGGTCCGCCGCACAGTTATGTCATGGGAGTCATACTGGGTCCACTTATTTCTCTGCATGGTTGTATAACAGCCAGACAAGGCTGTTTTTTATAGGATCAGGTGTTCCCAGTGGTACAAGCAGTGCTCTTTCCACATGTTTCCCATATTCTCACATGAAAATACTTCCAGACACAGGAGACATCATCGGATCATCGTTGATACTTTAGTATAATAGTCCATACTCCTCATTATTTACTGGATATTCATTTATTCTGTGTTTTTCCATTATTTTGGTAGTTCCTGTAGTCAGAAGCGCTTTAATTCTCTTAAATATAAGAACATAAAAATGTGACCTTTTTAAATTGGTTCTGACACATTAGCCAAATATAATGCACGCTATACTTTCTGTGTGTAAGTGTGTGTTTATATATTTACATGCATGCATGTTTGTAGCTATGCATGTATGCGTATGTATAAACACCATTACCAGTATCATTACAGTGGTCAGTGTTTTATCATGATCAACAACAAGTTCAGAGGTTGAGCGTGTTTTATTTTACCTGCCTGTTTACTGCACTGATAACAGACTGTAAAACAGCGTGTGCTGAGTGATATGTTTGTAATTGCATTGCATAAGCAAGTGTTTTCTCTCTTCTGTTTGTCTCCCCCCCCCACCGCAGTTCCCGTAACAACAAGAGAAGGAGTTTGGCGGTCGGGACCCCGTCGCCCACGCTCTCACGGCCGCTCTCACCGCTCCCACTTGCCACAGGTAGTGTTGTTTTTAGTTTGCGTGTCTGCTTGGCTCATATTCTTTGGCAATTAGACTAGAGGCTCATTACACGTACTTTACATTGACGTGATCTCATGGAAAACAGACGAGCGGCGGGTGAAGATGGAATGAAGAGATGAAGGCGTTAATCTGTGACAGGAGACCGTTACATTAGCTTTGTTGTTGTCTAGCCTTCAACCTTGTTTTTGATGCTGTATGTCACAAGACTAGCACTGGTTTCCCAGTGGTGTCTTCATCAGGTTTCTTCCACAGTATAGTGCATAAGGCATGAAATACTTTTCCTCCTCATGATGATATTTTTCATTTAGCTTCCTCTAGGGTACTAATTTCTTGCTATATGGAGACTCATTCATTCTCTGCACCCATTTTGTTAAGTGACTCAGGGTGTGGTAGTACTTTGCCCTCAGGGGCTGGTATGAAAACCCTTTAGTGACCCTTTTGAGAGTGTGTGTGGTGTGGTGTGATCAACAACAGGACTCCCTGCTGTCTGCTGAAACTAAGATGCCTTGATTAGACAGGGAAGAGGCCTACTTAACGTCTGTGGGAGTGTTCCTGTAATTTAAAGGTTTGACTGTCTCAGGTTAAACTGTGAAGCAAAACCAGTTACCAAACTGACAATGTAAAACAAAGGGGCAGTCAGTGGAGGGATTCAACATATGAATAGTCTCATAAACGGTTAATTTCTGCTACTACTCATATTCAAAGATTGTAACAGGTTTTTTTGTGTCTCTTCAGCTGGCAGCAGCCCTTCAGAAAGCCCCAGAAATGTCTCTGCCAGCACCTCTGCCAACTTCCAGTTTGCCCGCAGGTAAGAATGAACTCAAATGCTTTTTAGTATGGATTTGTTCTAAGGCACTTGAGCTCAGCCACATTACTACAGTAGTATTTTCCCTACCTAATACTAAAAACTGGAACATCGGTAAGACTGATAAAATGCAGTGCAGATGCCTCCAAAAAAACAAATTAAATTGGATTCAATTTTAACACGAGTAGGTTCAACTTTCTTCCTGCAAAGATGTGAACTGACAAAACTGCACACACCTTAAGTTGAAAACATAAAAAATAAACGCCAATAGAAATATATTGCCATTCATGATTCAGTCAACAGTAGTAATCAGAGTTAGAGATCGCCAAGATGCTTCATTAGTGACAAGCCAAAACCAAACTAAAACTTAATCAGAGCATCAGTATATTTCACTTATTTTAAGCTAAATCCAATAAAAAACACGGTAAAATAACCTAAGAAACTTGGTTTTGGAGGAATTTGAGTTCCATGAATAATGAACATGCCCTGGCTTGTTCCCTGTTGCCCTTGTAGTGGAAATGAGGCATTGGAGAAGCAAGTCCAACCAGCTGAAAGGCCCCAGGGCCACTTACTGGACATGGGGCTTGGCATTTGTCAAGCCAATTAAGGCGCCAAGTCGGGGTGCACACACTCATTACTCAGGGTTGCTGTGATTATGGGGAAAAAGTGCCAAGCTTGCCCTCTCATCACGCTTCTTGCAGAGTCACTGGGATTTAGAGGGATGGTAGGTGGAACTGGCATCCTCGTCCAGTAGCAGAAAATAGTGTGTGGTCGACTTGCTAGTAAGGAGTGTTTTTTGGCAGAACAGCAACATGTAGGCTCATTCTGAAGGAGATGCTTAAAAATAGTGCCGTAGAAGTATACAGAAGTATACATATGAGAAGTTTTAAGAAAATGCTGCTGCAGTCTCACTGAATGTACTTTAAATGTATATGCTGCTTATCTCAAATATCATGGGCTATGAATTAGCATTTAATGTTGCAGTGCAGTATGGCATATTGCACCATAAGCTCAAGGATGGAGAGGGGATGTCTCCTGATAGAATTGGCTTGCACGAGCCTGCATGACTCATCTGAATTTATTGAGACTTTTTAAAGCCAGTGCCAGTGTGGAGACAGATGCTGTGACTGCACTTTTGAGAGCTCCGCTGGGTTCATTTGTTATTCACACACGCTGTATGGCCCGGCTGCTTGTGCAATTATTTTGTCATGTAAACACGGAAGAGCCAGACACGACATAGTTGGCCTTAACGCAAAGGATAAGTAAGTCTTTTTAATGCAAATGAAGGAATGACAAGATAAGGAACCATCTTAAGGGTGAGGCATAATCGTTTAGTTGCAGCTCCCTCTTCGCCATTAAACATGCTTTTTTTAATCTTGGGGTGTGAGTACTGCCAACACTCTGGCACACAATAGGTTTTTTTTTTCCTTCTACACCCCAGGCATTGATTCTGACATCGAAAAACTTGTTTTTTAATCGTAGTATATATCCTAACCTTAATACAACAACCTAGTATCAGTAGTAAGGCGTTTAACACGACATGCATTCACCTGACTAATCCTCAGATCTCAGTCGCACTCAGAGCAGAACCGTCCAAGTTCATTGTGTCACCCCCCAATTTAGCTACGCGCCCCCAAGAGCTGGTTTGTGCGAGAAAACATTTGACCATCCTTGTCATCGCAGATTGAATCAGTGAGGGAAAGTGGGCCATGTCCCCAGAGTGCCATGTTGGATGGAAAAGTAGGGGGACAGTGGAGAAAGAGGCACTGTGACAAGTGGAAATTTCACACATCATATAAAAGTGGAGGTTTTCTGTTTGTAGTAGCGGTCTGGGTGGGTGTCTGCTGTGTGTGTGTGTGTAATGAGTCACAAGCTAAGTGTCTGTGGGTCTCAGTGCTGCAGTATGATAGCAGCTTGGCTGGTGTTCAGCAGCAGCAGCAGCAGCAGCAGTCTGCCACTAGCTGTGATCTGTGATGGACACTGACAGCCAGACTTACTCTGTCACCATCATTAAACAGTGTTTATTTTCTTTCACACTTTGTGTCTCCGCCTGCCCCTCTTCCTCTCTCTCTTTCCCTCCACATGTGTCTTCCTCTTTTCGCGTCGGCATAGCCAACTGGCCCGCACTGAAAGGTAAGAAAAGGACAAACTGCTGTTTTCTTCTTTTTGTCAACGCAGTTTCAAGCATCAGATCTTATCGCTTTAAACTTGCATGGGAAGATCGTTAAAAAAAACAACAAAGAAAAGAGAGATTTGCAGATGCAAAAAGATTAAGCTTTGAAGACTGGAGTGAGTCAACAGGATGTGCAGGTTTCATGTGTGATGGGGAGCTACCACTAAGCAGCCTGTTACTGTTTTGTTTCTGCAGAGCGGATGGGCGAAGGTGGTCTGTGGCGTCGGTTCCCTCGTCTGGATACTGCACCAATGCACCCAGTTCATCAGTATCTGTAAGCTGAGTCTCTTTCTGTGTTTCTCCCAGTGTCTCTTGTCTTTATTTCCCTGTTATCATCAGTGAGGTCTGTCTCTTTCCTTCATCAGATGTTCAACCTCTTTCCAAACCACTCTGCCATGGGACCATTTAGCTCCTTGTGTTACTTGTGCTCAGTGTATCAATCAGTTTACGGGGCCGTGGTGTCTTGTAAACTTCTGGTGCTGACTGACTGAACTGTAAATCCCATCAGATTACACACAGTGCAGGAAATAAATCCCCCTATAAATGGTTGTTGATTTATAGTAGACCCCGTTTACAGAGTGAGTTCTTTTATAAAAGTGGGCCATATTTTAAATCTGGGAACTGTGAAAGTGTGTTTTACACCTTTTGACCCAACAGCAGAAAGACTGAAAGCGTATTTAATAGCTCGAGTAAAGTGATTCAGATTCTGCTCGTTATGTAAAAGTTTAAAGTGATCCATCATCCAGAATCCATTTTTGAATCTGAAACACCTGAACAACAGTTTTTTGTCTTATACACAAACAATATGTGCAGTGACATGTAGCAGCATGCTCATCGAGGCTGTAGAAGCAGTGTAATAGCCTTATTTTGGCAAAAATATAAGCACTTCAAAATTACAGCAGAGGTTTGAGAAATGTGTTTTTCCGCTGTGAAAACGTGTCTCTATTGGAATCGATTGTATCTGCCATGAATCCTGATGCTGATCACCGCCTCTGTTCCTGGTGAAGAAACAAACTGCTAACTTTTTACAACCATTTCTCACACTGGCTGACAGTTTTATATTGAATTTCGGGTAGAGTATCACTTCACGCTGACTTCGTGGCATCTGCAGAGCATTTCAACTCAACACGCCATACTGTTGAAATAATTAGTTTAACCGACGCAAGTAAAGACACTGAATGCGTTCTCAGAGGCGCGTGGAAAACCCTCACACCATCACAACACTGTTACTTGACAGCCTGGTCGGCCATACTTTCTGCAGCCAGCTAATTTATACCAAACAGCTGACTGGAGATGGATGCTGTATCCTTTAATGACTCATAACAGGATGTGTCGGTTGACGATGCATCTCTCCATCATCATCCTTTTATCAAACTTTCCACTGAGACAGGAAATAGGAATGAATCCTCAGATGCCTTTCCCAGAGTTTTCCTGGGATTATTTACACAGTATATATATATATATATATATATATATATATATATATAATGATTAAGCAGTTTTATACATACATGACAATTTAAAATACACAACATTTTACTCCATGTTTTTCTGCCTGAATTCACCAATACACTCTTTAGTGATTAAGAACTCGGTTGGAAAGTCTTAATAGTTAATATTTTACAATGTGGCCGTCCTTATTAAATATATGACTTCATGCCAAAACGATTTGAGCTATGCTCTGTGTAGGCCCCTTTGACCGAGGGGAAAGTACAGGAATAATAAATCTTATCACTAAAATAATACCAGCCTTGTTGAAAATGCATGCTTTCTTTTTCCTGGATGACATCACACATGAGTAGGGACTGTACAGCACTTCACATTTCCTCACGCAGCTTTTCCTTTTTGGAAAAGGTAAAACGCAGGGAGCGCGCCGTGCTGCCCAGCAACGCCCATCAGATTTGTTGACAGTTTCTGTGTTGATTATCTTGAGATTTTGTCTTGAAAGTCGTTGCTGAAACTGAAGTTGGCTGTAAAAACAATACCCGGCTCCCCTGTCACGGCTCTAATTTTGTATGGCCCAACCACATGGCTTGGAGACGGTGAGGTCAGCCCTCCCCACACAATGCCCCTTTCAGGCTCGCTGTCAGTGAGGCCTTTATGCTGCTCTCGCTCGCGTCTGACACGTTTCTAGTTTCCTCCTCAGGATATCTTTCTCTTCATCTTTCTGTCACTTATTTTCAGTTTCTTCCTCCTCCTTCACCCTTACTTTTTCCCTGTCTTTCCTTTCCTGTTTGTTTTTCTCTCTTCACCTTGTCTCTTCTCTTTCCTCCAGTCCGATGAGCAACTCTTCCCTTTGCTCTTCCTCTAGTGAAACACAAGATCCCAGCCAGATGGGAGTTCTCATAAATTCCAGGCTGCGTGTCACACATTTTGGCTCGGAAAGAGAAAACGAATGCATGCATGGCCAACACAACAGCCGTTGCTGCCTGCCTCGGGGCATGCTGCAGCAGGAAAGAAAAACCCCGCTTCAGGATAGCAGAACACTAAAACTCACAGAGTCATTTTTTTCAAACTGGAAAGGGATTTTTGATGTTTTCCTTTACTGCAGCCTTTCTCAGTATGTCCTTGTTAAGTCTTACATCTAATTCAGATCTATAATGGAACATGAAAGCCTTTAAGACGCTGAGTATTAACAGGATAATGATTGAATCTGAGAGAGCAGTGGCGTGAATCTCTTATTAGAGGAAGCCTTTTAACACAGGAAGTTATATCATCAAAGCAGCAGAAGCACAGCCTGATATGGATATAAATGTGCAAAGAAAAGTAGACAAAAGTAGGAAATAAGTTTGAGTATTCAGCCATTAATTGTTTTTATTAACAATATACTCCAGCGCACTGACCTCTGTACACTATTCTCTCCCACTTTCTAATTCTCTCTTTTACCCACCCCTTTTCTCCCTTACCCCCTCTGTATCTTTCCCTCCCAGTCTTCTTCTTCCCAGGAGTTACTGCACCAGTTGCCCTTCCAGCCCACGCAAGATGATCTCCACTTCCTGTTCAAACATTTCCGGAGCACGGAGAGTGTGGCGGACGAAGAAGGAGCGCAACCCCCGCCCCCTGTCAGGCTCCGCTCACGCAGTCTCAGGTAGCTTGGATCTATACTGCGCAGATGTGTGGACTGCTTGTTTTTGTTGCACAAACATTTATGTAACACTGCATTATGTCATTAGATTAGTGTGATTTGAATGGGTGGGACCAAAGGGCCACGCCTGTCCCGGCTGATGTTGTAGGTTAATGTTAAAATGAAGCCCTTAAAGAGGGCAAGTTGGGCAAGAAGATGATGTCATGAGGCCTGACTGCTTACGTTACTAATGTTAATTTATGAAACGATACATTTCATATGTTACATAACCAGTATTAAAATAAGCGGCGTGATTACACTACAAAAGTGCCAAATTTAAGTATGTCAGTATGCTAGCAGTATGTTAAATGTTCTCGTTTTTGTAAGTGTGGTGTTGATGGACACTGTTTTCCCACAATGCAGTGCACATCAGAAATGGAGGAGCTAATGAAATACTGTCTGGGAGGATTTGAATATGGTGGGAGAATTATTTTATGTGGTTCTGAAAAAAAGCCTCTGCGCTGGTTTGGTTACTAGTTAACCCCTGGATTAGAACATAGCATTTCCTCATCATTTAGCATCGCTGCTCTCATTAAACACTTTAAACAAGCCCTCTAAATAGCTCTAGTGGTGGGGAGTTTCGAGGTTGCTGGAGACTTTTATAATAGGCTGTGGAGGGTGTTGGCAACGTCTTGATGTGGTTGTTTTTTTCTGTGACGAGTCCCTGCCCGTGCTACATACTCAGAAGGTTCTTGATACTCTGTAAATGTTTCCACTGTTCTAGATATGCAGAAGTGGTTTTCTGCTTAAAGGGAAGAAGTCACAGTAAAGACTTGCGAACAAGAAGGTCTTAAGGTCATCTTAACACTTTGGGTTTCTAATTTAAAGTTGATGAGAATATGTGAAATAGTCCAGTATATAGTCAAGTCAGAATTTTGCAATGCTGTCAGCTTGTTAAGTTTCTTGTTTGGTTATAAAATTTATACACAGCAAAGATCCATCCAGCAAAGAAGCATTTTCTTTCCGATAATCATTTTGAACAGGAGATTCCACAAACCCTCTAACAATTCCATCAGAGAGAAAACTCCTGCAGGGTTTTGGTCAGCTAAACGGTTGGAGTTCATAACTTATTAAATCAATGTAACTGATGTATGTAAAGCAATCAAAAACACATCTAAATTACTACATATATTGACTATGCAGATAGATGACTGACAAGTGTCTATGTTGCTCTAGAATAGCTCCTGAGGGCGTGTAAAGCATTTCTTATCGCCCTAAAATAGTTCCCAAGGGGTTAACTGTTGCCATTGCCCTCAAATAAAACCTCTGCTGTGCAACTGCAACTGTTGTGGTTACCCAGAAATAGTAAAGTGCATGTCACATGTTGATATTGTTATTTGTAGTATGTGATGTATGGGGGCACCCAGGGTGGCTATTTTGAACATTTGTGATGACAGTGCATTGATTTGTAATGTGTGTGGACAGTTTTAAAGGTGCCCTCTCGTAACTGAAGCCCTGTGCACACAACAGATGTGGTCATGGATACCGCAGATGAGAACCTGATCTGAATCACATTAGTGTCATTTTCACACGTGCTGTGTTTATGACCCGGGGTGGCAGTAAACACTTTCAGTCAAACGTTTGCAATATACTCGTAAGAAATGTGTAGATTTTGTGTAGCTTTAATGAGACAGTTTTTGAGATTGACATTGTTTTACGGCTTCAGTTTATCTGTGTTTGTCTGTCTGTCTGTCTGCAAGTGCTTCTGTAATATGAGCCTCTCCCATCTATCACTCCTCCATCCCCTGATCAGTTTGCAAATTAATTCTATTGTTTTTATGTGATTCAAATGTAGCATCCATGAATTTTTAACTGTATCTGTGCAAGAAAATATGATCTGTCTCTGATCGATTTTTCTGTTTTTCTCTTTAACCTGGTTCTCATCCAGCCCTGGACGGACCTGTGGAACATTTGACAATGAAATTGTCATGATGAATCATGTCTACAAAGAGCGCTTTCCTAAGGTATGGTTAGTGCTTTGCTTGCCTTTTCTTTTCTTTGCTTTCTTTTTCTCTTTGCTCTATAATTGCTAAACATCTTCAGTGGGCCTAACGCATCTCCATGTGAAAAGACGATCTACAAACGTGTGCACAAGCAGGAGATTTTAACGCTCCTGGCAAAGTCAAAATCTTGACTCTCTCACCTGTGGGGACCAACTTTAAAGAAATTGTTAATACAATACTGCTGTCACCGTTTTAAATGAAGTCTTCCATTTTGGTTGTTTCCCAGGCGACAGCCCAGATGGAGGGTCAGCTGCTCGACATCATTGCGGAGTGTTCCCCGGGCACTGCGCTGCCCCTGGCTGATGGTGTGCTGGGATTCATTCAGCACCAGCTGGTGGAGCTCGCCAGAGACTGTCTGGACAAGTCCCAGAAAGGCCTGGTCACCTCCAGGTACTTTGTGGAGCTGCAGGAGAAACTGGAGAAGCTGCTGCATGAGGTGAGTGTTTCTCATCTTTAAAAAATGGTTTTCCATCTGATTCTTGGAACAGTTTGTTCGCTTTTTTTTTTTTTTTTGGATTATTATTCAGCCAAGCTGTTCAACTGTTGAGCCAGTATTTGTTCCTTCTAAGACATCATCAGTGGATTTGTGATTGTTGGTAGCTCAGATTGCCCTCTGGGACATTGCACACTGTACTGTAGCTTCACTGGGAACATTGAATTGAAATTGGCTCTTTGATTGGTCCATTCTGTGCTGATTCCAGTTCATTGGCCCGCAATTGTGTTGTGATTTTATATTATTACATTGATCTATGCTGTGGTAAAGTGTTTGAGTATATAATGATTTATTACATAACCTTTCCAGCAAACGCTGCCTTCTGCAAAACAGATTACAGCTTCTGCTGCAGACTCAGACCCCGAATGACTTTCTCTTTTTACTCAGGAAGTTGGATAATTTAACATCAAGTTCATGTTTTTAATAACAGTGTTAGTTCAGTCGATGCAGTGCCTTCTTGTGTCCCTTCAGTCTCCTAGTAGCTTATCCTACAGTACATCAGGGATAGACATTATTTTGTCTATAATTTCCACTAAAGCCACATTTCTGTAATTATTCTTTCATCTTGCCACGAGAAACATTTTCCAGCTTAGAAAGAGTTTATTTTAAGCAAATGGTCCCTGCTGCCTGTCACATGTTAAAATGTTTGAATTTGTCCCTGTACTTGCTAGTTGGTCTCTGGAATTATAATTGCCGTTTCATAAAGCTGTTTTTCTTCAAGACTTTTGGAAGAGCACACCTTTTTAAAAACAAATCTTGTAACAGGTTTTACGGGGTAAGACACAGAGCCTGCTACAAAACTGTTACAGCTGACTAACCTGAACTCTGACTGGCGTAACTCTTTCACCACCTCTGAAACACAGTCTCTGGACCTGCTGTTTGACCAAGGCAAGGCAGTGTTAGACCAAGATATGGAGACAATGAACGTTAATAAAAGTGTTTTCTATTATTTATAAATCTGCCAAGGCAGCGAACAGAAATGAGTATTGATGCAAGACGTTGAAATACCAGCCCTGATCCACTGAATCACCAGCAGATAATGTAAGAAGATGAAATGGATGCTAAAAATAATGAGAGCCAGACCAAAGTGCAGACTGTCTTTGTGCTGCCTCATGGCTTCTGCCAATTGGATTAAGTCACAATACTAATCCATCACCCTTTGTGCTTTCATGATCAGGCGTATGAGCGTTCAGAGAGCGAGGAGGTGACCATCATCACCAAACTGGTCAAGAAGATTCTCATCATCATCTCCAGGCCCGCCAGGCTCCTGGAGTGTCTGGTAAGCCTCACTGGCAGACAACAGTAGTGATCAGGAGTGACACAATATCAACATGATGCTTCCCAGCTGAGAGCCTTGAACATAATATCTGTCCCTTCAAATGCAGATGTCACAGGTGACTCACATACATTGATGACATGGTGTAGTAATGATAGTTTTAGCAGAAATAATAACACAGGTGCAAGTTTACTTTGCCGGACAGGATGGTGTTTTGAGTTGTAGTCCTTTATAAGCCATTTAATATTGACAGTAGGTGTGTGGCTGATAATTGAAGTTCACAAGTGCTCAAATTAGCCCAGATATTCATCTCATCCGTCCTATAAATCAAGGAGAAGCCGTATTCACCTTTTCATTTCACTTTCTTTCTTATCAGCTCTGTCATTACATTGTAATTGTATTTCCTGTTTTTTCCTGCTGTGTAGTTATCAGCTTTTCTGTGTGTGGGGGACTGTGTATTTCTCATGCAACACTTTCCTGCACTATTGTAGTGGGGTTTTTTTTGTAGCGAGTACCTTTTTCTTTCGCTTTATTTTTAATTTTTATATATATATATATATATATATATATATATATATATATATATATATATATATATATATATATATATATATATATATATATATATATATATATATATATATATATATATATAAGCAATGAAATCACAACACGTCTTTCCTTTTTTTTCTCCAGGAGTTTGATCCAGAGGAGTTTTACCAACGTTTGGAGGTTGCGGAGGGTCAAGCCAAGGTGGGCCAGGTCATCAAGACAGACATTCCCAGATACATCATCAGCCAGCTCGGCCTCACCAGAGATCCCTTGGAAGGTCTGCTGAACTTTCTGTTTAGGCTTTTGTAGATAATGATACTACTGCATGTTTGGACTGGGTGTGCATGACATGGGCATTATTATTGCTGTAATTAATCAGAGCATAATCTCCATCAATATGTTACAATATTTACTTTATTCAAGTATTCAACTATTGCAAATCACATGCTAAGGAGTGAATATCCTGAATCAAATGCATGTTCAGAATAAGTTAAATGTGTGGTCTATTTGATGAGAACATTAAATCTACAGAATGAATGTCAGTACAGTATTGCTTTCCACAATGATATTCAACAGAGTAGAGCGTAGTATGACTGAACTGAAAAACCCTCAATCAGTTAACAGAACGGAGACATTATAAGCTTGTCTTAGTAAAACAGTCTTAACAAAAAAAACGCCAACAAATATGCTTTGGCGACAGTGACAGTTGTAATTCTGTTAAGCATCATTAGTCAGTTAGTATCATTGCAAACAGTTGAATAAGCACTCATTGTCCTTACTGGTGTTCATTTAAGCTGAATACTGGTGTTCATTTAAGCTGAATACTGGTGTTCATTTAAGCTGAATGGAGTTTGATCTGTGTGTCTGCTGCTGTTACAGAGATGGTCTATCTGGAGCAGACGAGTCCGAGTCACAGAGCGGCCAGCAGAGACTCTGATGACACTGGAGAGTCAACACCTATACAGGTATAAGCTCACATTTAACAGTTATAAAGTAGTTAAAATTAATTGTAATGTGACAGAATAAACAGCGGTGGGTGAAGTAATGTTAAAGGCAAAATATAAAATAAAGTAGAGCTAAACAACACGTGGAGGGGTTGCTTGGATAGATGCAGTTTAAGTGGTGAACAGAGCATTTGTTAATACAGGCAGACAAAACATCTTCACATTATCACGATGAAGTAATGCAGCAGCTTAACGTCCTGTTATTTTCCTTCTCTTTTTTTGGATGTATGTGATTCAGAGCCGAGCAGCCTGCACCCCTCCTCGTAGGAAACCACTGGAGAGCGACTTTGAGACCATCAAGCTCATTAGCAATGGCGCCTATGGGTGAGTAAGACAGACTTCTTTGTTTGTGTTCGACTGACTCAGTCTCTTTGTGGACACCACAGAGAGCCCAATAAAAGCGGAAAAGAAACTAAAATGAGGATGTGTTCTTGTAGTATTTCTGTGTTTACACTTAGAATGGGCAATTTCATTTCAAGTCTGAACTGATGTTCACTAGTAAGTGATGCATGTGTTTCATCTTTTTTCCCCGCCTTCTTTTTCTTGTAAAATCTCTCAATTTATCTCCCTCTGTACCTGTCATTCCCTCATAAACCCTCCTATCCCTGTTGGTCTTGTAAATTTCCTTCTTTCTCTTCTTTTGCTCTCTTCCCTCCCTTCTCATGCCATGCAGGGCTGTATTTCTGGTGCGTCACAAGGAGACCCGTCAACGTTTCGCCATGAAGAAGATCAACCGGCAGAACCTGATTCTTAGGAACCAAATCCAGCAGGTGTTTGTGGAGCGAGACATCCTCACCTTTGCTGAAAACCCATTTGTGGTTTCTATGTTCTGCTCTTTTGAGACACGGAGGCACCTCTGCATGGTCATGGAGTATGTGGAAGGTAAGGTTGGTTAGTACTGTCCATGCATACATATTAAGGTGGTCCTCGTTTTCTTTGTAGCCTTTTTATGCCCATCCACTGTAAACGCAAAAGACACATTGTCGCAGGCATTCAGAAAGCCTAAACAAAGCATCCGACTGTCTTTGTCCTTTTAAGGTGGAGATTGTGCCAACCTGTTGAAGAACATTGGTCCTCTGCCCGTGGACATGACACGGTTGTACTTTGCAGAGACTGTCCTGGCTTTAGAGTACCTGCACAACTACGGCATCGTACACAGAGACCTCAAACCGGACAAGTGAGTCTTCATTTCACATTTTTCATTTTGTTCCATCTCTGCTTTCAGGCAGCACCTAATTACTTTAAAGCTTTCATCATTTTCAGACTTGCCGTCATCTTTAAAGTCTGACGACCTTTTTGAAGTTGGAACAGAATTTTCTGAAACGCTCAGCCTTTGATATCTTTTACTGAGTCTGAGAACTATGATCTATGTTTTGGGATTAGCGTTTGATGTGTCATACAGCATTTCTGTGTTTCCTTCTTCTGCAGTTTGTTAATCACCTCCATGGGACACATTAAGCTGACAGACTTTGGGTTGTCGAAGATCGGTCTAATGAACATGACCACCAACCTGTATGAAGGACATATAGAGAAGGACACCAGAGAGTTCATCGACAAACAGGTTTGTCTCCTCTCATCTCGTCTTCTCTTCATCTCGTCTGTTGTGTTTATGACCTTAACTAACATCAGTCTTTGCTCTCCTCGCCTGTTTTTCCTCTCTACAGGTGTGTGGTACTCCAGAGTACATTGCTCCAGAGGTGATCCTGAGGCAGGGCTATGGGAAGCCAGTAGACTGGTGGGCTATGGGCATCATCCTCTATGAGTTCTTAGTGGGCTGTGTGCCTTTCTTTGGAGACACACCAGAACAGCTCTTTGGTCAGGTGGTCAACGGTAAGAGATCTGTTAGTTCAGTACATTGTTACTGAGTCATCACATGCAACCTTTCTACTCATAAATACAGGTTTAATTATCTTGTTCATTTTAGTTTTGTGTTATTGGTCATCCCCTCAAGTTTGTGCAATGTGCTTTTTTGTCCAGATGATATCATCTGGCCAGACGGGGAGGACGCTCTGCCAGCTGATGCCCAGGACCTTATCACCAGGCTGCTGAGACAGAGCCCTCTGGAGCGTCTGGGAACAGGTCAGTGGCAGTATGACTGATGGTGGACAAGGCCCTCTGGAGTATAGCCTGTCGGTTCCCAGGTTGCACAGACAGCACTGTGACCTTCGGATGGCCAGCAGATTTTCTTGTCGCCTTTACTCGTTCAGTTTTTGGGGCCAGCCAGGACATGGGGGATTTCACTAGAGAGACACAGCCAGTACAAGTCTGATGTGGAGAAATGTTAAATTTTGAAAATGTTTTAAAGTTTCTCTTTCACCTTTAAAGACCACATCTCAGCACTTTTGCTGGCAGTTTGAGGCGTTATTTTTTAGACATTGTCCAACAAATAGAGACTTTAATGTTACGTTAAAAGGTTTATGAGGCAACATTTGGAGTGAGGCAGAGCTGTTGCAAACAAGGCTTGATTGGTAAAATTGTTGTTTAAAGACAGATAAAGATAAAGAGATAAAGAGGCTGTGATGACTGGTGAAAGCTCCAAAATCTATTGACTTGAGTATGCCAAAGCTCATGAGATGGAAGCCATATTGTCATTTTACAAGATGTTCTCACAACAAAGAGAGTGATTAGGGTATCAAGGGAGACACTGTTCACAAATTGGCTGAGGAGTAGCTGTGAACCTGGTCCAAGATTGGCAGATATGCAAGCCAAACCTGTTTGTCTGATTTCTTTTTTTTCTTTTTTCTTCAGGTGGAACCACAGAGGTGAAGATGCACATGTTCTTCCTGGGACTGGACTGGAACGGCCTCCTGAGGCAGAAAGCTGAATTCATACCTCAACTAGAGACTGATGAGGACACCAGTTACTTTGACAGTACGTAGCAGACCGGCTAGATTTATGGAAAGATACACACAGTGCCTTTCATGGTCTAGTGTGGACTCGCCTAACTGCAGTAGAAAAATGGATCTCTGCCAGCACGCACACAGACAAACCTTCACACCTTTGTTAGAAACACAGGAGGATGCACTGCCACTACTGTTTTTCATTATTTAACGAATGATAATGTAATTGTGTTTCCTACAGCCCGATCAGAGCGCTACTGTCACCTGGGCTCAGATGACGATGATGAAACCAACGATGATGAATCATCTCTGGAGCTCCGACAGTTCTCCTCTGTGGCCCACCGCTTCAGCAAGGTACCTCTTACTGCTCTGCTTATCGGTCTCCGTACATGTCACGCTATTAAAAGATATATCTAACGTAAATAACAACTCAACAAAACAGAACAAAACAACTCTCTGAGAAAACAATCCTCCAGATATCTTGGTTAAATGTCAACTCAACCCCTTTCCTTCTTAAACTCTAGGTGTACAGCAGCACAGAGCACCTGTCCACCTCCACGCCATCCAACCAGAGCCTGTCGTCATCCGAGCGAAGCCACAGTGAGGAGAAGGAGGAGCGATGGGAGGGCAGGGGAGTCCTCTCCCCCGGCGATGGACACAAACACTTGGCTAGTGGAGACAGGAGGGCAGATGGACACAGGGGGAGGTGAGAGAGTGATGTCCTTATTATGAGAGGAACAAAATGACAGCCGGCTCTCGCCTTGTTAGCCATAAATGTTGATTTGGAAGTGTAATATTCTCTCTTATTAAATATGAAGCACTTTTATATACAAAATCAGCATTTCTTATTTTTGGAAATTGAAAATAGTCTTTTGGAATAAAACTATATATAATAAGTCATTCTAAATGGTCAGCACTGTAACTTCACCCACGTTTGATCCTTTCTATATGGAGTTTGTATGTGTGTTGTTGATATGGATTTTCTCTCGGTATGCTCTGACTTGCATGTCAGGTGAATGCTTTCATATTGCTCTTAGGTGTGAATGGCAGTGTCAGGTTTCGTGCTGTCTATTCAGTGTATGCTGGGAAAGGCTCCAGGTCACCCTATGACCCTGAATAGAGTTAACTGTTAGACGGACTACATGGTAATGTTTTTCCTCAAAATGAATGTAACCAAATAACCTCTGGTCAAGAAACATACCTGAACTAATTTGGGTAAATGTGGATTTATGGATTTTTTTTAAATCCATAGTTGCTGTTTTCACAGGGAAAACGCTGTTTCTTACTCTTTTTCTACATAAATATTTTCATCGCCCAAATTCTAAAAGAGATTCTTATCCCAGGTTGTACTGAAATCCTGCATGTTTACTGTGTTTTCCCTCGCAGTCTGCGTCCTCGGGCTTCGTCCAGCTCCTCCCAGTCAGAACGCAGTGCCAGCCCACTGGTGATGAACAGCACGCAGAGCCTCGACATCATGCCTCGCTTCGCCATCTCTGCCGAGGAGGAAGGTAAGACTGACAAATGCAGACCTCTGTACATTCTCTTGTCCTGTTATTTTGCAACTATGAAACACCAGTGCTGGCACTCTGTACCTCCTGATTCTAGACGGGATGGTCTCCAACCTGCGGCGCATTCGGCTCCGGAGCAACAGCACAGGCACCAGGCCATCCTTCCGAAGAGGGGCGTCCCGACGCATCGCCCATCAGCTCGAGACCCCAGAGAAACCCAGATCCCCAGCTGGCAAAGTCCCCAAGTCTGCCTCCGTCTCTGGCCTGTCCCTCATCATCACCCCAGGTAGACTGGATGATAATAATGTAAACAAAATGTATCCTAGTTCCCATTGAAGCTGGTATAGATTCAGTTGCTTGATCATGATCATGTTTTTTAATCAAGTCTTTTACAGGCACAACTGTAATCTGTGTATATTTGCTAAGACTATTCATGTGTTTACAGTGCCCTCTACAGCCTGATGCTGTGTAATTTACACAATAAACACACAAACCATAAATACTAATACTGTGGCCAAGATAAGAATAATGTCATGTGACTTATTAAGATGTTTTCCCATCCCTTATTATTATGGAAGAAGATAGTAAGTAGTTAGTAAGAAATGTGCAAAATGTAAGAAAACATCAGTCAGAAGTACATACACTCATCTGATTACCTTTCTAATCATCTTCTTCTCCTGATCCAGATGACTCAGCAGGTCCTCCTACGAGCCCCAAATCGTCCTTGTCCCTGTCGTCCAACCCCTCGTCCAGAGACTCGTCCCCCAGCCGGGATCTCTCTGTCAGCATCAGCTGCCTCAGGCCTCCTGTGGTCATCCACAGCTCTGGGAAGAGGTTTGGCTTTGCGCTGCGAGCTATCAGAGTCTACATGGGAGACAGTGACGTCTACACTGTTCACCACATGGTCTGGGTACGTGTCCTCGTCTCAGGTGTAGCTGTGGGTGTTAATCGTGTGAAAAATTTTGTATATTTTAACAAATTTAGAGTGTAATTATGAAACATGCACATGGAGACATAGAGACTCAATCAACTCTGTATTTTTTAATTTTTATGTATGCATTTTGACCTGTCTAATGCTGTTCATGAATCTGTTAGTGTTCATGTTTGTCCTTCTTTCACTGAGTAAGTAAACCAGAAACATCAGTTGTAATAATTACGTAAGGTGAAACATTGTCAGTCATGGTAACAGCTGATTAGACGGTTGCTTGACCAGTAATGTTGATAAGAGGTTGTGTGTGTTTGTGTCCACAGAGTGTTGAGGACGGCAGCCCAGCACTCGAGGCAGGATTGAGGGCTGGTGACCTCATCACTCACGTCAACGGGGAGTCAGTCCAGGGACTCGTCCACACTGAGGTGGTGGAGCTCCTGCTCAAGGTACGAGGATAACTGGAATTTGTAATATTATTTTTTCTGCACACAGTTTGTATATTTTGAGAATTGCTGAAGTCTAAATGTACTACTGAGTTTACTGCATTCTCTCTGTAAGTGATAACATATCATTTTGTGGCTCTGTATAGATAGGTGTTTATGTTAATGATGTGTTTTCAACAGAGTGGCAACAAGGTGACCCTGCAGACTACTGCACTGGAAAACACTTCTATCAAGGTGGGCCCTGCCAGAAAGGTGAGCTACAAGGCCAAGATGGCCCGGCGCAGCAAGAAGAGCAAGAGGAAGGACGGACAGGACAGGTACATGAGAAGAGAATGAGGAAGTCATACCTGCACTATTACTGTTTGACATTTGGAACTTCTGTCTGAAGCTTAGTATTACATGCATTGGACTAAAATTGCACCTATTTGTCGCTTGACCTTAAATGGCTCATTCATGACTGCAAAGAGAGAGATGCACTAATTAGTTAGTAAGTAAGTAAAGTTTATTTGGTATAGCACCTTTCAGCAAGATCACAAAGTGCTTCACAAAAGTACAATTATTAAAAATAAGACATTAAGGATGTAAGGATGGAGAAGGTAAGAGATGTAGATTGGTGCCTGACCATGCAGGGCTCTATACGCAAAAACAAGAACCTTAAAATGAATCCTGAACTTGATGGGAAGCCAATGAAGCTTTGATCAGAATTCCAGTGATATGAATTCAAATTGAATGGATCTTACCTCTAGTGCTTCATTTTGGCTCATTGAGAGAGAGTCTTTGTAGCATGGAAAAAGTTAAAGCAAAGAACAATACTGTAGACAAAACGCACACCTGACACCTCTTTCCCCTTGCACAGCCGACGACGTAGCATCTTGAAGAAGCTGTCCAAGCATACGCCTCCTCCGCCCATGCAGAGCAGTCGTAGCTTCTCTTCAGGTTTCCACCAGTCGTCTAGCGACAGCCTCTCCGGCTCCCCCACGCAGAGTCTCTCTCCTGGGCCGTCAACGCCTTGTCGCTCCCCTGCTCCTGATCACTCCGGAGGTGAGTGAGGATGCCATGGATCACTTGCATCCCAAAAAGGGAGCTGTTTGTGTTCATCTCTTTGTAAAAAATATCTGCTAATGCAAAACTGTTTTATTTATTTCTCTTTCTGTCAGATTCAAGTTCTTCTCCTTGCTCCAGCTCCCCTAACTCGCCCGTACCCCAGGCCCGTCCCAGTTCCCTACATGTCATGGGTCGCTACAACAAAGCTGGCCGCTGCAAGTCCACCACCAGTATCCCTCCTTCTCCACTGGCCTGCATCCCACCTCCTCAGCCTCTCTCTCCCCAGTGCTCTCCATCTTGCCTCCCCAGTCACCCCAAATCCCTACAGGGTTTCCATGGCAAGACATTGTCCCCTCCAACTATCGCCCGCCATTCTGTGCGTCCCCGCAGTGCAGAACCGCCACGTTCGCCGCTCCTCAAAAGGGTCCAGTCAGCAGAGAAGCTGACAGGAGACAAGATGACGGGGGGATACCATGGTGATAGGAAGGCCTACAGCACCCGCCGCCACACCATGGAGGTGCCTCTGTCTGAGGGGGAGGGGCTGGAGGACATGGGAGGGGACACTGCCACCGGATTCGTCTGTGTCGGTGAGCACGGCCGTCAGGGGCTGTACATAGCAGGGCAGAGAGGCCACCAGGACATGGCCAGTGGAGGCAGCGAGCACCACCGCACCACTGCCTCGCCCCAACATCGCGGTGGCAACCACCACTCCAAAGAGGTGGTGGTGATGAGGAAGCTGGCTCTGTCGGAGCGAAGGGACTCCTTCAAGAAACAGGAGGCCGTGCAGGAAGTGAGCTTCGATGATTTGGAGGAGAGAGAGGCGACGCCGAGCCCAACGCTTCCTGTCACGCAGCCCAAGGCGTTCAAGGCGTCCTGGATCAACTTGGCCCCGTCAGAATCTAGTGTGAAGCTGGAAGGAAGAGGATCACAGGGTACAACAACACAGCAGAAAGCCAAGTCAAAAGACAAAGAAGGGTTCTAGTTTTGTCACTTTACGAAGAGTCTCACTCAGGAGGAGACTGAAAAGTGAAGATAAGACCTGCTACTGTACTTACATTTGAAGACCTTGCATGTGTGTCCAGAAAACTGTGACCAAGTCCCAAATCAGCACAAGCAACTGCTCGAAGACGGAAGAGCAAATTAACATTGATGTTTCTCAGTAATGTATGCATCCTGCAACACTGTTAACCGAATAATGATTGCCAAACTATGTTTACTTCCTAGTTGCTTGTTTTCTCTCTTGGTTCTCAAATCACTGTGGCACCTGCTGTAACTGATGTATTTTGTAAATATTTTTTGTTTTAAATGAAGAAACTTATTTATGACTTTTTTGGGGGTTGCCGAAAATGCCTCGGATGCTTCAGCTGTTCTTAGTTCAAGAATTGCACAAAAGAAAAACCAGCGACTTCTCCGTGTGGTTTTACAGTAGGTGCAGAAAAGGGGCAGGTTACGTGAGTTGATATCATACCTTTTTTTTTTTTAATACCCCAATGCCTGTCTAGAACTGGGTGTTGTTTCATGTTCAAATTGGGTCTTTGAAACAAAACTTACAGTGTTTATCCTGCAACATATAATGTATTATAGAATTGCAGAAGATATTCTGTGCTGCCTTTAGAAGAAATCTATCACGGATTGTGGTGGTGACCGTTTGGACTCATCGATCGCGAACGCAGGCCTTTTAAAGGACAAAAATATCAACATCTCAGTACTTGGAAGCCTAGCTGTGGTGCCAAAGCATGGTTTAGCCATAGGAACCATTAAAAAGAGGTACTGTAGTTGTACATAAGAAGCTTCATGCATGCATGGGCTCTACCTCCACTTGCTGTCCTGTAAAAAACAAAGTGTGAGTACTGACACTCCTCTAGCAGTGGTTTAAATCATAACCTGATCAACATACAGGTGTGTAGATAAAGCTGTTGTCTCTGTCCTCTAATACCTTGTTGATTCAAGCCTCCGTCCAGCTCCTTACAAACCTAGTCTAGCTGAAGTGTTTGCACAAGTTGTAGTAGCCGTATAACAGTTAGAGCACATTTATATTTCAGGACGATCTCCTACTCTGTGGGATTCAGAAATTGTACAGTGGATGCAACAAACAAAACTGGCTCCCTTGGCAGTTATTATTATTTTTTTTTATAAATGTGTGTTATGAATGACTGTTTACATTTTAGTGCAAATATGTGTGTGGACTTTTGTTAAATTATTGTGAAAAAAATGAATGACAGTGAATTCAACCAGAGACCCTGAGTGGATGAAGGAATGAGTAGAGGTGATTTCCTTTTGTATATTTTGATATGGAAACAGTTTTGTTGCAGTACTAATAACCTATGCTGTTGATGTATATTGTATAAACAATGGTGGACCTTATAACAGCTGTCGATGGTGTTTTCTGAAAGTGACCTTGTAAGGGTAGATGGACTCGGATACATTGTTGATCTCATGTTGCGATCGAGCTCTAAGGATTGTACATGCTTCACATCCCAGTATAATATTCCCACAATCTTACGACATATTTTTTTTTAACTCTTGGAAGTTGTTAATCTCATCGAATGGGCCTTTTAATTCTTAACTTTGATGTTCAGTCACCAATTTGAGCTTTAAAAGGAGGCTTTTGTTAGGAGGTGTGAACATATGGGATTTGTTTTTTAGCTATGTATTCTTTAATTTCTATTTTTGTTCCCATTTTGAAGCTGTTTTTTGTTGTTGTTGTTTTCATGCAGGAACTGCCTGGATCAGTAAGCAAAAAATGCTTCCAGTCTTCAGATTCATTTGTCACACTGAAGAAAATTTTTGTCCCGTCTTCTTATTTTTATGAAGGCAGACATTTGTGTTTTGCAGAGTTGAGAGAGCCGTTAATGTGGGAATTTATAATGGAAGTTTAGCACATACTAAGCCTTGAACAGTGGTTATAGATTGTGGGAGTTGAAATTAGAAGTTAGAAGTTTGTTTGTTGTACTTTGGGGGGGGAAAAAACTGTGCGTCTGTGTGGAATTTATCACTGAATATCTGATGCAATATACATCCTGGTATGTTTGGATTTGATCTTTCTACTTTGTACCAAACCATCATAGAATCTCTTGACTTTAAGTTGTATCGTCATGTTGTACTTTTTAAAATCAAGAGTTAATTTTGTGGCACTCTCAGCAGCAGTCCACACCCGCGGTTCGGCGTCACACATCAAAATGAAGCATCACAACGACTCTTCTCGTCTCTATTTTTGCCTGTGTGTGTGTGTGTATGTGTGCGTCTGATAAACTCCATGTCTTCACACGGGTGCTCAACTGTCATTCTTCATAATTTCCACACTTGTGTTTGTGTGTTAAAGTTGTTGCTCCCCATCCGATCCATTGTCCCCAAATGACAAACTGGCCTTTGTGAAATTCCTACCATGTGGGTATCTGATGCAGAACAGTGAGACATTGTATGTTTTTTTTTTTTATTGTCTTAACAGTGCTTGAAATAAATGAATTGCAAAGGGACTACAAAGTCCAGGACTACAAAGTGTTTGTACTTGTCATTTCTCCCTCATACAACAATATTTGCAAGTTTGTGGCACCATAAACAATCATAAACTTTTATATATTTATATATATATGTATATATATATATGTGTGT